>CM039726.1:33378961-33776461 GCA_022539455.1 Dendrobium nobile | reverse complement strand
ACGACTCATTAGCAATAATTTTTAAATAAAATAAAGCAACACATTCAATATTATTTAAATCAAGCATGTAAATATTATTAATCTGCTTTCCATGTAAAACAATGTTGTTATTCAAGCTAATAATGCATGTATTTGACAAAAAATTTATGATGAAGCCCTTATCATAAAGCTGGATGATGTTGAGTAAGTTATGTTTCAGTCCATCTATAAGCAAAATATTTTCAATCAAAAGTTTCTTGGAGATTTCGATTATACCTGCGCCCACCACTTTCATGGTGGTGTTATCACTAAGAGTGACCTGGCCTCTAGTGAAATGAAATTGTTGGCATCTCCACTCATGTGCTGTAAGCATTAGCTATCCAAGTACCTCATGCTCTCATGAGTTCTTTTGTGAGAGAACCCCTACAAAATCATCAAACATACGATTTAGAAACCCAAACAAGTTTGGATCCCTTCTTATGGAAAAAAGAATGCAATGCATATGTGATATGATATGAATCATGCAATTTAGGTCTCCACACCTAATGTGTACTATGGTGAACAGCACAAGTGTGTGAAATGTGTCCTAATATACCACATGAAAAACATCTAATACCAGAAAAAGGGTTTGCTAATCTACTCGGGTGGTGATGCTTGTTCTTAAAGTTATGTGATGCATGTAATGATGGTTTATTATTTTCTAATGCCATGAGTTTTGCTTTCAATGCTTTATTTTCATATTCATAAGCTTCCACTTCCATTTCTAGCTGATGTTCATTATTATCTTTCTCCCATGCAAGTTCCTTTAATTTTTAAAACTCTTTTTCTAACTCAATATGCGATGACTTTAATGAATTATGTGCATTAGATAATTCAATATGCTTTTTATTTTAAGTATCAAATTTATCATGTAATGACATGTGATTGTTAATAAGTATGGAGTGATATTTAAATATAGCTTCATGCCCTTTTTATAAATTTAAAAACTCCAATTTCAAGGTAGCATGCAATTTCTTAAGTTTCCTATATGATGCATAAATTTTCTCAAAAACTTCAAGTAATTGATCATAGGTATGTTCACATGCCTCTTCTTGGTCAGACTGGCCATGATGATCATCCCCCATCAAACACAGGTTTGTTGTCTACTCTTCAGCTTCAGTCTCCGAGGAGTTAGATGCAGAATCTACCCAGAAAGCATTTTGGAGCCGCTTCATGTCCTTCCTAAACTTGGGTTTCTCCTCACCTTCTCTTTGCTTGGGGGAGCAAGTGTAGGACAACCAGCTTTAACATTCCCAGACTTTTTGCATTCCAAATAAATCATATCAGTAAAACTTTTAAAATTTTTCCACCCTTACCTTTATTATACTTCCGATGATGATTTTGCTTCTTCCTTAGAAAGCTTTTGAATTGCCTAGCGATTAAGGCAACATCATCGTTTTCAGACCCAGAAGAATTAATATATGTATCGTTAGCCTTTAGCGCCACAATCTTCTCCTTCTTATTCTCACCTGCATCAAGTTGTATTTGGTTCACTCCTTGCTCATAAGAAATTAGTTATCCAAGTACGTTATTAATAGAATAGGTATTTAAATCCTTAGATTCAGTTATTGTAGTAATCTTAATATCAAAGAAAGAAGACAAGCATCTCAAAATTTTATTAACTTTTTCATAGTTAGTGAGACCTTTTCCTAAGGAATACAGTGAGGTGGAAAAATGAGTAAACCTAGTATACATTTCAGAAATTGATTCACTAGGTTTCATGCAAAAATGTTCATAGTCATGCAGTAAGATATTCAACCTAGAAAACCTAACTTGACTTGTTCCTACATAAATAATACACAATCAATCCCAAATTTCTTTACCAATAGCATAAGTTGAGACACATTTGTAATCTTCTGATTTCAAAGCACATAAAAAAAGTTTAAACACTTTGCATTAAGTTGAGCTAAATACCTATCATCAAATGTCCATTTTGTAAAAAGAAGTTCAATTTTTATGCCATTGATTTTATGAGTTGGTGGTGAATAACCTTCTTTAACAAGCATCCACATGTGATAGTCAATAGATTATAAAAATGTGGATATGTGAGTTTTCCAAAAATAAAAAGATATGCTATCAAACAAAGGTGGTCGGGTAATAGAATACCCTTCCGCAGTATTACGATTATCGAAGTTAGCCATGGATCAAAAATTCAAAAGTTTAAAAAAATTCAATTTTATGAATCTCGCTCTAATTCTACTTGAAAGTTCGTTAGGGAAGTTAAGCCCTTATGAACTATCCCAAGGATAACAAAGAAGGGGGGGGGGGGGGGGGGGGGTGAAATTGGTGTTTTAAAAATTCTCAAACAGAAATCATGATTTAAACCAAACAATCACCATAAAAATAAAGTGCAGAAAATGTAATAAGAAAGAACACACCAAATTTTATAGTGGTTCGATCAACTTGACCTATGTCCACTCCCTGTAGCCCTTTTCTTACATATCTTGTTGGTTAATTCACTTCATTAATTTTTCACCATAGCATCCGAGGGTAGGTTAAGTCACACTTTTACTTTGATTCATCATCGGCTTCAAACTTTATTTATTTTGGTTATATTTTGTTTATTACTATGTTTTAAAATATGTATGACCTAGTTGATGTTGGTTTAACAAAACATTTATGTGAATTTATGCATTTGAAGTATTCATACACATAGTAATCTCTCACATTAAATTTCTTGATTGGGGTTTTATCTTGAAAAATAGATTACACCATTATGTCCATCTCATCGAGATGAATCATTTGAGTTTTTTTACGCTCGAATCAGATACTATTTTATGTGTGTTGAGGAGAGAGAATATCAAAGGATTTCTTTTTATCATTTTAAAATCTAATAATAATAATAATAAGATTATATAAAAAATCAAAAAAGTATTTTTCTAATATATATGTTAAAAATTAAAGCAAATAAATATGATAAATAACATCCCTCAAATTGAATATAAAATATAAAAAAATTTAAAATATAAGATATAGAAAGAAATAAAAAAGAAAGAAGATAAATATAAAATAACCCCACTCAAATTCAAAATAAACTCAAATACAAATTTATTTAGCCTTGCAAATTTTGATATTCTCATAAAATCAAATGGATCGTGATTAGATGGCTAGACTTCATTACAAGGATAGCTAGGACAGCTTGTGGGCTGTCCTCTACACCTTCCATTAGCTAAAAATGCATGAAAAGGAAAGTAACAGGTTTCAACCCATTAGGGAAGCATTACATTTCATCTTAGCCATCGAATGGGGGTGCTAGAAAGTCGTTGCATTCTCCACTGTCCAAAGTTTAAATATAAGCCGTGGATCTCACTCTTTAATGGAATTCAAATAAGAATATTAAAAAAAAAGAAAGGGGTAGTTATGTGTAATCCTCCCAATAGAGAAATTATTCTATGCAGAGTCCAGACGTAGCTTTATATCCATGCTCCAATATAATGCCACCATGTGGAGGCCAAAAAATCTAACAACCCGACTAGATGAAATGTTTTTGTTTAGCATTTGTTCTCCAACTTCACATGCGGCCTGACAACCCGACCCAAACTAGATGCTAAAAGTTATTTTTACTAAACAAAACATAGGACATTTAGTGGAAAATTCAAAATCAACCGAGGTGTTTCAATTTTCCTTGTCTGAGGCGCTCTTCATCTTTGTCCAAAACTCCTTACATTTAATCTAGATTTTTATTACAAAAGACATGGCTAGGGCCAGCTCTTTGTTACTATGAAAGAAGTAATTTTTTACTAGATTTTGTAAATGTCACTTTGGGGTTTTGAACATTTGTATGTTCCTATAAAATATTTTCTCGCTGATTTGTATTACAGAATATATGTGGAAAATAGGTTTTGTATCCTTTGTACTATTGTGTACTGGTGTGTACTACTATGTACCGATGTGTACCACTTTGTACCCATGTGTACCGTAATGTACTGATATATACCATTTTATATCGCATGATGAAGTTTATATAACATTTTAGGTCACATTTTAGTAAATTTTATATATATGTAAGTGTTGGGTACGGTTGGTGTGTACCGCTATGTATCGATGTCTACTAGTTAGTTAAATTTTTCCTTTATTTGCAACCAACCAGAATTACTCAAAATATAAGAATGATACCAAATTGTATGTCGCCTATACCAATAAATAATCCATTGGTGCTTCCAATCTCCAGTTGTTACCTATGATTGACAATTATTATTGCACCCTTTTAATAGCAAACTTGAAGAACAAAGTTTAGAATTTCTTGGATTCTTTTCCCAACCCGACTCACAAGGCCATGCTTCCTTAAGTTGTGAGTAAAGATTTGTATTATACACTTATGTCATTTTCTATGTAGCCTAAATTTTTTTTCAGATCTTGTCATTCCTTATTTATACAAAGAATTTCTATGTTTGTATTTTTACAGGGAAGTTATTATTCATTATTTATACATACATTCATTATTTGTAAATATATTATTGATTTATATTTATTAATTTTGATTTGTAGCTGTATATTTATAGGTAGATGTTTTATTAAGTTGATCATGAGAATAGAGAACAAACACAAAGAAGTCTCGAGGAAATTTTATGTTCTATTTCCCAAAAAACATAGTTTCCACACATTTCCAGCCTATAGCATTGAGGAAATTTTATGTTCTATTTCCTTGTACTGCCATCGCCTTGCCATAAGAAATCTTGAGTATATAATCACAAAAATCATACCATGTATGTATGCATCATCTAAAAATTTTATTTACCCTTGCTAATTTCTCAAGTTGACCATGAGAACACCTTGACATAAATCGATGCATCCTATGGCAGGCCATGTCCATGAAGTCTTTCATCAGCATACTTAGACCTTAAGATTTCTGAATATATGAGTAACACAGTCGATAGAGCATAATAAAAGTCTTATAAAGGTACACCGCCACAACTATTCAACTTAAATAGCTGAAAAGCTACAACCACCCATTATAAATGTTACAAGAACCTAGCTTAAATAGCTGAACTACCATAACTACTTACCATAAATACTGACACACGACACAAGAATAGCAATACACACGGTATACAATAAAGGTAGAAAGTAGAATAGAATGAAATTTTATAATGCAATATAGAGTTAAAATTTACAAAAAAAATCACGATTGAATATTACAATATACAATGTTAATTTTATAATAAATTTATGAAATAGATAATGAAATTTTAGTACACACAAGAATTTTAAAAAAAATTATTATACATCATCAATGTTTCTCTGATTCAATTATTCCTATCATCATTCTTACATATGTTGCTATCAACTGGATGTTTGATGGACCAACAATGTATTCCTCTGTAAGCATTGTGGTATGCTTGAGAACTTGACCTGACTTACTGGTTCTCCTTATTTACACTGTTTTTTTATAGTGGATTGGTTTACATGTTTCTTTTTCTTATATTTTCTCTTCTCCCAGAGACTCTTCGTCTTGTATTAGAGATGCCTTTAGGCTTATACTTTAGTGGGTCTTCCAATTTTTTAGACCCACATTTTGTGTTGCCAACAAACTTATGGCTCTTTTTATTGACATCCAGGATCGAGTTGATATTTTTAACCATGTTAGTCATTGCAACCAACAAATTTTATTTTGCTTCCTTATTCCCCTAAGCTCTTGTGCTATTTTGATATGCAAATATGCTACGATGAATTTTGAATATCACAGCACTACATCCCTCCTAAGATGAGTTCACTTTCTTTCCCATACATATAAATGTGCGACCAATATAAATATCTTTCCATGCTCTGCCTAACCATCTCTGCAATAGGTATTTTGAAGGAATACTAACTATATCTTACTTCCTTATTACTCTCAAGCGGTGAGAACATAGTAAACCCATCATGTCAAACTTCCAAAAAGTTGCATTGAATTGTATCCTCTTTTGCATCAAAATGAATAGTCCAATGGATCGACTAATGACTCATCTTGACGCTTTTCATGAAAAAGTTGATGTGGCACTTAACGCTTGATCTATACACATTCCACCCATACCCTATGAAAATTCTTCTTAAAAATTTATTATAATTTTCATGAATAAAATCAAACTACTTGCTTTAGTATTTGGCAACTTTTTATTAAAATTACTATTTTAGACTAGCTGCTCTTGAAATCTTTATTCTGCTCATTCCGACTCCAAGTCATCATCACCTTCTCTAAGCCCAAAAAATAATTAGTTATAAAACTTGTTTGTTTTGAAATGCCATGGCACACATTATTAATGGACTCGCTACACTGTGTTGAAAGAACACCAATTTTAAAAATTTTTTGTTGAATGTTGTTGACCACTTATGCCTGATTTTGTAAAGCTCCTTCAACCAATAATGGCTTTAGAGGTTCCCTTAAGAGATCATTTCAGCCCAGATTCTCTCAAACTCCTCCTCAAAATCAAACTTGCTTAAACATCTATAAAGAAGGCCTCTGACTTTATTATTGTTACTAACACACCAAACCTTAGATGGAGCCTTCTTGGAGATGTGTCATTGACACATCCTTTGGCGTGTCTGAAGTAATGCAATTTCAATTGCCCTAGTCATTGCTTGGTCCTAATAAGTATATATTATTATAAGATGTTTATCACCCATTATTCAAAAAAATGTTCTAAATTACTAGATATATGATTCAATTGTCTCCTCCAATAAAAATGTCACCTCTAAAATTGCATTCTACCAATGATTATTAACTCTAATAAAAGGTGCACAAGCTAAAATATATTTGTTAAGCATATAGCTAGTATTAAAAATTATCACATATCCAAAGAAGTCATAATCTATTCCCCCTAACCCATCAATAAAAAAAAATCAATAATATATTATCTTCATTATTATAGATGTCCCATAAAAATATATTGCCATTAATTAGTCGATCTTTAAATAGTTCAATTAGGGAATTCATGTCCCCATACTCAATATTTATTTATTTTTTCTCTTTATGAATGAAGTTATATGCATCTCTGTTAGAGAATCTAGCATTTTTTGAACCTTCAACTTCATTGGCTAGTTAGGTAAATGCTTCAACAGGTCTTATCCAAGCTTATATCATTGATTTAAGAATTGATGCTTTCTCATCATTAATATTCATATATGATCTAAGTAGATGTTGATATTCCAACCTAGTTAATTCATGATTGTGGCTCTCTATGCATTTTTTCATCGTCCAAACTGAAAGTTTGTTAGGGATGTTAAGCCCTCTTGAACTTAGTGCCAAAGCTAATTAATAGAGAGGTGAATCGGTACTTTAAAACAAACAAAATCCAAAACCAATATTCACCACAACGAAAACCAATGCGGAAGAAAATAATGTGGAAGCAATAAAAAGAAAAGAACACACCGGATTTATAGTGGTTCGGTCAAACCTTGACCTACGTCCACTCCTTGGAGGCACCCCCCAAGTATTGCACTAAACTAGTGTCTCTCCTTTAGCCCCCATGGCTAGGCGGAGAAGCCCTTACAAAATCACTTCCACCTTCCCCGGTGCGGCGGAGTTGCCGGGTCCTTTGACACCAAAGAGATCTTCTTCTTTGGTGAACTTACCTCGAGACAAGCCTTGAATCCAATGATACTTAGGTGCGAGTTCGCCGGAGCAACCGTGTGGATCCCCCACAACACTCCCTTGAGTTCCTCCCCCTCACAGGATCTTCTCCCTCTCAAACTCCACCCTTTCCTCTCTCCCTTTCAAGCTCGCTCTTCAAGTCTCCGCCACAAGAACGAAGCTACAATGGCTGCCAAAGACACTTACAAAGTGCCATGCCATAGCTTAAATAGAAGCTCTCAAAACGAGCTCATTAATGCAAGTTGCCGACATTATCATCCAGGACGATAGGTATATTGTCCTGGCCGATTAGTACAAATTCAGCTCATCAGCCTGAGACGATTTGGGACGATCAGAAGAAAATTGGTTACATCATCCTGGCCGATATCACGATCGTCCAGCCAGATTAGTTTAAAACCTATTTCAATCGTCCTGATCATCGCCCTGAATACAAGCTGTCCGATGTGGATCGTCCAGGCCATCGTCCTGGCCGATCATGCGTTTGTCCCGGACGATGTAATCATTTCAATCAACCATTAATGCTTTTCAAAGATACCAGATCAATTTAGGCATGATTGAGTTAGATCGTCCTGGACGACAATAATATCGTCCTGGCCGATTTCCTAAAACAAAGACTTCATAAACTGATTATGGCGGTTGATTCTTTCTGAATTGAGATTATCGTCCAGGCCGATCTGTTGACGGCTGCCTTAATGAGGATGCCCTAATTAGGGTTTCTGATTTTGGACATATCGTCCGGACCGATATTACCAAAAATAGAAATCATATAGGGAACAACAGGAGATTTTCCAAATTACAATCCAACTGATCCCACACCAAATACAACAGACTCAAGAAAGGAAAAAGATTACAAACTGACTCAGACCTAGTCTACCCAATCTTGAGATAATTCCAAATTGCAGTTCGATCGTGTGAACCTGAAACGTTAGCACATAAGGCAATCGTAGAGAAAAAAGGAATGTTTTCTATCATCAAAATCATAAACCATAGATCCATAAAAATCTCCCACTTTTTGATGATGGCAAAACATTCTCTTTGAATTTTCAAAAAATCTCCCCTTACTTGAATACCGCTTAAAAAACTAAGGGAGATAAAAAATAGATAAAAATATTTTTGTAGTTTTAAATTTTTGAAAAAAAAACAAGGGATACAAGTACATTCTCCCCCTTTGACATTATCAAAAAGAGAGACGTCACAAAGAACAAAACGAAATAAAAACATTCCTTGATCTTGTGGAACAAGAAGTATTCTTAAAACGAGAAAGTTACCTCTTGGTTTTAATCAAAACTTTTAGTAAAATAAGATTGACAACGCATAGTCCAGTAAAGCATTAGAAAATCAAAATTTGATAATCCAAACTCAAGTTCTTCAAAAAGGCTCAAAAACTTTTTAATTCAATATCTAAATCAAGAAATAAATTAGAGAAAGAAATAATCATTTTTCAAAAACTCCTTCCATAAAATATATCTAATAGAAGATCAATGCACGAATTGTTGAATCAAGAATCAAGATTTTCAAAGTCAAGTATCCAAAATATCAAGGGTTTTCTTAAGTTTTTTAAGAAGTACAAGAATGGTAAGTATTAACTTTTTATGGGCTCATTTTATGCCTCTTGACAATTGGTTGGCGCACTGCGCATCTTTTGATACACTTTGTGTATTCTATATTTTTCAATTTGGCGCTTTTCGCATCTTTTATTTTTGGCATCATTGGCCAATTTTTTTATTTGAATATGCTACCTTTCTTAAATCTTAAAAAAAAAACAAAGGAAAACCCATCTTAGTGACAAAGCAAATTTCTTGATTAAGAAAATTATGAGTTAGATTCAACAACTTGTAAAAGATTCCTATACGATAAATAAAACGTATGGAGATAAACAAAATTTTGTTTCAAAAACCAATTTAAAAGATGAAAGAGATTTTAAATCAAAAGTAGGATAACCTTTTTTATAAAAACATGGATTTGAAAAAAAATAATGAGTTTCCTTCCTTTGACTGTATTAGAGAAGTCAAACAAAATCTACCAAAGATTTTAAGAAAAATAGAAAGTAGATTTTTCATTTTTAGAAAAGTGAATGTGTGTGTTGATCAAAGAAAAATTTTCACGAAAGGAAAAATTTCAAGAACTAAACAAAACAAAATAAAAAATAAAATAAAATAAAAAAAAGAAAAAACACAAAAACACAAACACTTGAAAGGCTCTTTAACCATTATCTCTCTCCTGGTCCGATGCTTCAGAGACCAGATCTGCCCATGAGATTTTTTGCCTTTCATTATTTCCCCAGTTTAAAGTTTGTTTCGCCTTGCCCTTTTCTTTTGTAGGGAGAATTCTTAAATTAGGGCACTCATTTTTCATATGTCCAGGTTTCCTACATCGAAAGCAAATAACGTCAAAGGAAATATGGACATCCTTACCACTTTTACCTTTCCACTTTTGCTTATGCTTTGGTGAGCTTTGTGATTTACTTGAAAAGTCATTGCATTCGTCACCAACTAAGCAATCCTTTCCCGTATCTTCAATTTTTAGAACAATCGTTTCGCCTGCATCCAAAAGTCTTTGACCCAAACCTTGCTCGTAGGCAATGAGTGAGCCAATCAAATTATCAATAGAATATATATTCAAATCTTTAGATTCACAAATAGCAACAACTTTGGCATCAAATTTTTCAAGTAAACAACGAAGAGTTTTATTGACTTTTTCAAAATTTGAAAACTCTTTTCCTAAGGCATGCAATGATGTTTCAATTTGAATGAACCTAGTGTACATGTCTAAGATCGTCTCATAAGGTTTCATGAAAAATAGTTCAAAATCATGCATTAACAAATTCATCTTGGATTGTTTGATTTCACTAGTGCCTTCGTATATGGTGTGCAATTTATCCCAAACTTCCTTACCAGTAGTGCACGTGGATACTAACATAAAATCTTCAGAATTTAAAGCACAGAAAAAATAGTTTAAAGATTTTGCATTCAATTGAGCATTTACTTGTTCTTCCCTATTCCATTGATTAAAAGGAATATCAGTTTTAACTCCATTAATAATACGTGATGGTGATGAATAACCAGTTAAAATCATATGCCACATGCGAAAATCAATCGATTGCAAGAAAATAGACATGCGAGTTTTCCAAAAATCAAATGTAATATTTTCAAATAAAGGAGGTCTAGTGATTGAATATCCTTCCACAATATTACGATTAGCCATGGATCGAAATTCAAAAGCTTTTTAAAACTGTTTTATGAAAACTGCTCTGATACCACTTGAAAGTTCATTAGGGATGTTAAGCCCTCTTGAACTTAGTCCCAAAGCTAATTAATAGAGAGGTGAATCGGTACTTTAAAACAAACACAATCCAAAACCAATATTCACCACAACAAAAACCAATGCGGAAGAAAATAATGCGGAAGCAATAAAAAGAAAAGAACACACCGGATTTATAGTGGTTCGGTCAAACCTTGACCTACGTCCACTCCTTGGAGGCACCCCCCAAGTATTGCACTAAACTAGTGTCTCTCCTTTAGCCCCCACGGCTAGGCGAAGAAGCCCTTACAAAATCACTTCCACCTTCCCCGGTGCGGCGGAGTCGCCGGGTCCTTTGACACCAAAGAGATCTTCTTCTTTGGTGAACTTACCTTGAGACAAGCCTTGAATCCGATGGTACTTAGGTGCGATTTCGCCGAAGCAACCGTGTGGATCCCCCACCACACTCCCTTGAGTTCCTCCCCCTCACAGGATCTTCTCCCTCTCAAACTCCACCCTTTCCTCTCTTCCTTTCAAGCTCTCTCTTCAAGTCTCCCCCACAAGAACGAAGCTACAATGGCTGCCAAAGACACTTACAAAGTGCCATGCCTTAGCTTAAATAGAAGCTCTCAAAACGAGCTCATTAATGCAAGTTGCGAACATTATCGTCCAGGACGATAGGTATATCGTCCTGGCCGATTAGTACAAATTCAGCTCATTAGCCTGGGACGATTTGGGACGATCAGAAGAAAATTGGTTACATCGTCTTGGCCGATATCACGATCGTCCAGCCGGATTAGTTTAAAACCTATTTCAATCGTCCTGATCATCACCCTGAATACAAGTTGTCCGATGTGGATCGTCCAGGCCATCATCCTAGCCGATCATGCGATCGTCCCGGACGATGTGATCGTGTCAATCAACCATTAATGCTTTCTAAAGATACCAGATTAATTTAGGCATGATTGAGTTAGATCGTCCTGGATGACAATAATATTTTCCTGGCCGATTTCCTAAAATAAAGACTTCCTAAACTGATTATGGCGGTTGATTCTTTCTGAATTGAGATTATCGTCCTGGCCGATACAAGTATCGTCCAGGCCGATCTGTTGACGGCTGCCTTAATGAGGATGCCCTAATTAGGGTTTTTGATTTTGGACATATCGTCCCGGTCGATATTACCAAAAATAGAAATCATATAGGGAATAACAAAAGATCTTCCAAATTACAATCCAACTGGTCTCACACCAAATACAACAGACTCAAGAAAGGAAAAAGATTACAAACTAACTCAGACCTAGTTTACCCAATCTTGAGATGATTCCAAATTGCAGTCCGATCGTGTGAACCTGAAACGTTAGCACATAAGGCAATCGTAGAGAAAAAAGGAATGTTTTCTATCATCAAAATCATAAACCATAGATCCATAACACAAACTCCATCTTCTTCCACTAAGAATCTAATCATAGTGGGACACCCTATTCTTGTATTTAATTTTTGGTATTTTGATTGGGAATTTAAGTTAATATCTTTATCAAATCAAGCTTTCAAATAGGTAAAGTCCTTAGATCTAATTTTTCCTAGATTAGGCCAATAACTATAATGTTCTTTTCTAACACCAAAACTAACATTATGTGCATAATGGAAGTTCATATTGTATTCTTCCTTATTAGAACTATAAACACCATATACATAAGAGAAACTTAATAAATGATCTGATATAAAAATGGTAGTATACCAAAAAAATAGTAGTACACAAAAACGAGACATAGCAGTACATTACAACAACATACAATGGTAGACATAATCTATAATACATAATAATATTGCATATCAAATTATGTTTTTATCCAGACTTAGACAAAGAATCCAAACATGCATCTAAGCATGTGAAGAGTAATATAACTTTGAAGGAGTAAAAAAGTTTTGAATGATGTTGCAAATCTGGAATCAAGTTTGAGATTGTGATTTTAGATGACAACAAAATATTATTGTTTTGATTTTATTATTTCTCCTAGCATAAATTGGATATTTTTGTATGTACTAACATTTCAAGGAAATCATATTGTACTCTAGATTATTGAAGACTCCAAGACATAGTAGAATAGGATTTTATGTATAGAGTTTGTATATCTTTATTTTTATTTCTTTCAAGTTTAAGATTGTGATTGTAGATGATAACAAAATATTATTGTTCTGAATTTATTATTTCTCCTAGCATAAATTGGATATTTTTGTATGTACTAACATTTCAAGGAAATCATATTCTACTCTAGATTATTGAAGACTTCAAGACATAGTAGAATAGGATTTTATGTATAGAGTTTGTATATCTTTATTTTTATTTCTTGAGTCTGAGAAATTATGATTGTAATTGGGTAACCATGTACATATATAAGGGGAGAGTTATAAATTTTTTTAAGACTAATCACACTTTATGATATCTAAATATATGATATGATTTGACATATTTTTTTATCCAGAGTATAGTTAATAAAATCATAGCTTAAATTTTTTAACTGCCCATGATGTATAATGTCATGTTGTATAAATGACTAATAGAGTATGAAATCAGGTTTGTACTAGATCGTACCGAATGAACAAATTTGTTTTTAAACTATACATATAATACGATTTGTCTTTGTACATATGATTGATAGAGTATACAATTAGGTTCGGACCACATCGTACGAAATGAACATATTTATTTTTTGAACTATTCATATAGTATAATCTTCCTTTATGCAGATGACTGATAGAGTATGAAACTAAGTTCTTCCTAATCATATGAAATGAACATATTTTTTTTTTGAGCTGTTCATACAAGATGATCTTCATTTGTACATATGTCTGATAGTCTATGAAACTAAGTTCTTCCCAATCGTATAAAGTGAAGCCCTAATTTTTTTTAACCTTTCTCATCAGATGATCCATGATTATACAATATGAATGTAGGTCAGTTTGCTTGAAAAATTCAATTTCTGGATGGTTTTTCACATGTTTTTTATAAGAAGGGTCCTAAAACTATCTCAACTATCCTTTGCTTTGAATTTCTCTTGAGAGGGACCATTGAGAGAGTATTTGGGAGAAATTTTGTGAGTGAAGAGTGAGAGATCCAATGAATGGGAGTTAAGAGGGATTTAAAAGGTTGCCCAAAGTGAGGATCTCTTTATCTTCTTCAAGTTTCTACCAAACTTTTTTGAAAGTTCTTGAGAGAAGATCTTCAAGATTGGATCAAGTTTCTCTGCCTTCACAAGGAAGGAGAAAAAGGATATGATGATACATTTCCATCACTTGGAGTGTAGAAGGAGATGGTTCTCTACCTCACCGGGTTGGTGGATTAGAGTTTGTAAGGGCTTCTCTATCGTGCTGTGGGTGCAAAAGGAGAGACATTATTATTTAGTGCAATACTTAGAGAAGGAGTATCCGAGGAGTGGATGTAGGTCAAGTTGGATTGAACCACTATAAAATATGGTGTTTTCTATTGTCTTTAATTTTTCTCATATTTTTATTTTTCTGCACCAAAAATTTTGTGGTTGAAAAATCCTATTTGATAATCATTTCTATAAACAACTACATGTTTCAGGATTAGTGATTTAATTATCTAAAAAGATCTAAAAAGGTTTTAAAAAATATAGTAAATTTTAAATTTAATAACCAATTCACCCCCTCTTGGTTAACCTTGGGATAGTTCTATAAGGTCTAACAACATACACAAACTTTCAAGTGGTGTTAGAGCTAATTTCAAAAATTAAGGTTTAGACTACTTTTTAAAAAATGATCATGGCTAATTTTGGAAACTGAAATATTGCTAAAGGATATTTAATCATGAGACCACTTTTATTCGATAACATTCCCTTTAATTTTTAGAAAAGTCGCATGTCTAGTTTTCTATAATCACTTTACTATTGCATGTGGATATTAGTACATGATGGTTATACTAGTCCTACTAGAATCGTTGATGGCATTAGAATTGAAACAACATTTACTAAATGGACTTTAGAAGAAAGAGAATTAGCTTAGTTAAATGTAAAATGTTTAAACATTTTTTTTTGTGCTTTGAAATATGAGGATTATATGCTTATTTTTAATTGCAAAACTGGAAAAGAAATATGAGGTAGACTTTGCATAACATATGCAGCAACAAATTGAACATTTTATTATATTTCTATGAACTATTTTGTATGAAATCAAATGAATCAATTTCTAATATGTATATGAGTTTTACTCATATTATTACTTCATTACATGCTTTATGTAGAAAACTTTTAAATTAAAAAAAAGTTAATAAATTTTATGTTTTTTACGTACTGCTTATGATACAAAGATAATTGTCATAACCGAGTCTAAAGATCTAAATGTATATTCTATTGAAAATCTTATTGGATCACTTATTTCTTATGAGTAAGGAGTGACTCATAGACAGATCGATATGGGTGACAGAAAGAAAGAGGGAAATATAGCTTTGAAAGTTGATGACTCAAAGAGTGATAAATCAATGCTAGAGGATGAAAAAGATATTATACTTATGACTAAGCAATTCAAATGTTTTCTAAGAGAAAGTAACATCAACAACATCATTTGAACAAATGTAAATTCAATAAGAATCCAAACATTTACTAATGAAGATATTTTTTATGAATGTAGAAAGCTTGGACATATAAAAAGTGAATGCCCAAATCTCTAAGCTATTCCTAACAATGAGAACGTTGAGGAGAAAACTAATGTTAGGACGGGCAAGAAAGGAATGCAAAGAGATTTCTGGAATGACTTAACTTCAGACTCTTCAAAAATAGAAGTAACAAAAGAGGTTACAAAATTTATGCTTAATGGCAGATAAACTGGATCAGCCAGATCAAGAGGAGTTTGTGACCTACCATATGATGAATTATTGAATGTTTTTAAGAAAATTCATAATGCACATAGGAAAATTAAAACATTGCATGCTAATCCAAGTATCAAGTATTTGAACTTATAAAAAGAGAATGAAAATCTTACGAATGATCATGCAGGTTTAAATAACAATCACATGACTTTGCTAGATGAATTTGATGACTCGAATAGGAAACATTAACTTTGAAAATATCTTATATTGAGCTTGAAAATCATTTTAAAGTATTTATGGGTGAATCTGATTAAAGAGAACATGATTTAAAGATTGAAAATTTAATTTTGGAAAATACAAACTCATATATTCAAATAAAATTGAAAGCTTTTAAGGAAAATAAATCAGCACCTACACTTAAATAATTTTATAATCCTAATCAAAAGCCTTCAAGTTCAAAACCTAGGAAAAGATATTATAACTCATATAGATAAGTAAATCATTTTTCTGGTGTAAAATGTTTTTCATGTGGAATGTTGGGGCATATTTCCCACATTTGCACTATCTATAATAGAACACATTTAGTGTGGAGACCTAAGATGCATTAATCATAGCATATCAAACATGCATATGGATTATAATTATCAAGAGATAAACCCAAATTTATTTTTATTCCCAAGTCTAATGTTTGATAATTTTGTAGAAAAGTTCTCATATAAGTCTTCGTGAGAGATTTGGTACCTGTATAGAGGATGTTTAACACATATAATTTGAGCTGGAATGTTGCTGGAGGCCAGGATTGGAGACAAAGTGACACTTGGAGATAGCACCACTAGGAGAGTGGTAGGTTCATGTATGATTGGTAACACGAAGAATTTTTTGATTAAAAATATTTTATTGGTAGAAGACTTAAAACATAACTTGCTAATTATTAGTCAGCTTTGTGATAAGAGTTTTAACATAATTGTTTTTCCTACAAGTTGCATTATAAGCCAAAATGGAGTTGATGCGTTGCATGGAGATAGGGTAAACAATGTTTACATGCTTAATTTAAATTATGTTAAATCTTCTAACGCTTTTGCCTAAATCTATTGCTGATGAAACTTGGTTATAGCATAAAATACTTTTTTATGCAAGCATGAAAAATCTTAGGAAAATTAACCAAAGGGAATTGGTCAGAGGTATACCAAAATTAAACTTCACTAAGGATCACCTATGTGATGCGTGTTAGTTAGGGAAACAAGTCAAGTCCTCCTTTCATTCAGATAAAGATCTTAGAACTAGCAAACCCTTAGAAGTCCTTAACATGGATCTTAATGGACCTATTAGCACTATAAGTCTAAGAGGGAAAGTTTTTTGGGTATGTGATTGTTGATGATTATTTGAAGTTTAGTTAGATTAGATTCTTATAGCATAAGAGTGAATCATTTGATGAGTTTAAATTTTTTTCTACTTGGATTCAGAGGAAGCTAGGTTGAGAAATTCTTACAATTCATAGTGAACAAGGTGAAGAATTTGAAAATGAAAAGTTTGAAGTATTCTGTAAAGAGCATGGGAAATATCACAACTTTTTAGCTCCTAGGATCGCTCAACATAATGGGGTTATTGAAAGATAAAATAGAACTTTAATAGAAGCCACTAGATCCATGTTGGCTAAATATTCACTTCTTAAATATTTTTAGGCTGAAGCGATTAATATACCATGTTATTTTCTAAATATGGTGAACATTAGATCTAAGTTGAATAAAACACCCTATAAACTTCTTAAGGGTAGGACACCCAACCTCTCATATCTACATATCTTTGGTTGTAAAGTGTTCATTCATAACTCTTTTACAAAAATTTGATCCTAATTCTGATCAGGGAATCTTTTTATGATATTCATGGGTTGGCAAATTCTATAGAGTTTTTAATAAAATGACATTCATAGTATCGGAGACCACTCATGTAGTTTTTGATAAATTTTATATTTTTAGAGGGTCTAGGTTGGAAGAAGAAAATGCTGAAGAAATTACCCATGGAATTGAAAATGCAAATCAAAAGGGTTGGAACATAAAATAAATTTCCTAGAGAATGGAAATATTCTAAAAGTCATCCTAAAGAACTAATTTTAGGAGATCCAAGTGAAGGTGTTAGAACTAGGCATAGACTTAGCAAATAAGTAAACCACTTAGCATTTTTTTAATGATTGAACCCACTAATATAAATTAACCACTTTATGATAAATTTTTGATTTTATCTATGCAAGAAGAGTTTAATCAATTTGTTAGAGATAATGTTTGAGAGTTGGTTGAAAGGCCAAAAAATCAAAGTGTTATTAGAACTAAGTGGGTTTTCAAAAATAAGATGAATGATTTATGTGTAGTTGTTAGAAACAAGTCAAAATTGGTGGCCAAGGGGTACAATCAAATAGAAAGAATTGATTTTGAGGAGACATTTTCCCCTGTAGCTAGACTTGAAGCATTAAAGGTGCTTGCCTTTGCCTGTTTTAAAACATTTAAATTATTTGAAATGCATGTCAAAAGCACCATTCTTAATGGGTTGATAAAATAGGATGTTTATGCTGAGCAACCTCAAAATTTTCAAAATTCACAATTTTCTAATCACGTGTTTAAAATGAAGAAGATATATATATATATATATATATATATATATATATATATATATATATATATATATATATATATATATATATATATATATATATATATATATATATATATATATATATATATATATATATATATGGGAAACCCATAGAGGGGCCTACGCGTTAATAAAAGAAAATGATTACACGGTCCTTAAAGGGAACTCAAGTTCACTACTGCTCCAAAAGAAAAAGTTCACTTTTGCTCCAATGAGCTACAAAAAGAAATGTTAAAACCTACGAGCTCGAGTTTCCTACTAAGCAAAAATACACAACAACCCATATACAATCTATGGTGCACAAGAGTGAGCACCCAAAAACCCATAAAGGTACGAAAAATAATCTTCAGCTTTATAGTCCACCTGCGCAACTCAATAAGAAGAAAAACTATAATGACAACACTTTACAAATGAAGATGATAGATAGATAAGCAAAAACATCAATAAAGATAAAATTGTATAAGGTTATAACAGCAATGCAATTCCCAATAATAACCAAAATTAAGGCCACCCAACCCAAGTAGCAACTGGCCGAAAAGGCACCAGATGCAAACAATATAATAGACTAAAGTTCATATCATAATTCTCCAAAAAAACATCAAGATAAACAACCTCTCTATCAACCTACAACCAGTAATCTAATAACAGAAGTTCAGCAGTAGTATCCTAGTAAAAACAAGCTAGCCCCTAGATAATGAGAGCCAACTCCAACCACATAAGCAAACCACTAATAATAGACATATAGCCATAGATTAAGATAAGCATAGACGTCATGAGATAACCAATAAAAGTCCTCATAAAGCCAAAACCATGATACCAGAACATAGCAAGATAATAAATCAACAAATAGAAAACCCCACAAAAATTATGGAAATAATGAAAACTCGTAATCGTCAACCCAACCAGCCAGACCACAAAAATCAACCAGGTCCCCTCAACCACCTGGAAAATTGAACATACCCAAAAAAATAGAGCAGAAGCCTCAAAGAATCCATATGACACAAACCAGTAATAGTGAATAAGCCACCACCATAAGACCTCCACACAATAGTAGATAAGAATATACCCAGCTGCCATAGAAAGACATAAGATCAAATAACAGGAAGGAAGTTGAAAGTACCACCCATGAATCATGTTACATTCACGCATATCCCCACAAAGAGCTAACACCATAGACCTCCCAAAGTAATAGCTCGTCCTCCAAATAATTAGATAAACAAAACCAACCCAAACAGCAAGCCATGGGTAGATGTAGAAACAGAACAACCACAAAGCACAATAATTAATTAGAGTACCGAATAAACACCAAGAAATAATGGTGTGGAGCCAAAAAATAGTAGCAAAAACAAAAGAAAAAACATTTAAGGCTGGAGGGGATTGGGCAATATGAGCTCAGGAATGAATGAATCATGCAAACTTCACAGGGTAAAACCTAATGCCGCTCCATCAAGCCCAAAGGCCCCAACATGCACCACCACCCCCCACCACAGCAGGTGAAGCCAAACAACACCACCCAAAGCGGCATCCTCCCAAACCAAGACAAAAGAAGATCAAAACAATCAAAAAAAAACTAAACCATACTCCAGAGAACTACTAGCCGAGTAACAGAAAATCCCTAGTTAATATAATAAGGTAAGTCCGTCCAGCATAGCACACCCGGAAGATCAAACCCAAACCCACCAAAAAATCGCAACAGTTAAGAACACAACTGGTAAATAGAACAAAATCATCCCCCCAATAATGCTTCAACAAAAAAAAACCATCCAGCCGGCTAGATATCGACCAAATCAAGAAATCCATAAAGTCAAGACTCCCACAACCATCAAACTCATGCATAACATCTAGAACCCGAGGGAGGAGAGAAACAATAGGAAACCCATTAAAAAAAGCTTATAATCATTTCTTAGCCCAAAAAACCCATAACATAAATAGATGAGAAGCACCAAAATAGAGAACAAAAAACCAGGGTACCCCACCAGAATAAAAACCATACCAATACCAATAAACCAGACAGCACCAACAAAGTTGGGCCAAGAAAACATAAAAGGAAAGTAACCAGGGAAAAAAATTAGCTTTTAATAAAAGGATAGGAAATTTTATCTAGTATTAAGACGCCTTTAAATGGAGTTGGGGCATTGGCTTCCACGAGGTCCATAAAACAATCAATCTCCGCACCAAACTAAGCCAACGAAATAACACAAGCATTTCCTTCCTTAAGCACAAGAGAAGTATCAAAAGATATAAAAACCATCAAATGTTTAATGTCCCTAAGAATATAAAAAGCCTCAGAGTCACAAGCCGAGTCCACCTCATTAAATAAGCATTGAATATTAAAAGAAGGTTCAATCTATATAGTAATGCTGGCAATGTCAAGGGACATACAACTTCTTAACCCATAAAGAATAGAAGTAAAAAGAGCAGTATGAGGATTACCATTAAAAAAATGCCCCGTAAAGCCAAGAATAACATTACCACAGTAATATCTGATGATACTACCACACCCCATTTTAGTATTCTCATTATCAATACCAACATTCAGCTTGAAACAACCCACAACAGGTTTAACCCAAGAAATAAAACGAGGAAAAGGAGGCAAAGGAACCTCCAACCTAATACCTAAATTAGAAGCAACATCATTATAATTTTTGAAACCTTTAATAGCTAGCAAATTATTATAAACCAAACTGAGCAATTTATCTTTCATATTCTTAATAAGCCTCAAAGAGTCCATTCAAATGCTATTAAATAGAGATTTGTTTCTTTCCAACCAAAGAAACCATAAAATCAGGGAAGGGGTAACATTTCTAATGTGGCCTTTAGAATTAACAAACCAAGCATTGAGAAGAGCATGAATAGACAAATTCTCATTAAAAACATTTAATTTGAAGATGCATCAAAGTAACACTAGGTTTTAACCGCTAAAGGCTCTTACATAAAAACATGATACATACTTTCCAAATGAAAACAACATTGCACTTAGAAGGAAGAACAAAATCTCTTTTGATCAAATTATTATCCGTAGGAATAAATCTATGTAAAATTCTCCAAATGAAAGTAGCAACAGTATAGGGGATACTTTTGTGCCAAATCATCGAGAAAATGGAAGTAACAACATTGTTGGGTCAAAAATCATGCCAAGCAACTTTTAATCTAAACATGCCATCTCTAACCAACTTGCAAAAAACACATCATTAGACTCCAAGTTCAAAGGATGAATGATAATTTTTAGAATGATACAATCAGGAAGAACATTAGAAAGCTTGTCATAATCCAAACAATTATCATTAATAAAATAATTAACCTTAACCATAGCGGTATAAGTGGAACTAATGAGGAA
The DNA here is from genome assembly GCA_022539455.1 of Dendrobium nobile. NCBI lineage: Eukaryota > Viridiplantae > Streptophyta > Magnoliopsida > Asparagales > Orchidaceae > Dendrobium > Dendrobium nobile. Next base: position 33,754,825 of record CM039726.1, on the reverse strand, counting down.
GTTAATGGAGCAAGAACTTAACCATTGATCCTTCCAGGAAAAAAAAATATTACCTCCCCAAGGCCCTAAGAGAGATGAGGCTCCACTACCCACTTAACCTTGCACATCCTTTGCCAAACTTTATAATCACCAATATTAAAAAAACAAGTAGAAGGATGCTTCCCCACATAATATTTAGAAAACATAAATTTAGCCCAAAGAGACAACTTGGCATGAAAAGTAAACCATAACTTGTAGGAAAAAGCATGGGCCAAGTCAGCATTGGTTTTGTAACCAAGGCCACCATCTTTTACAACCCAATAACACTTATCACAGGAAGCCAAAGAAATTTTAGTGTTACTACTAGTACCTTTCCAAAAAAAATTATTATGGATTTTATCAATTCTATTACACAACATTTTAGTAGGAAGCAAGGTTTGAAAAGAGTAGATAATGAGAGAACAAAGAACACTTCTAATGAGAGTAAGCTCACCCCCAAAACTCAGGAAATTAGAATCCCAAGATTGGAGTTTATTCCAAATAGAGGTAATTAAATCATCAAACAAAAAGGATTTATTTCTTCCTTTAAATAGAGGAATTCTAAGGTACTTGATAGGAAGCAGGCTATGCACAAACCCAGTAAGGTCTTTAATAGCCAAAATACGATCAATATGTTATTATTAGAAACAAGGAAGCAACATTTCTGATTATTCAAAGATAGACCACTAACAGTGTAAAAGTAATTAAAGAAATCCATAAGTTTATTAATCTTATTATGAGAAGCATTCATAAAAATGATAAAATCTTTGGCAAAACAAAGGTGAGATATAGGAAATCCCCCCTAGTCCTAAAATAAAAGTTGGAATGATTTTCAAATAGGTTATCATTGCTTCTAAAAAGATAATCAATAGCAATAATAAAAAGAGCAGGAGACATAGGATCTCCTTACCTTAAACCATGAAAAGATTTAAAGAAACCAGAGCTCTTACAATTGATAATCATAGAGAAAAAGGAACCTTCAAATCAATTCCTAATAAGGTTAATAAATGTCAAGTTAAAACCAAATAAATGCAAGATGTTATAGATGAATTGCCAACTAATATTATCACAGGCTTTGGAGATATCAAGCTTGAGGATAGAATTACCACCCCTCACTTTGACATCCAATTCATGGCAAAATTCCTGGGCCAACAAAATATTTTTAGAGATGGCAGGACCTTTAACAAAGCCCATTTGGAAATGAGAAATAATCTTAGAAAGAATAGTAGTTAAATGAGTCATAAAAATTTTGTAGAGCAGTTTACTAAAAAAAGTACATAGACTGATAAGTCTAAAGTCATTCCAATTACTAGAATTATTATTCTTACGGATAAGAACAATAGAAGTACTTGAAAAAAAATTAGGCATATTATGACCACAAAAATATCCAGAACCGTAGCATAAAGATCATCCTTAATAATACCCCAAGCTTTTTGAAAAAATTTAGTGGTGAAATTATCAGGACAAGCAACAGAGTTACCATTCTTATCAGAAATAATATCTTTTAATTCATCTAAAGAGGGAATTCTAGAAAGAAAGTCATTATCCTCCAAAGAGTTGAGATTTGGGATAATAGCAAGGTTGACAATATTACTAGGGATAAAAACCTTTTTGAGCCTATCCTGGAAGTGTTGGACAACCAATTGGGAAATCTCCTCTACATCCTCAGTAACAAAGCCATCCTTAAGAGTGATTTTATTAATAGCATTAAAATTATTCATGTTATTATCACCTTCCATCAAATGTTTTTTTTTTTGGTTAAAACCCATAAAGAGGCCTACGCATTAATATCGAAAAAGTAATTAAAAAGTCCTTACTGGAGATCATCAACTCACTATTGCTCTTACGAGCTACAAAACAAGTAAAAATAAAACCTACGAGCTGATATTCTCTACTAAGAAAAAATATAAAATGCCCTAGTAACATTTTATTGATGTTATAGATTAGCTTCCAAAAAAGAAAGATAGTATAATTGGAATAAAGCTCGATCTTTCTACAAAAAATCTTGGAAGCATACAAAGGCAGCTTCACTTGTAGAGAAACATAAAAAAGAAGGCTACAACAACAAAGAAGATAAGTTAAACAATAACAATACAAAAGATGACAGCTATGAAGCAAAAATAAGGTGCAAAAATGGCTATCAAAAAAGCCAATCTTGGAAATAAGACTTAAGGAGCTCAGAGCATGAATAATAACAAAAGCTTCATTCAGGAAATCCATAAGCCACTCAATCCTACCTTCAGCGTCACCCTAAACCACCTTTGTAAAACCCATCCAGTAAAATACCCCCAGAAAAATTGCACGGGTAACCCAAAAACCCAACATTAGAAGCTTCACTAATCCACAAAGACCAAATATGCAACCAATAAAAAATCGTCCAAATACCAAACAACCACATCCTGCAGTTAACATCCGTACCAATAATAGGAGACAATAACTTGGTGATACCAACCAAACCAATAGCATCCCAAACAAAATAAGATAGCCCAGCCATCACCACCCAACTACCTTCAGCACCCCAAAAATTGAAAGTAGGAGAGAAACAATGGGACAGCCCATCAGCCATAAAACCCAAAAAATCATTACTTAAGTCCAGATTAACCAATATAACAGCTTAAAATGGAAGCTCAAAATGCTGGAATCAACATAAATGAATTAAGTGAAAGAAAATAAACCAAATAGTTGGCTAGAACAGAAAATCCCAGCACATAGAGTCCCATAATAGAACGAACCAGCACAAAAAGTCCCAGAACAAAACCATAATCTTGGACATAAACAAATAAACAACAATCCAGATGTCTATCCCCTTAATAAAAGGGTAAACGAACCTCCAACAAGGATAATACCAGCACTTACAGAAATCAAAATTAAGCTGTAAAGGAGCCTTCACATGATAGATAATCCAACCATCATAAAGGAAGTTCCAGGAATTATAGAAACACTACACAACAACCCAGACAACCAGCAGGAGAAAACAATAAACCCAGTAGTAAAATAAGGCCCAACTAATAGAAATCAAAATAAACAGACCAAACCCGAACACCGACCAAGAGACAAAAAAGTTATGATCTAACATAAGGACAACCACAAGCATCAAGATTAAGTAAAACACAAAGAGGGGCGGGCTAGTGTCCCAAATTAAATCAAAAAAATAGTTCAAGCTACAACCCCACTTAGCCATCCAAGAAGCATATATATTACCATCCTTGCAGATGTGGTGAAATGAGTAGTTCAGAAAAAGCATCATGTTTTTAATTTCTCTAACCATATAGAAGTGGTTCAGGGAACAACACATCTCATCATTAGCTTGAAAAATATGAAAATCCTAGTCAGTATTAACCTTAATATGCAAATTAGTTAAGTTAAGAGGGATGCACAACTGAATACCATACAAAATGGCCCAAAAAACAACAGTAGAATAGTTTCCCTGAACAGGACCTGCAAAAGAAATAATGAGGTCACCATTACTATCTCTAATCACACCACCACAACCACTAGAAAGATCAGTACTAGTGCCATCCACATTTAGCTTAAATAAATTAATGGGAGGTTTATGTCAATAAATAATATTAGAAATGGAAGGAACACCCTCCAAGTTTAAACATAAAATAGAACCAACAAAGTAATAATTTTTAAAGTTCTTAAAAGAAATCAGATTAACATCCAGCAAAGCTAACACCTTATCCTTCACTTTTTGAATAACATTATGATGGCTCATTCTCACATTATTGAAAAGGGATTGATTCCTTTCCAGCCAAAGAAACCAAAGAATGAGGGAAGGAATGAGATTGCGTATGTGACCTTTAGAGTTAATAAACCATAACTTAAGCATATATTTAAGAGATGAATAAGAGTTAAAATAGTTCAGTTGAAACAAATTATCAAAATACACCCAAGTTCTAACAGCAACAGGACTAGATAAAAAGACATTATGCATATTCTCCCTATGAAAACAACATTGGCATTTAGAGGCCAAGATACATCCTTTCTTAATAAGATTATCATCCATAGGAATAAATTTAAGCAGGACTCTCCAAACAAAAATATAAATAGTAGAAGGAATGCTCTTATGCTAAATATTATGGAAAATGTATGGTGGTGCTCCTTGAGAGCCGTAGATGACACTTGAAGAAGTGCTATCATTATTTCTTTTATCTCTAAAAGTATGCCAAGCACTCCTTGAAAGAAAACCACCGTCTTTGGAAAGATCACATAACATAATATCTTTAAAAGCATTGATAGGCAAGTTTAAAATACTATGGAGGATACAATCAGGAATCTAATTGGCAAGCTTATCATAGTCCCAAAAATTATTATTAAAAAAGGTGTTGACCTTAATCGAGGAAGTAGAAGAAGAATTCAGCATATAGTCAATAGATTTTTTACCTAACCAATGATCTTACCAAAAGAAAATATTACCATCACCAAGGCCCCAAGAGATGAAGGGCTCCACCTCCCATTTAACCTTGCAAAGCCTTTTCCAAACTCTAGAATCACCTTATTTAGAAAAATAATTAGTAGGATGCTTACAATTACAATACTTAGAAATCATAAAATTAGCCCAAAGACTAACATTAGAATGTAAATTATACCAAAGTTTAAAAGAAAAAGACTTAGCAAGGTCATTAAAGTTCTTACAAGCAAGGCCACCTTCAGCCAAAACACTACAACATTTCTCCCAAGAGGCCCAGTGAATTTTAGAAATAGAAGAAGTGCCTCTCAAAAAAAAATATTAATAAGCTTATGACGTCTATCACAAATAGCTTGAGTAGGTAAAATAGATTGAAATCTATAAACTGGAAAAACACAAAGAACACTTTTAATAAGAATAACTCTACCACCAAAACTAAGGAAATTAGACTCCCACGATAACAGTCTGTTTTGAACAGAAGCAATAAGATCATCAAAGAAAAAAGATTTCCTCCTACCAAAAAAAAAAAAAGAGGAACTCCAAGATATTTCATAGGTAATTGAGCATGGGAAAAGCCATTAAGATTATTAATAGATAAAATACGATCATTCAAAATTCTCTTAGAGGCAATGAAACAACTTTTGTTTTTGTTAAAGGATAAGCCACCAACCCTCTCAAAATGGTATAAATCCATAAGATTTTGAATTGTATTAGTAGTCCCATTAGAAAACACAATAAAATCATCTATAAAACATAAATGAGATAAAGGAACTCCTCCCAAACTTCTAAATAAAGGCCAAGTTTGACATCAAATAAGTTAGTAAGACCCCTAGAAAGAAACTCAGTAGTATTAATAAAAAGTGTAGGGGAAATAAGATAACCTTGCCTTAAACCATGAGAAGCTTTGAAAAAGCCATTGTTAGAGCCATTAAAAATAATAGAAAAAATAAACATTTTCAATATAATTCTTAATAAGCTTCATAAAGATAGAGTTAGAACCAAAAATTTCTAAAATATGGTAAATGAAGTTTCAATCAATATTGTCACAGCCTTAAAAATATCAAGCTTCAAAATTAAATTAACACCTCTCACCCTAACATACAAATCCTGACAGACCTCCTGAGCCAACAAAATGTTATCAGTAATGGCCCTACCTTTCACAAACCCCATCTGATTAGGAGAAATAATTATGGGTAAAATATTAGTCAAAAGATTCACAATAATTTTAGAAATCAACTTGTTAAAGAAAGTGCAAAGAATGATAGGTCTAAAATCAGTCCAATTAATAATAGCATTATTTTTAGGAATAAGCACAATAGCTGTAGAGGTAAAAAACTTATGTATAGGGGTACCAGCAAAAAAAACTAAAATAGCAGTAAAAATATCATTACCAATAATATGCCAAGATTTTTGAAAATACAGAGTGGTGAACCCATCAGGCCCAACAACAGACTCCCTATTCATATCAAACAGTGTCTCTTTAACCTCCTCAAAAGAGGGAGGACTAGAAAGAAAGATATTCCCCTCAAGTGAAATAAGATAAGGAATGAAAGAATTATCAATAATTTGATCAGTAATAAAAAATTTATTAAACCTGGCTTGAAAATGATTCATAGCTAAATTAGCAATCTCCACAGAATTTTCAGTAAAAGAACCATTCTCCCTTTGGATTTTGTTGATACTATTTTTAAACCTTTTTCTCTTAACCAAAGCATGGAAATACTTAGTGTTGTTATCACCTTCAAGAAAATGCTTACCAGCATTTTTTTTCCTCCAATAAACTTCTTCGTGAGTTTGAAAATTAAAAAGATCCTCTTTGGACTTCTTTAAGAGAGAGAGAAATTAGTATTAGTATGACCATTTTTATAAACCAATCCAAGAGAGTGAACAAGTTGCCCAGCTTGCAAAATATTAGAGAAAGTATTTTTAAAAACATGATGGTTCCACCAATTTAAAACTTGTTTCAGCCTTTTAACTTAAACCAGAATCTCCTCATGCCTAAAATAGAATTAACAGGATGTAAAGGAGCTTGCCAATTAAGCTGCACAACATCCAAAAAAGATTCATGACTTAACAACATGTTTTGGAATCTAAATTGATAGGAAACATTAACTTGTTTAAATTTAATGCTGATAAGTAAAGAGGAATGATCCGAAAAAATTCTAATCAAATGCTGCACATTGTTGAAAAAAAGGGAATTAAGCAAGCATCATTAAAAAGAACATGATCCAGCCTTTGCCATAAATGACCCCTATTCCAAGTTAAGTTATTACCAACATACCCAATATTGATAAGATTGCAAGATAAAATCTTACTATTAAAATCTTCCATAGAACGATAAGAAGGAAGGTAACCTCCAATCCTTTTAGGAGGGTTAGTGATAGAATTAAAATCACCACCAATAAGCCAAGGGAAATTACAAATATTATGAAAATCAATAAGTTGCTCCCAAAGCAATTTTCTATTATAAAGAAACAAAGCAGCGTACATAAAAGAAACACAATAATTAAAATTAAAAGCCTCAACTTTACAATGAAAAACCTGAGTAAAGTTACCAATAACATAAATTTTAACCGAGTCTTTCCAGAAGACCCAAATTTTGTTAGCCACATTAGAAATATCATGATTTAAACCCAAAAAAATGAGAAGTGCTAATCAACCTAGCAGAAGATATAAAAGGCTTAAGAAAAATAAGAATAGAAAGATTTTGCACATAACATAAGTTCTTAACATGAATTCTAGAAGAAGAACACCCAATGCCCCTCACATTCTAAATAATAATATTAAATATAAATAATTAACTTAATGAGAAGCATGCGATCAAGTGTTTCTAGGAGGTTGTAGAGAAATATGCTTAGGTTTCCTTTCTCTTTTACTATGAACTTTGCTAAAACTAAAGTCATTATTATCTCTAGAAAAACATTTAGCAGTAATATGCATATCCTTAGTATCAGTCAAAGCATCATTATTATAATCAGAAGTAGAGATAGCTTACTACCACTTGGGTGTTCCCTTAAAGCAGTCAGTTGGGGACATTCATCCTCCATAAACATTCTCTCCTCCTCAATATTATCACAGTTTCTAACCACAAGTTCATTGCATTTTGGCAGAGAAGAACTGTATTCCATAGTAACAAATTCTCCTTCCTCTAGAGGGACATCTTTATAAGCCACTTGAATAGCCAAAACTTCCTGATCATTTAAGGGATTAGTAGAAGTAGAAACAAGCATATTACCAATAGAATGATTTGCATTTAGATTAAAAGTGCAAGTAGGAGTAGTGACAACATTAGTACTATTAGGAACTTTAATATTAGTCAAGTCATGCTCCATGTTTTTTTCACAAGCATTATTAGGAATAGCATATGATTTAATGATAGGACCTTGATCAATATTCCAAAAAACATCATAAGTAATAGAAATAATAGGGTCCTCCATATTAACCAACAACAGATCATCACAGCACTGAATAGGATTAGAGGTATTATCCTCTAAGTTAGCTTGAGTGGGAATAGAGACAACCTGAGCAGGCACACCTTCATTTTGTTTCAAAGTGATCTTTTTTTTTTTTATGGAGGTGAGGATGTTTCTGAAAGCATTCATTCATTCCATGGACATGCATCTTGCAAAAGGAATAAAATATAGGTAAATTTTCAAATTCAAGTTTTTGGAAATAGCCCTTAACTTCTGACCCAATCCATATCTCCATAGGATGTTTCTTAGAGACATCAAGTTCAACTAGCACCCGAGCAATCGATTGCCTAGACACAATAGCAGTAGCTTGGTCAATTTGTAAGGGCCTCCCAAAAATAGAAGCCATGCCAAAAATAGTTTGACGATTAAAGAAATGGAGTCTCAAATTCAAAAAGATATCCAAATAGGAGCAATATGGGATTCCTTCCTAACATCAACATATGGAGTCCATTTAAGTAACCGCATTTGACATGCTTGAATATAGTAAGATCTCCTAGCAAAAATCTAGCTATAATCAAGATCATTAGCAAGTTGTATAGCTACATGCCTTTGGTCAAGTAATCTAATGTGAAATGCTCAGGATAGTTTTAGGTTAAGGAAAAAAATTTGAATAACATCTAGGTTAGGTCGTCTCAAAACAAATTTACCAACAAGTGTCAAAGCAAAAGGAGTAGCTAACTGATTAACAATCGAGTCTTCAAACAAGAGAGTCGAATAGCCCTTGAAGGAGGATTGCACGAGTTTCAGATTTGAAGAAGAAGAAGATGAAGAGCCATCAAAAACATCTTTAAAAGAACACAACTTCCCCTCAGCAAGAGAGGAAGCGGTCAGGTTTGGGTTCGATGACGAAAGAGGCATCATCTCCCAACACCAAAACTCAACAAAACTTCTAAACAAAGAAAAGACACATATCAAAATGTATAGAGGGAGAGCCAATGTTCGAAAAAATTGAAGAAAAAAGCCATGAAACGAACAAAATGGTACACGCGATGAAGCCTTAGCAAAATCACCCCTTGCTACAAACTGGATCTTTCCAAAAAACCCAAATCTTATTAGCATAATTAACAATAGCATGCATAAAATAAAGAAATCTAGCAGTACTAATTAAATTATAGACATTGACAAGAGGTTCAAGTAAGACAAGAATAAAAATATTATGAATATGATAAAGATCCTTAACCTGCGAATGAGAGGATGAACACCCAATACCCCTAACATTCCAAATAATCAATTTAATCATAAAAAATAAGAATTAATGACTAGTTTGTGAACGGGTATTTCTACCTGATTGTAAAACATGGTTTTTGCTCTTCCTACCATGTTTACTTTGAGCTTTAATAAAGCTTATATCATTGTCATCTTTAGCAAAATATTTAGTAGAAAAATCTAATTCCTCAAAATCAGTAAGAGCATCATAATTATACTGAGAGGTAGAGGGAGACTTACAGTCAATATTCACATCTTTTTCCTTACCCTTTTGAGGAATCTCACCTTCCTCCAACAATTCTTCAACCTCAGTCACATTACTATTCAGACCAAGAACAACATTTTGTTTTTTAACCAAGGACTTTTCATTAGGCCCCAAATTATTATCAGTATTAATCCTGACATTCATAACAACGTCTTCCTGATTATGAGAAGAACAATGAACATCATCAACATTAGCAGATTTGTTAGTATTTAAAGAATAATCCATAACAGGAAAATCAGAGTTAGGAATATTTAAAGCAATAGAATCCATAAACCCTTGGTTTTCCAAGTTGTCATAATTACTAGGATAATAAACCAATGTACTAGTACCATTAGTTTGCACAGTAGGAGGAGCCTCGACATTAGACGGATTTGAATGGGTAAGTGACTTTGGAGGTGGGTATGGTCATTCCCTAATGGTAAAGGAGCATCAACCAAAGGTAAAGGCGCATAACCCAACTTAAAAGCATTTCCTTCAATCTCAATAGAAAGCAAATTATTGTTCTCAATAAGAGGACCATCTTTTCATTGAGGTTGTTTGCACATAGCTTTATCTTTACGAAGGTGGGGATTCAACCTAAAAAATTCATTAAAACCATGGCCATGCATTTAACAGTGAGAGAAAAAAATGGGCATGTTTTCAAATTCCACTTTTTGGAAGTAACCATTTAGCTCAGAGCCTAGCCAAACTTCACTCTAATGTTTCTTAGCAACATCAAGTTTCGCAAGAACCCGAGCCACAGACAGACGAGATATGGAAGCAATAGCTTGATATGTTTGTAAAGGTCTCCCAAAAATCGAAGCATGGCCAAACAAGATTTGCGAATTAAAGAAATGCAACCTCAAGTTAGGGAAAGAAAACCAAACAGGTGCAATAGGCGATTCTTCCCTTACATCAAAGTTTGGCATCTTTTTAAGAAGATGCTTTTGACATGCTTGAATATAGTAGGACCTTCTTGCAAAGATATGACTATAATCAAGATTCATCAATTGGATCGTAACATGATGAGGGTCCAACAAACCGACATGAAAAGCACTAGATAATTTCAAGCTAATGAAATTTTTTTTGATGACATCCAAATTAGGGTGACGCAAGAGAAATTTACCAACCATAGTAAGCACAAATGGGGTTGCTAACAAAGACACAATCGAGTCATCGAACATAAGGGCCAGGCAACCCTTGAATGAATAATGCACAAAGTTGAGCTTAGAAGCAGAAGAACAAGTGCCTTAAATAACATCTCTGAAAGATTGAGAATGGCCATCAGGGATGGAAGCTATTATAGGGATAGATGACGATGAAGTCGTCATCTCCCGAAGTGAAAGCTGAAAGGAAACCTCAAATTAAAATCGTGAAGAGATCAAAAGAAAGCCAACGATGATGAATAAGAAGCGAGAAGCCAAACCAAAATGCTAGCGAACCAAGAGGAACCTGCCAAACGTAAGCCCTAAATCGCCCAAGAATCGCTAAGGGAGAGCAGAGCCCTATGGTCAAAAGAAGAGGAGTGAATTTGAAGAAGGTATTATATGGACTAAAATAGGCAGCTAGGGCATGGTATGAAAGGCTAAGCACATTCCTTCTAGAAATGTTTAAGGAACTCAAAACTTATGTATTTAGTATCCTAGGCACAACACTTATTTTGAAATCATTGGATATTTTGACTCAAATTTTATAGGATGTAAGGTTAACAGAAAAATTACTTTTGGACTTATCAATTCATTGGAAACTCTTTAGTTTTCTAGTCTAGAAGAAAATATAATTCATTAGCCTTTTCTACTTTTGAAGATAAATATATAGCCTTAGGATGTTGTGTGGCACAGGTTCTTTGTTTACAAAAAATAACTTATGGATCTAGTTTTTTAAATTAGTACTATTCCAATTTTTTTTGTGATATTACATATGCCATTTGAATTTCAAATAATCCAATCTAGCACTCTAGGACTAAGCATATAGACATAAGACATCACTTTATTAGGGATCATGTCACTAAAGGAGAAATTGAGCTACATTATGTAGCTTCTAAAAATCAACTTGCAAATATTTTCTCAAAACCACTGGTGTTTAAACTTTTAGTTCCTTAAGAACCAGATTGGGTTTTATTAATATTCATGCTAAAAAAATTTTAAGTCTATAAAATGTGATTGCGTATATTTTTTTCTTTCTTTTTCTTTACTTGTGTTTATGATTGTATTTTGGTTTCTATTTTTGGTTTGTCTTATTTGGTACCTCTTTATTTTTATTTTTTTTTATCATTCTATTATTTTGTGTTGAATTGGTCTTATTTTGATTGTGTTAGAAAAGTTTCTTGATCATCATATGCAAATCCATAATTTGATTTCCATTCGTATTGTACGAATCACTTTTGTATTGTACAAATTCTTTAGATTTTTCATTATCCCTTTTTTAAGCTGGGCAGATAATATTTTTATATCTTTTCATGATAATCATAAAGTACGAACACCTCATGTTTTGTACGAACACATGGAAAATATCCATAAGGATGAATTTTAGGGTTTAGGGTGCTTACTATTTGAAAATCGTCCTAGACGAACACTTGCTAATATGTATGATTTAGTTACCAGTTTTCATGCGGTTGAATTCAACCGGCATATATAATCATTATTGAAATGATTTCTCTGATGAACACCTATTCATCTATACAATCAGGTTTGGTCAAAGGTCGTATGAAATGACTCATTGCGAAGGTAACTTTACAAAAATTCATTTCACTTTAATAACTATTCTCAACGGTATCTATTTGTATGTACGAGCCCAATTTTATACTATATAAAGATCAAAATTGTACATATAGACTCAATTTTATACTATACGAAATCATCTGATTTATATAAATAAGAAGCTGTTCTTTGAATTTATTAACAATCTATTCCACATTCATTCTTTTTTAATCCTTGTGTTCAATTGTTTTTAAATCGAAAGCAGTAGCAAATGGGCATGTCATTCCAAAAGAAGTTCATCTCATACAGAATGAGATGTTAACTTTCTTTTAAGGGAGAATGAACAAGCCTACGATCAATTTGCTTAAACTAAATTACTTCGACCCATCTTCTTATTTAAGAACATGTCAATTTTCCAATTATGCCTCTTTCAGATCCATTCAATTTTCTTTTAATCTCACTTTGATCTATTCATTTCACTCTGAGACTTTTTATTATTTACTTGCCAATATAAGAATTGGAGATAACAACACCATATTGTCTTCATATGTCTTTCACCTATTAGTATAAATCACTAAAGAGGATTTGAACACTTTTTTACATCTTAGAACTAAAGGTGTTAACATTCTATAGAAGTGATTTTGATTGATCTATTATAAATCAAACTCTTAGGGGTATGCGTTCAATCCAACACTTACCCCTTGTTCTTACTTTAAATCAAAATGTCATAATCATCCAACATGTTTCAACAACCTCCATAATTCCTAAATTTGGTGATCGAATCAATATCACTTCTTTGCTTAGTATAGCAACATACTATATAATGTCAAACACTCCATTTAATGAAGCCTAGTTGATTTTGGACTACATCAATAACCTTACTGACATCTAACTCCCTTCCATTAAAAGGAAGAAGAATGTGGCCTTAGGATACTTGATTACCTACATCCTTAGGAAGAAATATAATCTTATTTATCTTGATCACCCAAATAATCTGACTATATATTTTATCATTGCTTCATTTCACATTCTTTCCCATCGGGATTAAGGGGATGAAGGAGATGAATTTTATGAAGAAGAAGGACCTGCTCCAGCAACTGCACCTACTCCTGTTCATGGACATGAGCATCAATTCTACCAAGATTTGATTTAGAGATTTGATGACCTCTAATCTCATATAGATCAATGATTTAATCATGTTTAGACTCTTTTGGACCAACAGGACAATAGATACAATTAGGATATGAGCTGGGTGCTAGGAAAGTTTGATTTACTTAATACTCAAGTAGCTACCATCAACATCTACTTCACTCCTCTACAGCCTTCTCCAGATCAAAATCCTTCGAGTTTTTAGTTTGATCATTGATTATTATATATTTTATTATTTTCATTTTTATGATGTTGAATTTAGAAGTTTTTGTTTGGGATTGTTGTTTTTTCTTAACGTTTGAGAAGTGTTTTTTTTTTAAATTAAAAAATGGTTATAGTTGATATTATTTTTCCTCTCAAATTGCCTATGCGTTATTATTGACTAATCTAGAATGTTGATCTGAAGGCTAAAAATTTTATATTATTTGCATTACAACATTATTTACTTATATTTTTTTAAACTTTAAATAAAACTATAATTAGATTTAGATGAGGAGATCATCTTCATATTCTAATAGACATTTATCTTATAGTTATAATTATTATAAAAATTATGACTTATTATTTTTTTCTTTTCTTATTCAATGCACTATTTTTATTGTTATCTATTGAGTTTTATTTTGTGGTTTATTCTTTCTTATATGAGAATGTTTCTCTTTTATTTTGAAGATATTCAAACAAGCTAAGATTTGTTATTTACATTGAGGAAAGAACAAAATGTCAAAAGATCTACAAGTGTGCCAAATTTGAAAAGAGGCACAAAATGAGCTCAACCTAAAATGATGCACAATGTTCGCCAAATAAAGTTCAAATTCAAAAGATATGCAATTGCATCAATAAAAATTACTCAGTTCTTGTTGATAAAGAGGCATAAAATAAGCCCACACTACATTTAGTTCTTTTCTCTATATCTCTAATTCTTAGAAAAATTCATACATTAAATAATAATTTCATCTATTGAATTTGAAAATATTTAATTTTTATTTAATTATTTTTGAGATAATTATTCTATTTGATACTTTTGCTTTCTAGAACGAACATTATACATGATCAACATTTCTTATTTTATTTGTTTTTTTATTTAAAATATGAGTTTTTCCATCAAAAATTTGACGTTGGTTTTACAAAATTTAGAATTATTTTCTTTATCAATGTTTTGATTTGTCCATAACAACTTTCATATTTAAGCAATTTTTTTCTCTTTCCTCTTTTTGTTGAGGTCAAAAGGGAGAGGTAGTTTGTTTGGAGTCTTCTTAGTCATGTATTTGTGTTTTGATGTTTGTGTTTTTAGTAGGTTTTGTTTTATTTTTTATGTTTGTCTTGTGTATTTCATACAAGTTTTGAAAGTTGTGTTTGTTTGTATAAAAATCAAATTAAAAAAGGGAGGATGATTTTTTTTTTCTTTTCCCCATAATTGTTTTTTTTAATTCATTGAGGGAGAGTTTAGGAGAAAAGAACTTTAATTTGTAATTCATACAATATTTGTTTTTGCCATCATAAAAAGGGTGAGATTATTGTAAATAAATAATCATTATTGAGATTGTGATTTTTTATGATAACAAAATATTATTATTCTGATTTTATTATTTCTCCTAGCATATATTGGTTATTTGTATGTGTACTAACATTTTAGGAAAATCATATATTACTCCAGATTGATGAAGACTTCAAGACAAGATAGAATAAGATTTCATGTAATAGAGTTAATATATCTCTTTTTTTATTTCTTGATTTTGAGCAAGTGTGATTATAATTGGGAAACCGTGCACACATATACAAGAGGAGAGTGATAATTTTTTTAAGACTAATCATAGTATATGATATCTAAATGTATTATATGATTTGACATATTTTTCCTCTAGAAAATAGTTAATCAAATCATGGAATAAATTTTTTAACTATTTATACTGTACAATGTTAAGTTATATAGATGACTAATAGGGTACAAAATTTGGTTCATACAAGATCATATCAAACGAACACATTTATTTGAACTATTCGTACAATACGATCTGCCTTTATACAGATGACTGTCACAGTATAAAATTAGGTTCAAAACAGATTATAACGAATGAACACATTTATTTTTTGAACTATTCATATAGTATAATCTACCTTCATATAGATGACTAACAAAGCATGAAACTAAGTTCATCCTAGATCATACAAAATGAACACATTTATTTTTTTTAACTATTCATACAGTACGAACTTCATTCATACAGATGACTGATAGTATATAAAACTAAGTTCGTCCAAGTTCATACCAAACAAAGCCTTGATTTTTTAACTGTTCAAACTGGATGATCCACAATCATATAGTACAAATGTAGGCTTATTCTATTAAAATACAGTTTTTGAATAGTTTTCACATGTTTTATATATAAAGGGTCCTAAAACTATCTCGACTATCCTTTGCTTCAAATTTCTCTTTAGATGGACTATTGAGAGTGTGTTTGGGAGAAATTTTATGAGTGAAGAGTGAGAGATCTAGTGAAGGGGAGTTGTGAGGGATTCACAAGGTTAAACTGAAGATCTCTTTGTCTTCTTCAAGTTTCTACCCAACTTCTTTGGAGATTCTTGAGAGAAGATCTTCAAGATTGGATCAAGGTTCTTTTCCTTGACTAGGAGGGTGAAAATGGACATGACAGTATGCTACCATCGCTTAGAGACTGTAAAAGGTGATGGTTCTCTGCTACGCTGGGTTGGTGGAAGAGAGTTTTCAAGGGCTTCTTTGCCTTACTATGGGGGCAAAAGCAGAATTACTATTGTTTATTGTAATAACTTGAGGAGTCCTAAGGAGTGGATGTAGGTCAAGTTGGACCAAATCACTATAAAATTTGGCATTCTTCTATTGTCTTTAATTTTTCTTGCTTTTTTAATTTTCTACACTTAAATTTTATGTTTGAAAAATCCTCTTTGATAATCATTTCTATAAACTACTACAAGTTTCAGGATTAGTGATTTAATTTTCTAAAAAGGTTTTCAAAAACCCTAGAAATTTTAATTTTAATAATCAATTCACCCCCCTTTTGGGTGTATCGTTTGAAAGTTTGAGTTAGGTTGTAAGGTCATTGGGCTACCATAGCACCGCATTCTATTGGAGTCCTAACGTAGAGCTACGTCTAGACTCCGCACAGAATAATTTCTTCTCCCTACTAGAAAGACAAACTAAAGGAGTAACTACTTCTGGTTTTACCTCCATTCATTCCATCTAGAGAACTATTGGGTGCATTCTTCTAGCAGGGGTGACCACTATGGAGTTCATCCCTTCTAGTAAGAAATTGCTGTGTGCATCCCCTCAAGAAAGAAACCTATTGTGTATGTCCCTTCCCATTAAGCAAGAAAGGCGAGGTGCATTCCTTCCTGCAAACAGTGAAGCAAAAAAATGAGAGAACGACTTTAGATATAAACATGATTGTGAAATTTGTGTGTGTATGTGTATCACTATACTAATTAACAACACTATTATTGATTTTCTTTATTTTTTAATTAGCCAAGAAGATAGATCAATGGCTTTAATTCGTTTACCTTTTTTAAATCTTTTAGTGCACATTGATCATTTGGGAGCTTATATTCATCAACTTAAAGGAAAGTTATTGTGATTATTGTGGCGAAATAAGAAGATAAGTGAAGTTAATTTAAGTAGGTTATCTTAAATACAATGTATTAGATTTAGATGAGTTATCAATTGAAGATTAATAAGCATATATAAACACATACACCATTTATCCATTCGAGTTGGAAGCCTTATTACATGGGTAATTTGTTATTTATATGTCATAATCTTTATTTCAATAGAGAAGCTCTTTATCAATTGTTTTAGAATTTAGAAAAATTGGCAACACAATGAAATATGATGCATTTCCTATGAAATAAGTCATAACTAGCTGAGCTAGACTCTAATTATGGAAAAAGATAGTTGGGCTTCAAATAACTCTTTAAATCTTTCATCATGAATTTCAATATGTACTTCACATATATGTATACTTCCTTTTACATTTATTCCCTTGAACCAAATAACCTATTTAGTGTAAATTATGTATTATTTATTACATTAAATGCAATAAAAATTTGTTATTTTAGTTGTGTTGCAAAACATACTCATAAGAAGGCTAAAATTCTTAAATGTTGAACAGGCATCGTAGTACCCATAGATTTTGTAATGCAGTATCGTCATCTGCAATCCCTAGTGTCTAATTAAGACATTTTAGTGTCGATTGCTCCAGAAGTTTAGAAAGATTATTGTTGCAGTCAAGCCAAGGTCAGCGCCACAGCGCATCTCAGTGTAGTTGTGCCAAAAAACTATATCACAATACTTGAGTCTCAGAAATTTGAATATTGAATCACTAATTATCACAAAACCATAATCTCGTATTAAACTTTCGAGAATTATAGTGCCCAATTTTTTTAGCACCATGGTGGAGCATATATAAAAATGAGGAGTTGCACCAACTTAGCCAAATGATGCATCGATTCAACCATTAACCTTGCCAGGTGAACAGAGCAGAACAATTGAGCAAGTTTAATCATACTGATGTGCTAGTTCATTTTTCAATGCTGTAATACCAACACTCTAAGCGTCGTGCACCTGATGCAATTTTTTGTTCTTTTATTATAAATTCTATCATCTTTACTGGAGTCTTATGCTTTTGAGTTCCTTTATTTAGTTATACCTTAGAGTAAAGTCTAAGGAAGACTAGGGAAGGATAAAATGATTGTATATGGAGTTCCAATATATATTATGTAAGAAAATAATATTTTTGGAGGGACAAGTGTGAATAATATCTATTTGTCCTTCCTGGTGACATTTCTTCTATATCTTTTTCTTATATGAGTAAAATAAACTTGTGTTTTCCTTTTATGTTATCTAGCTAGATTTCTTAGTTTTGGGCTGATGATGTAAATATATAACAAGTACTTAGGTAGACTTTTATGCCTTAAATTAGTTTATATATATTTTTAATAACTCCTATTCTTTGTTAAATATATATAATGGTCATATTTGTAATTAATATCTAGTGTGATATATTACATCGATGGAGAAATATTTGAGCAAATAGGAGTACTGAAATGGAATGTTGCATACTTAGATATAGGATGTTAAACTTTCTAGGTTTTATGGAGAAATTCTAATTGTAGGAAGGCTGTAAATATCCCATTTCACCCCTAGATGTTTGACAGAGATCTAGGGATTCATATGCTCTGGTCTTGAGAGTCTCATTAGAAAAACTATGTTATGATGCATTTATTAGTTCAAAACACTTTAATTATATTAATAAATTTTTTTCTTGCAAGCCTTCATTAATTTGTAAAAACTCAAAAAACAATCATTTTTATTTAGTAGAATATATTGTACATCTATATTATCTAGTAATAGTTTAATTACGATTATGCAAAATAATTTCTCATGGGATTAACACTATTATCTTTCACTTAATTACTTAATTGGTATCTATACCTACATATCTAGTGGGCATTCATTATTGTTATATCAAAGGAAACCTAAGCATATTCATATTGCACTGCAACTAGCATAAGCAAAACACCCGCACTGTACCCACCATGAAGTTTTGGGAACCATTTCTAGGGAATTAATATGCATATTGTTATTTAAAACTATATTATTGAATTAGTTACATAGTTAGACCTACTTGTATATTATATCTTAATTTATTAGTTCTTGTTAAAATTTTTGAGAAAAGAAAAAAATTTATTAATGATTTAATTTTATTTTTAACATTTTTTTTTTTTTGCATTGTATTGTATGCTTAGTTGATCTTGTAAGGAGCCTATGTTATTTTATTCTAAGATATAAAGGACCCTTACAAAATTTAAAAAATTAAAATATTTTAGAGATGTCTTAATCAGTACAAGATCATGACCATCTTAGAACTCTTAGAAAGTATGCTAACCCTATAGTAGAAGGAATCCATTGGAGTGTTAATTGACCTACTATCTAAGTTAATAAGTTTAAACTAAAACCTTGCATAATTTTGTTGGTGTAAAATTCTTAGTTTGGGTAAAATCTTATTAAAGATCTCAATCTACACTTAGCTAGATTCTTAAAAATTTGCACAACATTCAAATATAATTATGTTGGTGATGATGCTATTAGGCTTAGATTATTCCTATTTTCTCTAAGGGATAAATCTAAGATATGATTGAATTCATTTCCCCCAGGCTCTAAAATAATTTGGAATGAGTTATCATAGAAATCCCTAGCTATGTATTTCCCACCATAAAAAATTATCAAGCTTAGAAATTATATCAAATCTTTTACCTAGTTTGATGGAGTGTCAATTTATGAAACTTAATTGAGATTAAAGGAAATGCTTAGGAAATTCCTTTATCGTGCATTACTCGATTTGTTAGTTATTCAATGTTTTTATAATGGTTATGTAGGATCCCTTAGGTTGATCATAGATGCAATATTCAAAGATCTTTAATGACTAAGTCGTTTGAGGAAGCATATGAATCCATTGAGAAAATGGCTACAAAAAATTTTCAGTGGCCTTCTGATAGGGTGAATGCAAAGAGAGTAGTAAGGGCTTATGGATTAGATGCATTATTTAATTTTATTACTCATGCAGATATAATTTCTATGAAGTTAGATATTATTTTAGGGTTAGAATCATTTATGCAATTGGAAGAACATGATTTAAATTCCATAGATGATAGTGAAGCACAAGAGATTGAATGTGAATTTGATTGAAAGACAAAATAATTCATATTTTAATACATATAATCTAGGTTGAAGGAACCATATTAATTTCAGCTGGTTAAATAATAACATTGGAGATAATAATAAGTGGATTGCAGGTCAATTTAATCATGGAGGAAATTAAAATAATCCTTATTAACTAGTAGTAAATCTTAGACCTTCATATCCCTTAACATTTAATCAAAATACTCAATTCAGAGAAAGAAAAATAACTTTGAAAGAGTTTTTGATTCAATTAGGAACTCATATGCAATATCTAGCTTGTTACGAATCTATTTTCAAGGAATATAATTTTGATGATATCAAACACTTTTGTTTCTATACGCCTTCCTTGCCTACTAAAATTTTAGGTCCATAAGATTAAACTACAATTTGAACCAGCTCAAGATTTGGTTGACTAGATCTGAGTCAGTTTGTAAACTATTCCCTTTCTTGAGTCTATTGTAAATGATGAGGTTCCTGATGCTATGTAACCTTGCACACACACACTTAGGGGAATTTTTTTTGACTGATTTAGAGTTTTTTATTTTTGCTCAAATCTTCCGGGATGATTCAAATAATGGCCTCGACGATAAATTAAAAATACAAACAATAATTAGGGCATCTTGATTAAGGCAGCCATCATTAAGCACATCATCTTGGATGATATTTATATCAGCAGGATGTTAGGCTCAAATCAGAAAGAATTAGCTGCCATATCTATTTAGGCATTGTTTATTTTTGGACATCATCCAGGACATCATCATGGACGATGCAACACAATTAAGCCTAAAATAATCTGGTAATTAAGGAAAGTAATTAAGGTTTGATTGCTCGATTATTTCATCCTGGATGATCACAGAATCGGCCAGGTTGATCAGTTCAAAAAACCTTAGTTGTTCTTGGATGATCAACATCGACCAATTACTATTCCGGGCGATGCTCTAGATTATTTTTACAGATTTGAATTAATTGTCAGGGACGATTATGAGATCGGCCTAGATGATCAAGCTATTTTTTCATCATTCAGACAGCCATTCAATGCAATTATATGGACAATATTCATTAATTTGTACTAATCGTACAGAACGATATTCTATCGGCCTGGATGATATGAACAAAATTCTTGTGATAGTCCCATATTGTCCTAGCTGATTGAGCTTAATTTGCACTGATCGTACATGACCATATTTATATCATCCTGGACAATAAAGTTGGTTTGTTACAATTATGAGCTATTCTGAAGCTCTTCTATTTAAGAACTCTTGTTCCTTTGAAGAGAGTATCTTTTGCTACTGTTCTGACCTGAGAGAGCCAAGAGGAGAGGGAGAGCAAGGGAGAGAAAGAGAGAGAGGATCTTGTGATGGGAGTTTATGAGGGGGTTCACAAAGGTTGCTCCAAGCAAGAATCCATCATCGTCTTCTCCAGTTGTCATCCTTAGTTCCTTGAGGGTTTTAGAGAGGTCTACTTTAGCATCTGATCAAGGTTCTCTACCTATTTTAGAAGGAAGCAAAAGAAGTTGAGTTCTCTGCCTACTTCTAGAGGAAGCAAAAGGAGTTGGGTTCTCTGCCTCACCTGGGTTGGTGGAAAGGAGGTTTGTAAAGACTTCTCCTCCTTGCTGTGGGGGAAAAAGAAGAGACACTGAGTTTAGTAAAATACTCAGAGGGCGCCTCTGGGGAGTGGACGTAGGTCGTGTTGACCGAACCACTATAAGTTTCTGTGATCTTTATTACTGCTTCTACATTTAATTTTTGAACTTTGATTTATATGGTGAATCTTGGTTTTAATTTTAATATTATGTTTTGATTGAAAGATTTTTTAAAATACCAATTCACCCCCCCCCCCCCCCCCCTCTTAGTTAGCCTTGGGACTAGTTCATAACGGCTTAACATCCCTATCGAACTTCCAAGTGCCATCAGAGCACTTTCAAGTAGTCTCAGAGCGGGACTCATAAAATCTAGTTTTTAAAAACTTATAAATTTTTATCGTTGACTAACTTTTGTAATCGTAATACAACGAAAGAATATTCTATTGCACGACCACCTTTTTTTGACAATATTCCTTTTGATTTTTATAAAACTCGCATGTCTACGTTTTTACAATCACTTGATTATCGTATGTGGATTCTTGTTAAAGAAGGTTATACACCAACTTCTTGTGAAATTAATGGCATTAAAACGGAACTTCCTTTTACTGAATAGACTTTTGATGAAAGAGATTTAGCATAACTTAATGCAAAATGCTTGATCTGCTTTTTTTGTGCTTTAAAATCTAAAGATTATATACGTGTTTCAACTTGTGCAACTGGTAAAGAAATTTGGAATAGATTGTGTGTAACTTATGAAGGAACCAATGAAGTAAAGCAATTTAGGTTGAATATTTTATTGCATGACTACGAACTTTTTAGCATGAAACCTTCATAATCAATTTCTAACATGTATATTAGGTTTATTCAAATTTTCACCTCATTTAGTCAATAAAATTTTGAGATGCTTTCCTTCTTTTTTGATGCTAAGATCACCGCAATTACTAAATCTAAAGATTTAAATACTTATTAAGTTGATATTTTACTTGGATCACACATTGCTTATGAGCAAGGGGTGAATCAAAGAAATCTTAATGCAGGTGAGAAAAAGAAGGAGAAAACTATGACACTAAAGGCCAACAACATGGACACTGATTCTTCCAAATTTGAAAATGATGACGTTGCCTTCATCACTAGGAAATTTAAAAGCTTTTTAAGGAAGAACAACAAGTATCATCAGAAGTGGAAAAAAGGTAAGGATATCAAATATTATAAAAGTTCTTCTGATATTATTTACTTTTAACGTAGGAAGCCTAGACAGGTTAAAGCATATTATCCTACACTTAAGGAGCACCCAAGCAAGGAGAAGGGTGAAGAGAAACCCAAATATAGGAAGGATAAGAAGTAGTACCAAAAATCTTTCTGGGCAGATTCTGCATCTAACTCATATGAGACTGAAGTTGAAGAGGAGATAACAAATTTGTGCTTAATAGGTGATCATCTTGGTCAATCTAATCAAGAAGAGGTATGTGAACCAACCTATGATCAATTATTTGAAATTTGTGAAAAAATGCATGCATCATATAGGAAACTTAAGAAAATGCATGCTAGTTTGAAATTGGAGTTTTTGAATTTGCAAAACGAGCATGAAAGTTTAAGAAAAGATTACACTCTACTTGATAGAAATCACATATCTTTACTTGATGAATTTGATGATTTAAATAAAAAGAATTATTATTTAGTTGTTGAGAATGATTCTTTGAAAGCATCCTACACCTCACTTGAATCTAATTTTAAAACTTATACTAAATAATTTTAAGCATAAAGAGCACTATTTGAATGTTGATAATGCTATTTTAGAAAGTGCTAACTTGAGTTTTAAAGATAAATTGAATACACTTGAGAGAAATTGGAATACATCAATACTTGATCTAAAGCCAAAACCCAAGAAGAGGCATTATAACCCAAACAGATTGGTAAATCCTTTTCTTGAAGTTAGATGTTTTCAAGTGGCATGCTAGGACACATTTCACACACTTGCACTGTTCACCATAGTACACATTGGATATGGAGACAAAAATTGCATGATTCACAGCATAACACACATGCATTGCATTCTTCTTTTCATCAGAAGGGACCCAAACCTGTTTGGTTCCTAAATCTGATAGTTGATGATTTTTATAGGTGTGCTCTCACCAAAGATCTCATGAGAGAATATGGTATTTGGACAATGGAGGCTCGTAGCTCATAATTGTATAAACTTACTACTTAATAAATTCTGAATTACATGTTTACTACTCTTTTAGTAGTTGTTATTTTCTATTTTAGTTTTTTATGCTTGCTATTATTTTATAGTTGTTACATCTCTGATATTATTATTATTTTTTTTTAAATGATATTTTGCCTTGTGTTTAATTTTGGAAATTTGTAGTCAATGTCTAAACATTCCTAAATCAGTTAAAGGGAGAAATACCATTGATTATTTACCTCCCTCTAACCTCTTTTAGTGGTATAATTTTCTTTTCTAAACAAAATTCAATCTCAAATTAACAACTGGACTTTGCAATTAAGATTTTTTCTATCGTGCTACAATAATCTAACATATATATATATAATGTTCAAAGTCTTTATATTACTTTCAAGTTCTTTGAAATCTTATTATTGCATTTATCATATGATTTTGATATTGTTTTATAGCTTGTTCTTTCTTATATAAGAGAGTGAGTTTTTCTTCTCTAATCTCTAGAAGATATACTCACAACTGAGAATATTTAAGAGTTTTGAAAAGGGATCTAGCTTGTAAAAATATAAAAAAAGTGGCCAATGACGCCAAAACAAAAAGATGCGCAATGATGCCAAATTAAACAATATTCACAAACTGTATTAAAAATCCAAAGATGCGTAATGTGCTCCATTCAATTGATAAGAGGCATTAAATGAGCCCATAAAAAGAAAGCTTCCCTCTCTTTCAAAACCTTTAAATCTTAGAAGAATTCATGTGTCACTTGATATTTTCAAAGGATTGATTTAAAATTTCATGATCGTAACAAATTACTTTGGTATATTATTCTCTAAGATATTTTTTCTGGAACCAAGTTTTGAACGGATCTTTTTTTTTATCCAATTAGTATTTTCTGAGTTAGGTCTCTTATTTTCAAAAGATGATTTTGCCCTGAGAGAAATCCGAGCTAGGGTTAGCGGGATCGGATATTCCACCATTTTCAGATTTCAACGATTTGACTCATTGGTCTTACAAGTCTTTAAATTCAATCACTTGGAGAATTTATCATATTCATGCCTTGTTTTTTAAACAAAAAAAAATCAAAAATTAAAAAAATGATAAAATTAATTTTTATTTTCATTTCATTTTTGTCTCTTCTTTTCTATCTTTTTGTTTTACTTTATATTTTATTGATGTTTTTGTGTTTTTAGGCTTTCTCTGATCATCTCCATCCATCATCTATTTTTAAACTTTTTTATCACATCATCTCGAATGAACGGTTCAATTCACTATTGAAATTCCATCCAAAATGTCTGATATAACTCTTCTGGTTCTGATCATCCTAGACGATCCGATCATCTTCTGCTTCAATCATTTGTGAATGTCCTAGATGATTCTCTTCATCCTTAATGATTTTCTTACTCTTTGCTCAATTTATGGTAAATCAACCCATATGATCCACATGTTCATCCTGGATAATACACGTGACAATATGTTTAAACTCCTTAAATTCGGCCAGTATGATCAATTATTGATGATCGTTCTGGACGATCCACCTGTTCATCCCAGCTAATACATGTGGCAATATTTTAAACATTTTTAAATTTGGTTGATACTATCCATTATTGTGCATCATCCTAGATGATCCAGCTAATCAGCCAGGATGATCTTCTTTTTCAACGATCATCCGGCTTGACTCCTCGGGATGATCACCTGTGTCTTATCATCCTGGATGATATATGATCGTCCTGGACAACTTTATCACTTTTCTGACTAATCATCATGGATGAAATTATTGAACCTGATTGGCCTGGACGATTTTGAGATATTCCTGGAAAACCAGGCCGATTCTTTAAAATCTGAGCATTCCAAACATTATTTTCTCACACACTTCTTCCATCAGTCTTGCACTTCATATTTCCTTATTGTTCTTGAACATGACAAGAGGAAAGAGATATTGCCATCCTTCAAGGAGTTCCTTGAGGGCAAATCTTGACCCTCACTTTACTGAGGCAAGCGACCAAGCTGCCTATTTGAGGTACAAAACAACTTGGATCACTATATCCTGGATTGTCAACCCTCAATTTCTCTCCTATCATATCCTAGATTTTTTTGCACACACTTCCTTGACCTTCCTTCTCACCCTCACTATCCCATTCAACTCCAAGCTTCTTTTTGAATTTTTAACTAGCCTTAGCATGAATTCTTCTTTCACTGCTCTCAGGTCTTATGTGAATCGACATCCCATCAAATTCACATATCAGGACTGTCAAGAATTTTTATAACTTTTCACAATAGGGGACAAACTTCACCCTGTGTTCTGATCCTAACTTTGACTGGGCTCCAACCAACCACTTTCAAAGAAACTCTATTGCTCACTTTCACATTGGAGAGTCTAACACCTTACTCAAAGATGCTAGAATAATCCAGCATGTCCTTCTCACCTCAATACTTCCAAAAGCTAGTGATCACATTCATATCACTCATCTTCTTTTGATCACCACATTTTACATTTTGGCCTATCATGAATTCAATGCCACTGATTTGACATTTGCTACATTGAGCATCTGACTAGTATTCGAGATCCAGGACATAGGAGGAAGCTAAATCTTTCCCTAGGACATATCATTGCCTGTGTCTTAGAATCAAAATACAACCTCTAATATCCTTCCCCACCAAAATTTTAGCCTGTCTACTACTCAAACAACTTCTTCCACATTCTTCACAGTACTCATATCGACCCAGGGCATGAGGACGCGAGGTAGCTGAGGAAGAGGCAGCTCCTGCACCGCTCCATTCTGCCAATACTCTTAGCTGGATCAGCTGGTGGAGCGATTTGACCAGTGAGAAAAATGGTTTGAGACCTATATTACTATATAAGAGCAGCAACATACAGAGAACTTTGCTCATTTTGACTCCAACATTGCTCTCCTGCAACACCAGCACGACTAGGATATGGCCTAGTTTGCAGAGCAGTTCGCGACTCTTTCCAATTACTTTCAGCCATATCCAACACCACCTCCTCCTTCGAAATGATCATGGGCCATCTTTCTTTTAGTTTTCTTATTTTTTGTGTGATGTTGTTTTTACTTTTAATGTTGTTTAGTAGTTTTTATTGTATTTTCTTTTTTCCTCCTCTTTTTGTGATGCCAAAAGGGGGAGTAGCTATACTAGTTTGTACTATTTTCATTGTTCTATTTTGTTATGTTTTTATGTTGGTTAGTTGAACTATTTGAACTGTGTTTTGTTTCTTCACCTGTTTCCTTTAAAACTACTTTAAACTGCTTCAATTATTTTTTGTGTTTGTCATCATCAAAAAAGGTGAGATTGTCTTGATTTCTAAAGTGAAGAATCCATTGGTTCAATCCAATTATAGACCTATTAGTCTTTGCCAGACTAATTATAAGATAGTTGCTATAATGTTAGTCAACAGATTGAAGAAGTGTATTTCCAAAAAGATTTCAGAAGAACAAATGGCTTTTATTTATGGTAGATCAATATCAGAGCATTATCTTTTGGCTCAGGAGGTCTTTCATAAGTCTAAAATTTCTAAAAATAAGAAAGGGCTGATGGCTATAAAGTTGGATATGGAGCAGGCGTATGATAGTATGGGCTAGCCGACGCTTTGTCAAATACTTAAATGGTATGGTTTTCCCATTATTTTTTCTAATATTCTCATGGAATGTGTTGTGAATGCGAGGTTTTCTATTATCATTAATGGAAAGAATTCTAAGTGGATCAATGCTCAAAGTGGATTCCGTCAAGGATGTCCACTATCACCATATCTATTAATCATGTGTTCTCAATTCCAACTCATTGGAACAAAGGGGGCAGGTTCTCATAATTCAAGTTTCTCCTAGAGGTCCAAAGATCATACATCTCGTTTATGCAGATGATGTGCTAGTTTTTTCATAAGTTTCTTCTGCCTTACCTAAAGAATTAAAGGTTATTGTTGAGGACATTTGTAAGTGGATGGGACAAAGAATCAACTTTAGTAAATCTCAAATTCTATTCGGCAAGGCTGTAAGATATCCTATGAAAAAGAAGATTGCTAGAGTGCTTGGCTTTAAAGTAGTGAAGGAGATGAGTTATTTGGGTATAAAGATTTCTCTTAGCAGGTTGAAGATGGTAGACTTTCAAGAGTTGTTGAGGCATGTTTTGGAAAGACTTAATGCTTGGGGTAAGAAGTCTTTGTCAATGGGTGGTAAGCTCACTCTTATAGAAAGTTCTTTGTTATCTATGCCAAATTTTTTAATCACACATTCTTTGGTCCCTAAAAGAATGTTGTATGAGTTGGAAAAATTATGTATAAGTATTATTTTGCATAAACCTGATGGGAAGAATGGTCTGCATTATGTTTCTTAGGGAGAGATTTGCAAACTAAGAAGTATGGGATGGCTGGGAGTGCACTCACTTGTACTTAGAATTGGATCTCTAAGAGCAAGGTTGATGTGGAATTTTTTACAGAAGCTAGAATCTTTGTATTATATAATAGAAGTATTTAAATATGGAAATGATGTTATGAATGGCACACATAAGAAGATCACTTCTAGTGCTTGGCAAATCTTGTTGGACGGTGGTAGGCATCTGAGGAATGTTATCAAGTGGAAAGTGGGCAAAGGCAATAAGATTAATGTGC
Organism: Dendrobium nobile; assembly: GCA_022539455.1. Taxonomy (NCBI): domain Eukaryota; kingdom Viridiplantae; phylum Streptophyta; class Magnoliopsida; order Asparagales; family Orchidaceae; genus Dendrobium; species Dendrobium nobile. Next base: position 33,726,537 of record CM039726.1, on the reverse strand, counting down.
TGAATGATATGTGGCTGTTAGATAAGTGTATTAATAGGTGGCCAACATTTGCAGATTATGGAGCCTTGGAGGATATGACAGTGCAGCAACTTATTTCAAATGAAGGTTGTTGGAATTATATATTTCTTCAGAAATTCTTTCATACAGATTTCATTCTGTTGATCAGCCAAACTCAAATTGATTCTACTTTGATGGATGATCGGGTGGAGACGTTGAGCATGTTTTCGGGTAAGACAATTTCTGCATTATCTTATGAGCAGCTGATGAAAGATAGATACTCAATTGATGATGATGGTTACCGTAATTGGCTTAAGAAGCTTACTCAATAAGAAGGTGGAGATTTTCTAGTGGCATCTTAGTAAGTCTGCAATTCCCACTAATCAATTTCTTAGATATCACAGACTTTCTCTTATTGACTTGTGTGCTAGAGGCTATCAGTTGGTTGAAAGTTATGAGCATATTATGGTTCAGTGTAAATATATGGTTGAAGTTATTATGAAAATGCGAGATTGGGGTATTCATATTCCTGTTTTCCAATCTTTGGAATGCTGCCTATAGGATCTAAGGAGTTTAATGACCCAGAATTCTGGTATTGTAAAAATTTATTGCACCATTATTTACCTTTCCTGGAAGAACTGTAATGAAGTTAAGCATGGTAAGGCTACGTTACCAAGTTCTTTGGTAGCAGCTAATTCTCTATCCTTAGCCATGTCCAAATCTAGTCCATATCTACATAGTTGGGGCACTAATCTCCTTTCGGAGTCTCAAAAAGCTTGGTGCCCTCCACCGATAGATTGGATCAAGATTAATGTGGATGCTTCATTTCTTAGTTCAAATCTTGCTGGAATCATAGGAGTCTTCAAAGACCACAAAGGAAGACTTATTCTTGCATTTGGGAAGAATAAAATCCACTAGGATATAGCTCAACTTGAGATAGCGGCGGTACTTACAGTGAGAGATTTCATTCGGAGTTGGATGCTTGAATGCAAAGGAGTGATCACTGAGAGTGACAATATCAACATTATTACATTCATTCAAAATTCTTTAAAGAAGACTAATTGGCATGTGGATAGGTGGCCGGTAAAGGAGCTCTTCTTCTTAAATGATTTCAATAAAGTAATTTTTCATCATGCTAACAGAGATTATAATAAAGTAGATAATCTTTGTGCTATTATGGCTTTAGATAGTAGTTTTACTTTCGATAGTTTTTCTTTTAATAACATTCCGTCCTTGTTGTTGAACTTAATCAAGGAGGAATGTGATCATTTTATCAACTGTAATTAGTTTCTTTGTTTCTTAATGCAAATTGGTGTAATTCTTCAAAAAAAAAAAAAGAATATAATTTTGATGATAGCAAACACTTCTGTTTCTCTACGACTGCCTTGCCTACTAACATTTCAGGTCCACAAGATCAAACTACAATTTGAACCAGCTCAAGATTGGGTAGACTAGGTCTGAGTCAGTTTGTAAACTTTTTCCTTTCTTCAGTCTATTGTAAATGATGTGGTTCATTATGCTAAGTAACCTTACACACACACACTTGGCAGAATTTTTTCTATCTGATTTAAAGTTTTTTTTACTCACATTATCCGAGATGATCCAAATATCAGCCTACATGATCAGTTAAAAATAGAAACCATAATAAGGGCATCCTAATTAATGCACCCGTCATTAAGCACATCATCCTGGATGATATTTGTATTGGCCGGGATGATAGGTTCAAATCAAAAAGAATCAGCCACCAGATCTATTTAGGCATTATTTATTTTTGGATATCATCCAAGACATTATCTTGGTCGATGCAACATAATTATGCCTAAAATAATCTGGTAATTAGGGAAAGCAATTAAGGTATGATTGCTCAATCATATCATCCTAGACGATCATAAGATCAGTCGGGATGATCAGTTCAAAAAACCTTAGTTGTTCCTAGATGATCAACATCAGCCAGCTGCTATTCAGGGCGATGCTCTGGATAATTTTCATGGATTTGAACTAATCGTCCAGGATGATCTTGAGATTGGCCTGGACAATTAAGTTATTTTACCATCATCCAGACATCCATTCAGTGTGATTATCTGGATGATATTCAATTATTTGTACTAATCGTACAGGATGATATTATATCGGCTTGGATGATATGAACAAAATTCTTCTGATCATCCCAGATCATCCTGACTGATTGAGTTTAATTTATATTCAACGTATAGGATGATAAAGTCATTTTTATAAAATTAAGAGCTATTATGAAGCACTTCTATTTAAGAACTCTTTTTCCTTTAAAGAGAGTATCTTTTTCTGTTGTTCTGACCTGAGAGAGCCAAGAGGAGAGGGATAGCAAGGGAGAGAGAGAGAGGATCTTGTGAGGGGAAGTTTGTGAGGAGGTTCATAAAGGTTGCTCCAAGCAAGGATTAGTTGTCATCTTCTCCAGTCGTCATCCTTAATTCCTTAGGGGTTCTAGAGAGGTCTACTTCAGCATCTGATTAAGGTTCTCTACCTGCTTCAGGAGGAAGCAAAAGGGGTTGGGTTCTATGCCTGCTTCTGGAGGAAGCAAAAGGAGTTAGGTTCTCTGCCTCACCTAGGTTGGTGGAAAGGATGTTTGTAAAGGCTTTTCTGCCTTGCTGTGGGGGAAAAAGGAGAGACACCAAGTTTAGTGCAATACTCGGAGGGCGCCTTTGGGGAGTGGACGTAGGTCGTGTTGATCGAACCATTATAAATTTCTATGTTCTTTATTACTTCTTCCACATTTAATTTTTGCACTTTGATTTCTATGGTGAATCTTGGTTTTTGTTTTGTGATTATGTTTGTATCAAAAGATTTTTTAAAATACTAATTCACCCCCGCCCCTCTTCGTTAGCCTTGGGACTAGTTCATAAGAGCTTAACATCCCTATCGAACTTCCAAGTTCTATCAGAGCACTTTTGAAGCTGCCTCAATAAAAAAATTAGAAAATCAACTAGGACAGCTTGTGATTTATCTTAATAGTAGATCTCTTGGAACTTTGCCTAGTAATACTAAAATTAATCTGAAATAGAATGAAAAATAACATAGTGGAGACCACTTGAGAAGTAGTGATAATTCATTACAACCAAATTGATACGTATTTCTAAAGTATTTTATCAGTTTTTTAGCAACAAATGAAGATCAAGGCATTGCTCTCTCATTAACTGTGATGATGTGTGGATAATTGATGAAGCAAACTCTCATTCAACAAAGCAATGATTCTTTGCTCGAAGAACATGAATAGGAGGAAAAAAAAGGAAGAGTTTAAATCAATGTGGATCCAGGCTTGTTCAATAGTTAAACTATTTTGGACTCCATTTTATAATGAGAAGAAAATCTACAACAAATTTTCAAAATCTAATAAACATTTAATGGACAAGCTAAATTCTTGGTGATGTAGATTTTTATCTCTTATTGTAAGTGTTACATTAATCAACTCTTCTCTGATTTCTCTTCCTATATATGTCATTACTCATTCCTTGGTCCAAAAAGGTATTCTTGAAGATCTTAATAAAATATGAAGAAATTTCTTGTGGCATGATGGTAATGGAAAACAAGGAATGCACTATATCAATTGGAAGAGCTTTGTCTTCGAAATAGAAATGGTGGTCTTGGATTTCATGAGTCTTCTATATGTGAAGACCATTGAGATGAAAGTTGGCTTAGAATTTCATTCAAAAACTTGAATCATTACTAAATAGAATTCTTATTGCTAAATATGGTAACAACATTTGGTCTTCTTTTCAAAAAGGCAACTATGAAACTTGGAAAATATTATTGGATGGAGTGAAACACTTAAAGCAATTTTTGAGATGGAAGATTGTCTTATTAAGAAAAAGGTTGTCTTATTAAGAAAATATACCACATATTTCAATTTCATGTAAAAATTTGATAGAAGTAATTATTATTCTAAAAAAATAAGGAATTTAAATTCCATCCTTTATGTCAATTTTAAAAATGTGGCAGCATCTTCATTCTATTTCTATTAAAAATCCTATGTTTGTCAGAATTTATTACTCTTCGTTACTTTATTGTTGGAAATATAGAAATGCTATCAAGCATGGAAAACTTTCATCTTCCCGTAATTTTATATCAGCTGATGTTTTATCAATTTTAATTAAGTCATATCTAAATCCAATTTTGGATAACTAGGGTGCTAACCTGTTCACTAATTTGAATTGTAAATTTTGGCATCCTCCACCACCAAAATGGATTAAAGTAAAAGTAGAAGTTTCTTTACTTACTTCCAACTATGCAAGTACTGGTGTAGTAATATCTGAATTATAAAGGAAGATTTATATCTACTTTTGGAAAGTAGTTGTACCATTGGGATGTTGCTCAACTTGAAATCATTTATATCCTTTCTTTAAAGGATATTCTTGAAGAATAGATGATTGAATCTGTCGGCATTTGGATTGAAGGTGATAACATAAATGCTATCAAGATTTTTCATAGATCTTCGACTTCTGAATTTTGTCTTGGTGCAAAATTGACCTCTTTAGATTTATCTTTTTTATATGATTTTAAGCGTGTCATTTTTAATTGTATTTCTAGAGAAGGTAATAAGGTTGTATACTTTTGTGCAACCTATGCCTTAAAGGGTAGTTTCTTTTGGAAGTTTCTTCATAATATCTTCCTTCATTTTTTATTTCATTATTGAAGGAAGAATGTGACAGATTAGCTATCACTTAGTTATAATATTCTCTTTATTAATAAAATTTTTATTTGCTTTGGTTAAAAAAAAAAAAGCAAGTCTAGCTCATGACTATAAATTTCACATTGTATTTGGAGGATCCAATTCTGTATATGTGCTTTTATATTTTAATTAGTAACTTATATTATGTGTGTGTGTGTCAGTGTTGGGTTGTTTATAAACATATTAATTTTAATTTTGACTAGACTATGAAGGGTTTTCTAACATAAATTTACTTTATTAAAGTTGAACTAGCACCACAGCATTAGTATTTGAAGTGCCACATTATTTTTATGCCAAGTATCATAGTATTCAAAAATAATATTGCAATGCTAAAATCTTAGGAAATTTTTTGAGATTTCACCATCACAGCACTATATTATGGAATGTCACAACATTTTGCTTCACCGAGTGCCTCAGTGCTATTTTATCATTGCTATAGTGTTAGTTCATTAGTTATGCAGAAGTAAAGGTAGTTCAGTTCATAAGCCATTTTTATAACTTTTTTATTATGAGACTTTATTGAGCACTGCATTATTGCTGTCACCATTGTAGTACTAGGTCAAAACTAGTATTAAATTAATTAAAACACTACAATGATCATCTTTATAAGCATCGTGGTGGTACTCCTTCTAAGCGTTGAAGCACTTGAACATGTCAAGCATCAATTTTTCTTTTATTTATTTTTGTTGGTATGATATATATATATATATATATATATAGAGAGAGAGAGAGAGAGAGAGAGAGAGAGATGAAAGTTTGTGAAGATTGTTAAACCTTTAAGAACAAGCCCGATGCTAGCCAAGATGGTGGTGAATTATATATTTAAAAAAATTCTTTAGGAAAAAAATAAATCCTTTTAAAAAACTTTTTTTACGCACACACGATAATGTACATAACGTATGCAAAAATAAGCAAATTTCACAACAATGAAATAAACCATATTTTTTAACTACGCATATAATTGCAGAAAAACAAAGTGCAAAAAATAATCAGAATAAACACACCAAAATTTATAGTGGTTTAGTCAAGCTGGCCTACGTCCACTCTTTGGAGACTCCCTCTCCAAGTATTACACTAAACAGTATTGGCTATTCTTTGCTCTCACAGTAAGGCGAAAAAGACTGTACAGATGCTATTTCACCAACCCGGCACGGTAGAGAATCATGACTCTTTTACAAGAAGAGAACCTCAACTTTATTTCCACCCTCCAAGCAATGGTCAGAGAACAAAAACTCTATTTTTACCCTCCAGGTGATGGTCAAGAACCACGATCTTTGTTAAAGAATTTCTTATTCAGAGCCACAGAGAATCTAGCCAGACTCTTTTAGATACTAGGCAAGATTCTTTCTTGGAGCAACCTTTTGAATCCCCTCAAAACTTCTCCCTCACAAAATCTCCCTCCATTCTCTCATAAAGCTTTATCTTCTGAAGTATAAATAATAAAAAGATATCTCTCAAAAGAAAGATATGGAGCTTAAATAGAGATCCTTAAGAAGAAGCCCAAATTTTCAATTTTCCATCTAAGATCATCTAGTATGATTGTTATATCGTTCTATATGATTAGTACAAAATATCCCTTTCAGACAGTATGACCCACATTATTTTATACGATCAGTTTAAGTATTTATGTTCATTGTCATGTATGATTCTACGATCATCAAGTATGATTAGTTCAATATACTATACTAATCTACTAGTACGATAGGCAATGATGGGTGATGATTTAAATATCATCCCATACAACCCTTAGGTCTTCTTCTATAATCTTGAATGATGCAGGACAATTAAGTATCATCCCAAGTATCTCTCAAGTCATTTATTATGATTATTATCAATTATCCTGTACAATTTGATCATCACATAATTAGTCCCATAATCACATGATTAATTTAGATAAAATTATCATAAATTGTCCAGTATAATGAATATCATACTGTACGATTAGTTCTAATTTTGAATATTAAAATATTAATTAAATTATAATTAGCGACTATTTTTTATAATCTTAATTTATTGTCATGTCTGATATTGATCGTAGAGTATGATTAATTTAATCATTCTTAATTAATAGAGATGATCTAATTAGAGTTTTTTATTTTAACTGATCATCCAATATAATATACATCATACTATATGAATAGTTAAAAAAGCCAAAAAATTCTCTAACTCACTAATTCACTCCCTTGAGTGTGTGTGTGTCCAAGGTTACTCAGACAAGTGTCCACAAGATACATAAATTGACACAAGAAAAAGCAAAAGTTCATTGAAATTAAAATTACATATAGACTCAACCCTAGTCTAACCAATCTTGAGTTGATTGATGTTGTTAGTGGACTTGTGGACCTGAAATGTTAGTGAGCAGGGCAACAAAACATATATCCAATAATAACAGTGATAAGGAAGCATTAATGTTTGTTATCATCAAAATTACAATACTTTGGCATAGATTTGCAAAAATCTCCCTCTTTTTTATGATGACAAACATTGTTATTTAAAATGTATTGAAGGCTTTTGTCATTCACTAAAACTCCCCTTTAGAATATGAAATTTTGAGACTAAGGAAAGTTAAAAAAAAAATCATTTTTTTAATTTTTTTAAAGGAAATATGAGATATAAGTAAAAATAGAAGATAATTAAGCAGAAAACTAGTAGTCACTAAAACATAGGATGCAAACAACACACTACTCCCCTTTTTGACATAAAAATGGAGGAAAAAACACTAAACAAAATAAATTAAATACATAATTAAAATAGACAACAATAGAAAAAATAGTCTAGAACCCATAGGGATCCTGACCAGGAGGAGGTGGTGATGATTTCTAAAATAGTGGTGAAGAGAGAAAAACTAATCTCCTAACCAAGCCATATCCCGGTCATACTGCTGCTACTGTTCTATATAGGTTTCAAGGTGTGCTAAGTATTAGTCATGCTACTGCTACTACTTGGCCACGTAAGAGTCAAAACAAGCCTCCCACCGGTCAAACCTTTGGACCAGCTGATTAATCAGAGATTAATAGCGGATAGGGATATGTGCAAGAATAGGTTCTTCCTGCTCTTCCATACGACCTTCGTACATATTGTGATGATTAGTACTGTGAAGGATGTGGAAGGAGCTATTAGAATAGTTTATAGGGAGTTGATCAGTGGAGCTAAAAGTTGAAAATTGTATTTTGACTCTAGGATAAAGGCAATAAGATGTCTTAAGCCTAGGTTTTGCTTCCTTTTATGGTCAGGATCTCCAAGGAAGGTTATATATTAAATATAGCAAATGATAACACCAGATGCATTAAAGACAAGGTTAGCCATGATGTAGTAGGTGTTAAGTTAAAGAATAGGTATAATGTGAATTAGATCCCCAGCTTTAGGAATAATTGAATTATAAAGGATGTGTTGTATTGTTTGGGCATCCTTGACTAAGGTATTGAATTTTTCTACATGATAGTTGGCATTAGTATCCCTAAGAAGGGTGTTTTTTGGAGCCAAATTAAAATCAAGATCTAAAGCCAAGATGTGAATTTTGTCTCCTGTGGTAGAATGGTGAAGGAATTCATGAAAATCTTGGTAGGTTATTTCTACAGGCCATTGATTAGCATACGATTTAAGGAAGTAAATGCATTATTAATAAGAAGGTTCACAAAAAACTCAAATAGGAAAACAGAGTAGAATGGAAAGCCTAGTGTGAGAAGGAAGCTAAGAGTTGTTCAAGCAAATAGATTTAGTGTCTGAAAATTTAAAACATTTTGGCTGTCAATCATGGAGGGGGTTATGCTAGTAGTTTTATAGCTGTTGTAGGCTGATTCATCAACTTCCTAAGTGAATCAAGGATCGATATGGACCTTTTACTTCTAGCTATTTCCAAGGATTTGCACTCAAGTAAGAAATGAGAAGATATAAAATGTTTTGAGTGAAGAAGAAAGCATGAGTTTTGGCTATTCATATTGAATTTGGCTATATCATATTGTATGATCGTGAGATTGTATAGGATGATATGGTGCAATAAATTTGGCCAGATGATCAGTCAAAAAGGTGGTCTTATTGTATAGTATAATCAGAGATTATACTAGATGATTAGACATAGGGCGATCATTTCAAGGAGTCAGCATGTAAAATCATTTATTGACAAGATCATACAGTACAAACACGTGGATCATAAAAGATGATTTGTCATAAAGGATTGTACCGACTGCATTTAAATTGTCCAATAGCTCCTGTCACATGGATCGTATAATACGAATTATGAATTATACTAGACGACCACTAATAATTAATTGATATTAACAGTTAGAAGTGTTATGATTAGAAAAGTAATGTTTTCTTAAGATTGTACAGTATGATGTGAATCTTACTAGATGATGTGAATAAAAAATTGGAGAAGTTAGGGGATGGAATGTGATGTTTAGGAGGGGTTTAGAAAATAAAAATAAAAAAACTTGTAAACATAAAACAAAGCAAAAACCAAGAAAAATAAACATTAATAAATCAAAAGTTTTTTTTCTGAATCAATTTGCTCGAGTAAATGTAATTTTACCTAATTATTAGATTTAAAAATAGTAAGAAATGAATTGCAACATTGAAATTTAGAAAGGTTAGAAATTTTGATTTTGTAAACCTTTGCTCGGACTTCTTATAGGTTAAAATTCTTTCTAAAAAAATCTAAATAAAAAAACCAATTAGATGGGAAAAGTGATCATTTCAAACTTCATTTCATAAAAATATCTAATAGAGTAATATTGCAAAGTAATCAATTAGAAATCATGATTTTCAAATTCAAGTGTCGGAGATATTAATTAGTGCAAGAAGTCTTCTAAGATTTTAAGGATTTGAAAGAAATGCAAGCTAACTTATAGTGGGATCATTTTATGCCTTTTTTATCAGCTTTTTGCGCACATTACACATCTTTTGATTTTTTGATGCACTTTGTTCATCATGCAATTTTATGGCTATCATTGTGAATATATTTTTAGTTTTGGGCTTATTTTCTACCTCTTTTCATTTTTACATGCTTACTTCCTTTCTAAATCTTTAAAAGATTCTTAGTTGTGAAATTATCTTCTAAATATAAGAGAAAGCAAACTCACTTTCCTGTAGAAGGAAGAATAATCCATAAAATAGATTTCTATCCATATGATAAATGCAAATAACTTGATTAAGAAAACTTGAAAGACATTCATTTTCTTGGAACATTATTTATTTGAGATAGATTACTTTAGGAAGATAAAATTGATCTCCATTATAGATGCTAACTTTTAATTTAGAATAGGTTTTGATTCAAAAGAAATACATCACTAAAAGAGTTAGAGGAAGAGAAACAATCATCAATGTTTCTACATTTAACTATTTTAGAGGAGTCAATTACTGCTTACATGCTTCTAAATAAAAATAAGGAAAAAACATCATTTTAAAATAAATTCAATATCATAAGTGAGTAGTGATCTGATTTATAAAATTCTAAAGGAAAATAATAATAAATAAAAAGCAAAAAACAAAAACACATAAACAGAAATAAATATATAAATAAAATAAAAAATAGAAACATAACCTATCAATTTCAAGCATGAATATCTATCACACCTAATTTGGTTCTTAAGTTGTTGAAGGTTTTAAAGGCCAGTGGTTTTTTAAAGATATTAGTAAGTTGATTTTCAGTGGCTGCATGGTTCCTTTGGTAACATGGTCCCTAATGAAATGGTACCTTATGTTTAAGTGTTTTATCTTAGATCGTTGGATTGAATTCTTTAAAATACATATGGCACTAGTGTTATCACATAAGATTGAATTGGTGCCTACAAGTAATCCTAAATCTAGTATTCGTATCTTTAACCAAAGAACTTGGATCACACTACTTTCTAAGGCTATGTATTCAGCTATAACAGTTGACAAGGCTATTGAGTTCCATTTTCTACTAGACCAGGAGACTAAGGACTGCCCTATGAATTGACATGTTTCAAATGTTCTTTCCTGTTAACTCTACATTCTGTAAAAACTGAATTAGAATATCCTATTATTTATAAGGAAGTGTTATGCCTATGATACCAGATTCCTAAGTCTTGGGTTCCTAAACGATATCTAAGGATTCTCTTCATAATAGTCAAGTGGGACTCTTTTGGATCAGCTTAAAACCTAACATAGAGATAAACACTAAATATAATATAAGGTCTACTAGCAGTCAAGTAAAGAATTGATCCTATTATTCCCCTATATTTTTTTTATCAAATTATTTTCTATTTGAATCCTTATCTAACTGAATGGTAGAACTCATAGGAGTATTTATTTGCTTGGCATTATCCATTTCATATTTCTTAAGGATGCCATTAATGAATTTTGATTGACTAAGGAAAATTCCATCATCCTTCTGTCTTATACTAAATCCAAGAAAGTATGTTAGTTCTCCCATCATACTCATCTCAAACTCCCTACTCATTATTTTTAAAAATTCATCACATAAATTTTTATCAAAAGATCCAAATAGAATATCATCAACAAAAATTTAGATAATGAGTTGATCATCTCATACCTTTTTTAGAAATAGGGTGGTGTCTACACTCCCCTTAATGAAGGTTCTCTCTAGTAGGAATGTGCTTTGTCTTTTGTACCATGCTCTGGGTGCTTATTTTAGTCCATACAATGCCTTTTTCAATTTGAATACATGATTAGGAAATTGTGAATTTTTAAAGCCTGGGGGTTGTTTGAAATATACTTCTTATTTTATTACCCTATTTAGAAAATCACTTTTGACATCCATTTGGTACAGTTTGAATCCCTTAAAGCATGCAAAGGTTAGTATCAACCTAATGGCTTCCAATCTTCCTATAAGGGCAAATGTTTCTTCAAAATCAATTCATTCTATCTGGTTATACCCCTTAGACACTAATCTTGATTTGTTTCTAACCACTATACCAGAATTATTCATTTTATTTTAAAAAACCCATTTAGTTCTAATAACACTCTGATCCTTAGGTCTTTTAACTAGTTCTCAAACATTATTTCTCACAAATTAATTTTACTCTTTTTGCATGACTAGGATCTAGAATTCATAATATAGGGCTTTATTTATGTTGGTTGGTTCAGTCATTAAGATGAAGTCATATTAGTTTACTTATTTTCTAAGTTCATGCCTAGTTCTAACACGTTCATATGGGTCTCCTAAGCTCAGTTCTTTAGGATGACTTGAAGAATATTTCCATTCTCTAGGCAATATATTTTTAGGTTTTACACTTTCCTCTAGATTTATGTATTCTACTTTTTAGGTGATTTTTACACCTTCGTCTTCTTCTACCCTAGACCCTCAAAAATTATCATATTCATCAAAAATAATATGAGTGGTCTCCTTTAACACCAGTGTTCTTTTATTAAAAACTCTAAAAACTTTTTTAACATTTGAGTACCCTAGGTACAGTACTTCATCAGATTTGAGGTTAAATTTTTCTAGCAGAGATTTCCCGTTATTCAAAATGAACACTTTACATTCAAAGACATGAAGGTGAGAAAGGTTGGATGACTTACCCTTAAGGATTTTATAGGGTGTCTTATTCAGTTTAAATCTAACATTAACTCTTTCACAACATAACACGATATATTCAGTGCTTCTACCTAGAAGTATTTAGGAAGTGAATATACAACTAATGTGACTCTAGAAACTTCTACCAGGGTCCCATTCTTTCTTCCAGCAATCCCATTCTTTTGAGGGGTTCTCGAAGCTAAAAAAAATTATGATATATCCCTTACTCCTTATAGTAAGATTCAAATTTTCCATTCTCAAATTCTCCACCATGATTACTGTGAATTATCAAAATTTCACATCCTAGCTTCCTTTGAGTGAAAGTGGAGAATGATCTAAATTTCTTAAATGCTTTACTTTTATGAGATAGGAATTTAACCCAGGTAAATCTTGAGTAATCCTCAACAATCACATACCCAAAGACTTTCCCTCCTAGGCTTGTAGTGCTAATGGTTCTAATGAGATCCATGTGAAGGACTTCTAAGGGTTTGCTAGTGTTAATGTCCTTAATTGAGTGGAAGGAGGATTTGACTTGCTTTCCTAACTAACAGGCATCACACAGGTGGTCCTTAGTGAACTCAAGTTTGGGTATGCCTCTCACTAAGTATTTTTGGGTGATTTTTCTAAAAATTTTCTTGCTTGAATGACACACATTCCTATGCCATAATAAGAATTCATCAGCAATAATTGTTTGGCAAAGAGAAGCAGAAAGTTCAACACAGTTTAAATTAAATAAGTAAATATTATTAATTCTTTTTCCTTGTAGCACAATATTTTTATTAAAGCTTATCAAGTAGTTGGTAAACAAAATTTTAATACTAAAGCCTTTATCATAGAGCTAGCTTATGCTAAGCTGGTTATGTTTTAAGCCATCTACCAATAAAATATTTTTAATAAGGAAATTTTTTGAGTTTCCAATTATACTCGAGCCCTTCCAATCTCTTGGTGGTGTTATCTCCAAGTGTTACCTTACCTCCTTCCTTGGCCTCCAATGAAATGAATTGATCTACATCTCTAGTCATGTGCCTTGAATCAATTGTCCAGGTACCACATGATCTCATGAGGCCTTATGTGAGAGTATTCCTACAAAATTATTAGTGGTCAAATTTAGGAAATGCTTGCATGCTATGTTATGTAATATGTGGTTTTGGTATTCACACCAAATGTGTTCTACGGTGGATAGTGCAAGTGTGGGAGATGTATTCTTGCATGCCACAAGAGAAACATCTAACTCCAGGAGAAGGGTTTACTAATTTATGTGGATTATTGTTCCTCTTCTTACATTATAATGCAAGTTATGATGATGTGTTATGAAACTGTGCAAGTATTTGAGGTGTTTTTTTTTTCTTTGTAAGCTTTTAATTGAACTTATAAAGATTTTTTTGTAGTTTCAAGAATTGAATTTTCAATTTTTAATGCATGCTTACTACAATCTAATTTATATGCAAGAGTTTCTAATTCCTTCAATGCATTTTCTAATTCAACATGCGATATTTTCAAGGAATCATATTCAGTATTCAAATCAAGATGCTTTTTATTTAAAGAGTCAAATTAATTTAATAAAGCCATATGATTACTATCCAAACTGGAATGATCTTTCTTGAGGCATTCATGCTCTTTATTCGGATTTCAAAAGTCAGATTTAAGGCTTGTATGTAACTTTCTGAGCTTCCTATATGCAATATGAATTCTTTCAAAAAATTTAAACAATTCATCATAGGAAAGCTCACATACCTCCTTTCAATCTGAATAATCAAGATGATTATCTGCCATTAGGCACATGTTGGTTACCTCCTCTTCTGCTTTAGTTTTAGATGAGTTTAAAATAGATTTTGCCCAAAAAGCCTTCTGAGTCCTTTGGTTGCCCTTCTTGAATTTAGCTTTTCCTCACCCTTCTTCTTGCTCGGGTAAACTTTAAGACTTGGGCAATCAGACTTCAAGTGCCCTGACTTTCTACATTCAAAATAAATAACATCAGAATTTTTTTTTTTTTTATCTTTTTTTCATTATTGATGATGCTTTTTCTTTTCTTTAAAAATCTGTTAAATTTTTTTAGTCATCAATGCTGTCTTCATCTTCTTGTCCAAAAGTATCACTATAAGAATCATTATCCTTTAAGGTGACAATTTTCTCCTTTCTCTTTTCTATTGCATCAAGCTATCTTTGATTATCTCCTTGCTCATAGGCAATGAGTTATCCAAATAAGTTATCAATTGAGTAAACATTCAAATCCTTAGATTCAATAATTGAAGTAATTTTTGCATCAAAGGAAGTAGTTAAGCAACACAAGATCTTGATAACTTTTTCATAGTTAGTAAGTTTTCTTCCTAAGGCATGCAGAGAAGTAACAATCTAAGTAAACCTAGTATATACTTCAAAAATAAATTCACTAGGTTTCATGTGAAAAAGTTTATAATCATGAAGAAGAATGTTCAACCTAGATTATTTGACTTCTTTTGTTTATTCATATGTTATGTAAAATTTATCCCAAATATCCTTACCAGTAGTGCAAGTAGAAACATATATGTAATCTTCAGATTTTAAAGCATAGAAAAAATAGTTCAAATATTTTACATTTAGTTGGTTAAATCTCTAACATATGTACTCTATTAAGAAAAGGTATTTCAATTTTAATGCTATTTACTAAACATGAAGGTGCATAATATCCCTCTTAAACTAACATCCACAAGCGATAATTGATAGATTGCAAAAAAGAAGGTATACAAATTTTCCAAAAATCAAAAGGAATATTATCAAATAAAGATCATCATGTGATTGAATATCCTTCCATAGTATTACGATTTCTAAAGATAGTTATTTATCATTTTGCAAAAGTTATTTAAAAACTTATTTTTTGAATCCCACTTTGCTACCACTTGAAAGTTTTTGAAGGTAATTAAACCTTTAAGAATTAGCCCGAGGCTAACCATGAGGGGGAGGGATGAATTTGATGTTTAAAAAAAATTTTTAGGGAAAAAGAAATCCTTTTAAAAAACTTTTCACACCCACAAATGATAATCTACACAACAGATGGTCAGAGAACTATGACTCTATTTTCACCCTTCAAGTGTTGGTTAGAGAACCATGATCCTTGCTAAAGAACTTTTTTATCAGAGCCATAGAGAATCCAAGCAGACACTTATAAATACTAGGCAAGATTCTTGCTTGGAGCAACCTTGTGATTCCCCTCACAACTTCTACATCATAAAAACTCCCACTCTTTTCTCATAAAACATTCACTCTTGAAGTTTAAGTAGTAAAAAGATGTTTCTTAAAAGACAGACATGATAGCTTAACTAGAGAACCTCCAAAAGAAGCCCTACTTTTAAATTCTCCATCAAAGATCATCCAATATGATCATTAGATCATGCTTTATGATTAGTATAAAATAATCCTTTCAGACAGTTTGACCCATATTGTTCTATATGATTAGTTCAAGTATTTGTGTTGATGTCTAGTATGATTCTATAATCATCCTGTACTACTTGTTTAAGATACCATATTGATCCTTCAGTATAGCAGGAAAAAATGGATGACGATTTAAATATCATCCTTTGTGTCGTCCTATCTGATCCCCCTTTTTGAATTGAAGAAAAATCATGGTTTTTTAACTTGGACGATATGGACGATTAAGTATCGTCCCATGTATCTCTCAGGTCATCCTGTACGATCATCGCCGATCATCTTGTACAATATGATCAAGCAATTTTACCATAATTAGTCTCCTAATCATAGGATCAATTTAGGCATGATTTTTATAAACCATCTAGTATGATAAATATCATATTGCATGATTAGTTCAATATTTGAATATTAAAATATTTCCTAAATTATTATTGTCGACTATTTTTCATAATGTTAATTGATTATCCTATATGATATAGATCATATAGTATGATTAGTTTCATCATTTTTAATTAAGAGAGGCATCCTAATTAGGGTTTTTATTTTAATTGATCATCCAGTACGATATACATCATACTATACAATTAGTTAAAAATCATAAAATTTCTCTAACTCACGAACTCACTCCTATGAGTGTGTGTGTTCAAGGATACTCGGCCTAGTGTCCACTAGATACATGATTTGGCTAAAGAAAGGTAAATGTACATTAAAATTTAAATTATAGGTAAACTCAACCCTAGTCTATCCAATCTTGAGCTGATTTACATTGCTAGTAGACTTGTGGACCTGAAATGTTAGTGATCAGGTGAGCATAATAGATATATAATAATAATAGTGATAAGGAAATAATAATATTTGCTATAATCAAAATCACAGTACTTTGGCCCAGATTTGTAACAAGAGAGAGAGAGAGAGAAAGAGAGAGAGTGTGTGAGTGAGTGAGTGAGGAGATAGTTAGATGTTGCTACTTTATTTGAAGCTTATTTTTCTTTTAATTATTTTTTAGTTCTTTTTCTTGGGGGGTGGGAGGAATCCTAGTGGTGGTGTAACTTTGATGAAGTTTTGTAGTGGTCATTAGATCTATTATTATAGTCTGATAAGAACAAATATTGTGGATCTTGGATGGAGGTGGAATAAGTGAATAGCTCTTTACACACAAGTTATATAGTGTTTATTTGCACTAGTTATATTATTGTGCTCTTGAGCTTTTTTTCATTCAAATAAAATGCATGTTTATTTTATATTTAGTCTTTATTTGTTCTTGTGCAATTTGTTGTTTCTATTTCATTTATATTTAGCTATAGTCTATCTATGCTTAAATATTGAGTATTATTCTCTACATAGCAATTACACTTTGATTACTTGTTTAGCCAAAATAATAATAATTAATTATTATGTATAATTAAGATATTAATAAAATCATAAATGGTAGTTAAATGAATAATACATAATTTAAAAATTTTAATAATTAACTAATTTAGATAATTTAAGTTATTGACTTGAATTTAGAAACTATAGACTAATGCATTGGCTACTGAGTTGAAGAATGAGTAATTGAGTTTAGAAAATATAAGTGTATAGCTTAAATAGGAAGATCATAAAAATCTTACTTATGGAATTAGTGATTTTGTTTTTCTTTGGCTATTAAGTTAATCAATAGGATTTCACAATTTCTTGAGGATAAGCAAGAACTTATGTTGGGGGGAATTTATTAATTGGAAATTATATACTTTTTATTATGCTAAAATTCAGTAAAAATATATTACTTTAGGTGTGTTTATACAAGTAATGTTTAGAAGAAGGCTAAATTCACAAGTGTTGAATGAGTTTCGTTGCACCCACTGATTCCATGCTGCAGCATTGCCATATACAATGCCCCAACTTGTAATTCAGACATTGCAACACCAGTTGCTCTAAAATTTTATGAAGATTAATGTCTCTGTGGAGCCAAGGTCAGCACCACTACTCTATACATTCACATCACAGTAACTGAGTCTTATAAATTTGATGCAAGAGCACATATCATTATAACATTATAGCATCGTATTATACTTTCAAGTGCAAAAGCGCCCAACTTTTTAGCACCCCCATGGAGTAGTTATCAAAATAAAGAGCCTCATTGACTTAGCAAAATGATGCATCGATCAAACAGTAACTGTGTTAGGCCAACACAACATTGTAATGGAGTAAGTTTAATAGGGTTTAGGAGCAAGTTTAAAAGTGTTGGGTGCTAATTTATTCACATCATCATAGTTCTAATACTCCAAGCACTATGGCGCCTCAGGCCATTTCTAAACTTGTTATAAATAGTTTTTTTAGTTCTTTTTTTTGCATAGTTCTATCATCTTTAGTGTAGTATAGTGCTATTCAGTGCCTTTTTTAGTTATACCTTAAAGTAAAGTTTAAGTAAGGTTTGGGAAGGATAAGATACTTGTATTTGTTGATCTATCCTATATTGTGTAAGTAAATTATGTTATTGGAGGAGGAACGAGTGTGAAGAATATCTATTGATCATTCTTTGTGACATTATCTTGTATTTTTTTCTTGTATGAATAAAATGAACATAAGTTTACTTTTTTATTATCCATGTCTAGCTAAATTTTTTAGTTTTAATCTGATGATGTAAATGCATAGCAAATACTAACATAGACTATTGTGACTTGAAATAGTTTATATATATTTTTAATAACTCCTGTTCATAATTTAATACTTATAAGGGCAATGTGTGTAATCAATATATCTAGTGTGATATATTGCCTCAATAGAGTAATATTGGAATAAATTGGAGTATTAAAATGGAATGATAATATACATGGATATAGGATGTTAAACTTTCTAGGTTCCATAGAGAAATTATAATTATACGCAGGTTATAAACCTCCCTTTTACTCCTACAAGCTCAAAAGAGATCTATGGATGCATATGCTCTGATTCACATCTAAACATTTAGAGTTTCATTAGGAAAACTATATTATTTTGCATTCATTAGTCCAAAACACTTTAACCTTGGTATCTTTTTATCTTGTAAGTCTCCATTAATTGGAAAAAACTCAAAAATAACCATTTTTATTCAATAGGGTATATTACGCATCTATATTAAATAGTCCACCCACACCGCACCCACCATCATAATCCGCTAGTGAATAATCTTTATTTGTTAGTTCCAAAAATTAGGAATGTGTAGTTTTGGCTAATTACCCAACTTAGTTTCATTTTGTAAATATTTTGCTAGGATAGAAAGCATTTTATATTTGGAAGATAAAGTAGAAGATTTATATGAGTTACCAGTTGAAGATTAATAAGCATATATAATCATGTACACCTTTTATCCATTGGAACTAGAAGCTCTATTACTTGGTTAATTTGTTGTTGATATGTCCTAGCCTTTATTTAAGCAGAAAAGGTCTTTATCAATTATTTTAAAATTTAGAAGGTATGGCATCATAATGTAATATGATAGCTTTCATATGAAATAAGTTGTGACTAGCTGACCTAGACTCTAATTGTTGAAGATGATAGTTGTGCATCAAATAACTCTCTTAGTTTATCTTCATGAATATCAATATAGACTTCATTTGTATGTATACTTCCTTTTGCATTTCGACACATTCGAATCTACTTATATATATATATATATATATATATATATATATATATATATATATATATATATATATATATATATATATATATATATATATATATATATATATATATATATATATAAAGTAGATACCCTTGCCTAGGAATTAATTTATAAGAGAAAAATATACTTCTACTTTATTAATGTATACACTATAAGCTAGTTTTTCATGGTTATATGTGTTTGAATTGAAACATGCAGCGACATTAGTGATGATCATGTATATCATTGGCATCTAGTCTTAAGAAAATTATGAGTTTCCAACTAGAAAGTCACGTTGGGTTTTGTCTCTATGCTTGTCATGGTTTCATCTATCAGTCTTTAGTTTTTAACAATAATACCTACGTAGATCTTTCTCTATATATTCATTGCTTTCCAACTATTATAACTTAATTAAAGTGTTTGTTTGCTGATGCATTCATTTGCTTCCATCGTGACATACATTATTTCTATAATTTAATTTGTAATGAATATTTTAATGGATGAAGATTAAGGAGCATGTTATGCACATATCTTCTTGATAAAATATTTTATAAAGCTATTATGGTATTTGTTTGGCCAAACTGAAATTCAAGTGTGCTAAAATTTATTCAAATTAAAAATCATTTTAATATTTTATTTACTTGCAAGTTACTAATTATCTTCATTGACATATGCTCGTACATTGGCTTTTTTAAGCTTCCAAATAGGTATAAATCTTGATGTTAGATTTCTCAATTTGCCTAAATTTGAATATAATAGAATTGATATGATTACAAATACTTGAGATTACTTTAAGTCCAGTTTTGTTTCATGATTTCATAGGTATTAAAATAATGCATTCTAATGGGATGTCATTTAATTCCTTATGTGCTATTCACAGGTGTGATCATTCTCAAATATCATTTATGAATTTCATATGCATATAAATTTAGAAATTAAAAACATTAAATTTTAACACATGTTACTTTATGTTATTTATGAAGAATCATTTGGATACTAGAATAATGAGCTAAGTGATTCAATCACCTCCATTTCATCCAAATAGAGGTGCTATGGTAAGAAACCATCCAACTCCATCTAGTGTGGTAAATTATTAAAACTTAGAAGCCCTTAGGTCTCAAAAGCCTTTTGTGCGTGCAAGCACTAGATTCCTTCTTAAATCTTAGGTCCTTCTAAAAACCCAAAATTTATTCTTTTAAATAAGAAAATCCGCTAGTGAATATGAATTTATTCATTAGTTTCAAAATTTTAGAATATGTAATGATTAATTACCCCAACTTAGTTTCACTTCTTAAATATTATGCTAGGATAAAAAACTTTTGATATTTAGAAGTTTAACTAATGATTTTCTTAAAATCATAATACAAATAACTATGAACAAATAAAATAAAATAAATATAATAATAAATTTTAATAAATAAATAAATATAATAATTATAAACCAATTAAATAAATCCATCATAAATGAATAATGGAAAATAATAAAATAAATTGAAATTAAAGATAAAATCTAAATAAAGTTAAATTAAATAAATAAAAATAGAAATAGGAAAGAATTAAATAAAAAATAAATATAATTAATAATTAAATTTAAATTTAAAAATTAATTTAAATTGCACACAAAATATTAAATTTTAAAAAAATTAAATAAAAATTAGAGAATATTAAATAAAATATAATTGATTTGAATTAAATGAAATTTAATATTACATCAAACTAAATTCAATTTAATTAAATAAATTAATTAATTATAAATCAAATTGATATATACTTTTCTTTAAAAAATAATTAATAAATTGTTTATGCATTGAGTTTGATTCACATGGAGGGCTCAAATGCATTAAATTCATTTGCCCAAGATGTCATTGTTTATTAGTACAAAGCAATTTGCTGTTTTTAATTAACATATTCTTTATAATGACTATTAATAAGTCATCTAATAAATGGTTAATAAAATTTCAAGGACTTTATGGAATAGTTATAACCTATATGGTGGAATGAATGCATTATAATTATGTTCCTTAGGAGTTGGTAGTTAGTGACTTCTACTCTTTGAAGTCAATTACCAACATGATTCTATAAAACCTAAAAATGCAAATAATTCAAACAAATAAAACACTCTAAAATTTAATTAATAAAATTCTAAAACACTAAAACATAAAATTAAATTGAAATCTCATTTGTCCTATAATAAAAAAAATAGTTTTAAATCTAACTAACTTCAACATCAAATCTTCTAAGACATATAAAAACAGTAGTCCCTGCACAAACTATAAAACTTGTTTGTTAGGCTAGCTTACTTTAGTCTTAGGCTAGGCCAGTAGTATGATTTTGTGTGATGCATAGCCATTGCTTGGAGAGTGTCCTGTATATGTCTATTTACTTTATATACACTTGATTTCATACCATACATAATTATTTTCTTTTCAACACACTTTTGTTTATTAAATTACATATATCTTTCTTACACCCATACATATTCATATGGCATCTTTACTTTATTTATGGGTTAAATGAGAATGTATTTTGGTACAAATTCAAATATAAAGAGTTAATTATATTTTTAGATCAATCAAAATATAAAAATTAAAAGTCTTAAAAAGTTTAAATATATTAATTTACGTATACATAGAGCTCTAAGAGATAACAACCCCTCTTCCTTTAAGGGCATTCTCTTTTGGAATTCTTCAAAAGATTCAGGAGCCAGAAAATTTAAAGACTAAAGTAAGCAATCATATTTAAAAATTTATAATAGGAGTAGAAATCCAAGGCTGTTATGGTGGAGCTTAGCCTCATTATTATTTTATAGTGGACGCTATGTTATATTTCTATTTTAAATAAATGAATAAAAGTTTTTTTATGCATTGATTCATACATCATACATGACTCTAGTTAGAAGCATTTACCTATTATACAATCTTAATTTAAGATTCTAAATTAGAAATTCTTGATTTCTTAGGAATAGAGTGCTCCTATCATGTAGTCAAAAG
This sequence comes from Dendrobium nobile, assembly GCA_022539455.1. Taxonomy (NCBI): domain Eukaryota; kingdom Viridiplantae; phylum Streptophyta; class Magnoliopsida; order Asparagales; family Orchidaceae; genus Dendrobium; species Dendrobium nobile. The sequence continues at coordinate 33,704,320 of CM039726.1, read as the reverse complement.
GCATTGATTGATGCTTAGGATGTTAACTAGTAGCTCACTCAAAACAAACATAAGCCCAGATTATACACATCAATATTTCAAATTTAGAAGGGTTAAATGAATTATAATTCAAATTAAATCTAAATCTAAATCTTTTTTAACTTGGTAAATTAAGAAACCAAAATCTATGATTAAATCTCTATAAATTTAAAAAGTTTATTCCCCCTTTTTTGTCAAGAGTATTCTCAAGACTTTTCTTTAGATGTAATTATCTATAGGGGCTTATTTCTATAGGCAATCCATAACCCACTTTTAAATAACCCATATTTTAGTTTACTAAATAGGAGAAAAATCTTATGGATTTAGACTAGCTTTATTTCTTTGTTAGTTTCATAATTAAAATTATAGTGGAATGCTTCTTTTATCCTTTGGAATGAATTGAGCATTCCTTATGTTGTGTTTAATTATGAAAGTAAATTTTGTTTCTCTTTTAAAATAGAATTTTTTATCTAGGGGGAACCCAGCATCTGACCTACACATTAATCAACAAAAAGGATTAGAAGGTCCTTAAAAGGACCACCATCTCACTACTTCTCAGAAGAGCTACAAAAAAATCAAAAAATAACCTTTGAGCTGGATGTCCTTACTAAACAAAAGTACAAGAATACCTAATAACATTCTACGAATGCCAAAATAAGAAGCCCAAAAGGAAAAGAAAGATAAAACTCAATCAGCTGATTATTCTCGACCAAAAAATGACCTTGCATAAAATGAGAACAAATCTCCAAAAACCTGCAAAAAGAGGCAGCAAGGACAAAGGTAATTAAAAAAAATAGTACCATAGTAAAAATAGTATTAATAGGAGAAACAGTAAGAAGAGAATACATCCTTAAGTTGTAGAACCAAGAAAAAAATAGGCCCACTAAACCAGAATACCACAACCCACACCTCCAATTCATGTCAGCATTAATATAAAAATAAACAACAAGGAGCAAGTTGAACCCATGATACCCACTAACATCCTTGAAATCATACAGAAAACTTAGGAACTGAGCCCCAAATTTAGCAGAATGCAAAGTCCACCACCACGAGAATGTGGACCACTCAAAGCTAAGCCTTTGAAAAAAAGGGGAAAACCAACTGATCATCCAAAGTTGAAAAGGAGACAACCCAACATAACTACAGCAACATATATTATAATCGTCTCGCCACGAGCAACACCGGCAAATAAAAAGGTAAAACATCAAACTAGAGGAAGATAAATAAACAACACCATTAGAATACCAAATACTGTAACCCAGCAAAACATCATGAAGATTAGAAACACAACTATTCCTACCACGCCTGCAGCACACTTGCTTCTCAAATCTAAGCCATACTAGAAAATACCTGCTAGAAAAGTGAATATAAGTAGGAACAATATAGCCAACCAATGAACATTTAGAAGGGATGATAACATAAAAATGAAGAACCTAAGAGTTAGTAAAGTTGTAACCCTCCAAATGCTTATAATGACTAATTAACATCTTAGAGATAAAAGGACAAATATCACTAGAATTCATACACCTAAAATAGTTCCAGCAACAACCGGAACCTTGATCCCAAATACCAATTAAGTGCACCGTCCATGTAGAAATGACCCAAAGGTTCAGATCAACAAAAATGCAATCTAAATCAAACATTAGGAGCTGCTCGAACAGAAGGGTCCAAAACCAAATCACCCCAAAAAAATAGACACAAAACATAAGGATAACAACACCAAAGCCAACACCTGTAGAGGTTAGGAGATTTTAACATAAGGAAGACCCATATGATCAAGTCTAGCCAAACCCACAAGTTTGCTCGGGATGGAAGTCCCAACTTAATCCATAAAGTTCAATAAATTGTAACCCTCGTTAGCTAAAACATTAGCAACAGAATTACCTTCCCTGTAGATGTGTGAAATAGAATAGGTAATGAGATCAAGACAATAATGAATTTCCCTGATAATATAGAAGTAAGAGTGATTTTCATTAATAATCCCATTAATATAATGAATCACAAGCTTGGAATCAACTTCAATCAAAACATTAGTAATCCCTAAAGAAATACATAATTGAACACCATACTTTAAAGCTTGAAGCTCAGCTATAATGGCATTCTTAATAGGTGAGGGACCCGTAAAAGCCACAATAATATCACCATTAAAATCACAGATGAGCCCTTCACTACTAACACTAAGAGTTTTAAAATAACCATAAGTATTGAGCTTATGAACACCAAAGGAAGCTTTCATCCATTTAATAATAGTATCTTTACGAAAATGAAAACTAGAAGAAATATTAATATAAAAAAACCCAATAATTTCAAAGCAACCATTAAAATTACTTCCATTAATCAAATTAGCTGAATATAACTTTCTCACTTTATCCTTAAATTTAAAAGTAATACTCAAAGCATTCATGGTAATCTTATCATGTTTTGATGAATTTCTACTTTTCCAAAGATACCAACAAATAATAACATGAAGAATATTATGCATGTTACCTTTAGAAGCCACATACCAATCTTGCATAATACTCTTAATATTATAATAATCATAATAAAATTTATAATTAAACAAATTATAAAAAAAACAACCACATTTTCATAGTAGTACCATTAGCAAAAACATGATTTAAGTTCTCCAAGTGAAAATAGCATTGGCATTTAGAAACAATGTTTAAACCTCTCTTGATTAAAATTGTGTCCACAGAAATGTAGTTGTTAAAAATTCTCTAAGTAAGAATAGAATAAGAGACATGAATACCTTTATACCAAATGGAAGAGAAAATCAAAGATTTCTCATATGAGTTCCTAATAAAGTTCCAAACTTCTTTAAAATTAAAACAACCATCATTATATTTATTGAACAAAATGCAGTCCTTTTTATCCAATTGGAGGGGAAATTTCAAAATAAGATTAATGACAAAGTCAGACACAACCTCAAAAAGATAATCCATATTCCACATACCATCATTAATAAAATTAGAAACTTTAAATGAACTAGTAGTGTTAGTATTAAGGAGATTATCAATAGAAGATATCCCTATCCAATTGTCTAGCCAAATGAAAATGTCTCCCAACCCCAAGCCTCATTGAATAAAATTCTCAGCATCCCATTTAATGGAACACAATCTCTTCCAATTAAAAGAATCCCATTTTTTAAAAGAATCCAATAGAGGGTGCTTGCTAGCATAATACTTAGCAGACATGAACTTAGCCCAAAGGTTTTTTTAGTCCTAAAATTAAACCAAAGTTTATAAGAAAAACAAAGAGCCATGTCACTTAAATTATTAAGACCAAGCTTACCTTCATCTTGAAAACCAGAGCAATTATTCCAAGAAGTCCAATAAATAGCTGACTTCCCCTCCTTAGCTCCCTAAAAAAACTTTTTGAAAATTCTTTCAAGCCTACTACAAATAGTCATAGTGGGATAAAGCGTATGAAATAAATAGATAGGAATAGAACACAAAACACTCTTGATTAACACTTATCTACAAGCAAAAGAAAGAAAATTAAAAGCCCAAGTAGATAGTTTATTTCAACAGTAGAAAAATGTCTCCAAATAAATGTGATCTCTTCCAGCCCTTAAAAAGGGGAGTTTCTAAATACTTTAGGGGTAATTGTTTGTGCATAAAGCCAAAATTGTTCTGAATAGAACTAATCCTTTGACTAGAAATAGACTTCATAGAAATAAAGCAACTTTTAAGAGGATTAAACATTAAACCACTAGAAGTTTGAAATTGATGAAGAAATCTAAAAAAGATTATTTAGCATTTTCTTGGAATTGTTGGTAAAAATAATAAAATCATTAGCAAAACTCAAATGCAAAATAACTAAACCACATAAGGTCTGGTACTATAAAGTGGGATGTTTTCTAAAAGATCATTAAGACCTCTAGATAGAAATTCCACCACCAAAATAAACAACGCAAGGGATAAGGGATCTCCCTGCCTGAGACATTAGGCAGACTTAAAAAAACCATGGTTCATGCCATTAATAATAACATAAAAGAAAGAATGCTCAATACAGTTCTTGATGATTTTGATAAAACCATTACTAAAACAAAAAACCTTAAGCATGGTATAAAGAAAATCCCAATTGTGTTTGGCATATGCTTTGGTAATATCAATTTTGAAGATAGCATTGTCACAAGTAATTTTTGCTTCCAAATCATGGACTAATTCTTGGGCCAATAAGACATTATATAAAATAGAAATATCTTTAAGAAAACTAGTTTTTTCTGAAGAGATAATTTTAGGAAGAATTAAATGCAATCTACTCATAATCAATTTAGCATTTAACTTGTTGAAAAAAGAGCAAATATTAATTGGCCGAAAATCACTCCAAAAATTAGTGACATTACTTTTGGGAATAAGAATAATTGAAGTGGAAGTAAAAAAACTTAAGGTAAGACCCTTGAAGAAATCAATGACAACGTTGATCAAATCCTCTTTAATAATATGTCAAGTTTTCTGAAAGAATTTAGTCATAAAACTATCGGGACCAGCAACAGAATCACTATTCATATCTTTGATAATCACCCAAATTTCATCGGAAGAAGGAATTTTAGTAAGCCTAATATTATCCTTGTCATAAATAATAGAAGGAATGAAAGAGAAGTCCACATCCAACATCGGATTAAAGTCCTTGTTAAACACATTTTTAAAATAATAAATACCAAATTCATAAATTAAATCATCACAATCAATACGATACCCATCAGGCTTAATGATTTTGTGAATAAAACTAACAACCTTCTTATGATTGGCAATATTATGAAAAAATTTAGTATTTCTATCTCCCTCCACAACAAATTTAGAAGCAACTTTTTGTCTCCAAAAAACTTCTTCTTGCAATTGAAGTTTGAATAAAACATTCTTGTAATCATTAAGGAAAGGTTTTGCATAGTAGGATCAAGCATATAATTATTTTCAGCCAAAACAACTTAATTCTCAGCATGCATAATATTAGAAAATAAGTTCTTAAACACAGCTTTATTCCACCAATTCAACTTCTGTTTAAGCATTTTGAGTTTAAACCAAAATCTAGTCATACCAAAAATATTATCAGACGGAAATAAAGGTGCATGCCAATTGCTTTCAACAATATTAAGAAAAGATTCATGAAGAAGCCACATGTTTTGAAATCTAGAAGGAGATTTAATACTAATATGCTGCATAAAAATATTTAAAGCAGAGGAGAATTGTCTGATAAGGTTCCAGATAAATGCTCAATGTGAGTGCAAGGAAAGTTAGAATTCCAACAGTTATTAAAAAGAATGTGCATGTTAGCATTTAAGATCATATCATTAAAGTCTTCCATAGCTTGAAAATTAGGAGGTTTTCCATCCACCCTATCAGAAGCATTCAAGATAGAGTTAAAATCACCACCAATCATTCAAGATTCCAAAATACTATTAGAAAAATCAAAAATTTGAGACCATAAAATTCTTCTAGTAATGATAGAACAGGTTGCATAAACAAAGGAAGCCAAATAAGAAAATTGAAGAAACATAATACTAGTATGAACCACTTGAGGATAGTCATGGAGAATGCTTAAATTAACCATAATTTTCCAAAAAGAATTCAAATTTTATTAGAATAATTACTAAATGATAAATCAAAACCCAACTTAATATGAATAGAATCCAGTTTAGAAGAAGAAATTAAAGGTTCAAGAAGAATCAAAACATTATTGTTATGAATCCTTCATAAATTTTTAGCTCTATCCAAATAAGGGAGATTGACCACACCTCTAATATTCCAAATGATGGCTTTGACCATTGGAAGAAGAAGGAATAGAAGCTCAAGTAACTTTAGATGATTGACCATCTAAGAGTTTATTATTTTTATTTTTCTTCCTACCAACTTTGGTATACCCACTTTCAGTATTGGTGATTTGATTAGTGGGTGGATACAACAAGGAAACATCTTTTATATATCCATAATTCTTAACTAGAGATCGATTCTTGCTAGGTATGAATTATCCTTCCTCAATATGTTCTTCCTCTCCATCATCCTCATTTTCCCAATTATTCCCTTTCTTATGATTTGAGTCAAACTGATTTTGCATCAGACCACCCCCTTCTTCATCATTGTTTGAAATCATTTCCATGTTCTTAGTTTGAATCACTTCCTTCAAGGGCATGCTAGAGTTAATTATTTTTTTAGCTTCAAAATTATGAACATCTAAACCACCTGTAGGATCCATATTATGATTTTTCCAATATGGGATATTTATCAACATTTTCTACTTGATCACTAATAGGATTTTCCAAATGTATAGCTTCCAAGTTGTCTCAAACCACCATCGGAGCATTGTTTACCTCTAATGTAATGGCATCCTCATTATTACTAAGGTCCTTCATATCAAAAATGTCCATAGCCTTCTCCATTTTGTTACCCTTCTTAAGTTTGAGATGAGCCAAAAAGCATTCATTGTAAGCATTACCATGCAATTTGCAATGAGAACAAAAATTGGGTATATTTTCAAATTCAACCTTTTATAGATAGCTAGTAGCTTCAGATCCAATCCACACCTCTCTAAGATGTTGTTTGGTGATCTATAGTTCCACTAGAATCCTGGCCACCAAATGTTTGGATTTAGAAGCAGTGGCTTGGATAGATTGAAGGGGACGAACAAAAATAGATACCAGAGTATGTAACACATGTGAATAAAAAATGTAGTCTCAAATTTTGAAAAGAAAGCCAAATCGAAACTATAGGAGATTGTTCTTTAATTTCAAAATAAGGTGTCCACTTTAGTAATCTCATTTGATAGTTATTTATGTAATAAGATCTCCTAGAAAATATCTACAACCAGGATTATGTCTCGATCTACGAACAATGGTGTTCAAATTTCATCTAATTATGGTAAACCTTTGGTTATTAACGAAGGGGGTCTTTTAAATGTTAAACCTATCCAGGTGTTTGGGAAAGGGAAAAATGTTATGATGCAAGAAGAAATTTCGAAGAAATTTGAAATTCCTAAGTTTTAGAATTTCATTCCGAAAGCTGTCTCTGAATCAATTCTGAAAGGAATTGATGATGGTTGTACTAGAAACAAAGGTTCTGGGGAGAGTTCTTGCAATATTGATAATGGTATAAATGGGAAGGAAGACTTTGGTGGTATGAATGTAGTCTGAAATTGTGAATCTGGGGAGAGGAATTTTGCTATACCAATTTCGAATGGAAATAAAGAAGTAATATTTAAACAATTGTCTGAGAATGATATGCAGAATGTGTGGCTTAAGAAGCCTCATAGAAGAATTTCTGATTTTGACTGGGTTTTTGGTTGCTTTTTCTAGGATGATGGACTAACAGTTAAACTCTATGAGGAGAAGGTATTGGAGAATACTAAAAAAACTTCAGAATGCTCTTATAGTCAAGGTGTTTGGTGAAAGTATCCCATAATACATTGTGAACGTAGAACTTAGATGACAATGGTCCCAGATTGGCAAATTCAACCTTAATTGGTTTGGAAAGGGTTAGAGCTTATGTGCCTTTAATGATGAAGCTTTGATAGACCATGTGCTAGCTAATGGTCCTTGGTTTGTAAAGGGTAACATAATTAGTGTTGATAAATGGACCCAATCTTTCAATCCAAATTCATTAAAGGAATTGATTGCCTCTATATGTATAAGGATGACTAACTTGCAATTACATTGCTGGGATGCTACCAATGTGTGCAGAATTGCTTCTAAAGTTGGAAATCCGTATCTGATCGATGAAAATATGTTTTAGTGGGGTAGAAGGAAGTTCGCCATGATTTGTGTCCATATTCATCTAGAAGAAGCTCTACCACTTGGCGTGTGGGTAGAGGGAAATTCAAGAAGGTTTTTCCGAAAATTTGAAATATGAGAGGATTCCCTACCTATGCTTTGGTTGCGGTAAGATTGGACATGAATAAAATTATTATCCAGAGAAGGTTGCTACAAAGGCTGTAAAGGAGTCAAAGGATGATTATAATAACATGAAGGAATTGGGATCTAATTTGGTTGGTCAGAAGGTGTTGTTATCAGCTTCAGAAGAGAGAAATAGGTATGGTTTGTGGCTTCATGTATGTTATAAAAAAATCCTACTAAAGGAGATGGCTTTTGTGGGAAGAAGGTTGGGTGGAAGAGAACAACTAACAAGGAATATGTTAATCAAGTCCATAGAAAAAAATTAAAGGATATGAATAAAAATGAAAATAAATCTATTATTGGATGTATGGAAGAGAACTCTGAAATCCTAACTGTCTCAAAATAGGATAAGAATATTAGTTAGAAGATGGAAGCTGATGTAGGAATTTTTCCATTTAACAAAGTAGAAAACAAATTTGTTGTTCTTAAAGAAGTGACAGATGAAGGTGAGGTGAAATGCAATGGTGAAGCAAGGGAGGATAATATTCAAATTAAAGCTATGGGGAAAGGAAGAGATGAAAATTCTGGATTTTCTTTGGAGGTGAAAGAAGGAGAAAATCACCTACTAGTCAAGATGTGGAAACATTTAAAGAGATAAAGGATAGAAGCTCTACTACCATCAAAATAAAACTTGCAAAGGAACTAAAAAGCCTTGGTCCGATTAAATTGAGGCTGAGAGGAAGGAAAATTGAAGGTGAGGTAAAAGAAAAGGCGGGGAACTTTCCCCCTTTTGTTCATTAATGGATTCAATGTTATTCTGGAATTTTAGAGGAGCAAGAAAGAAGGAGGCTTCTCTATATTTAAAGGAGGTAGTAAGAGATAATACTGTATTTTTGGTGGGGTTATTGGAAACTCAAATTTCCAATTCTACTAGGATGGAGATTAATGAGCTCATTGGGAGCGAATGGGAATTCTTTCAAGTTGTGGCAGAGGGATTATTTGGAGGAATTTTCATTCTCTCAAAATTCAAGGTAACTTCTTTTTCCTTGTTATTTTCTTCAAATCAAGTGGTTATAGGAGAGCTTAATATTATGAATAAGGGTGTGTGGAAAATTGCCACTGTTTATGGTGGCAAAGAATTGATCAAAAGGAGAATACTTTGTGAAAATTTGGAACAATTCTGTTCTAGTAATATTATGATGGTTATTGGAGGGGATTTCAACTGCATTTTGTCTAGAGAGGAGAAAAGAGGTGGAAGACCATTTCGGTTTACTAAGGGATCAAGAGAAATGAAATATTTCTTGGTTAATAATGATCTTCATGAGATGGGAGTGATTAGACCGAAATTTACCTAGTGTAATAACAAGATTTGTGGAGCCCGTATATTGGAGAGGTTAAATAGGTGTTTTGTTAATACTACAGCTATGAATACATCTCAGTTGGTCTTAAGACATTTGTCTAGAGTAGCCTCTGACCATTGTCTGATCTTACTGAAGTTTATGGATAATATCTTTTCTACTAATAGAATTATCAGATTTGAGGAGGTTTGGGCTTCATATCCTGCATTCGTTGGCGTAGTGAGAGTAGCTTGGAATAAGAAGACTTGTGGAAACTATGTTCAGACTCTCAATTATAAGTTTCGTAGATCCTTGAAAGTTCATTTTTATTGGAGCAAAGCAAAATACAAGGAGTATAATCAACAAAATGAGACAATTAAAACCGAAATTCTAGAGCTACAATCAAAGAAAGCAGAAGTCGGATGGCTGACAAGGGATGATATCTCACTTCTTGGATCTTATATTAGTGAGTTAAATTCTTTTTTGGCAAGATTAAATACTTGGTAGAAGCAAAGAGCCAAGGTAAAATGGATGACCGAGGGAGATACAAACTCAAAGTTTTTTTATTCCTATGCTTCGATAAGAAAAAATGCAAACTCAATTTTTAATATAAAAGATGCTGATGGTTCGGTAATTAAAGACTCTAGTCTAATCTCTGAAATATTTCTAAATTTCTTCAATGGAAAATGTAAAGAAAGAAAGAGTTCCTTAACTAGTTGGCCGATTCCCAATTGTTCACTTGATGAAAATGATAGAGAATTGTTGACCTCATTTTTTTATGAGGTCACTTTCAAACCCTTCTTGAGCTTTGGACCTTAGGTTCCTTTCAACTTTAGATCTTAGGATTTTCCTAGTTCTTATCCCATAGTCCCAATCTAGATCTTAACTCAATTCAAACCCAGAATCCAGGGTTAAAGACTCAGTTCCTAAAACCCTTTCTAGGTGATTTTTCCATCACCTTGAAACCCAACCAATTGACATCTGATTCAGGGTCTGTCAATTCCATATCGATGTGACATGTCTCTAGTACCAACCCTCCAAATTTGAACTTAGTAGGAGGACTTTAACACCATAAACTTAATCCAGTTTTAAAGATTGCAAAACCTTCAAATATTTACAATCAATGCCGTTGGACCTTTCACCAAGTGGAATTTGATCTTGGAGCCCCCTCCAAACTCTTTGATCACTCCCAAGACCTTAATATTGACTCGTTAAGAAATAATCCATAACTTTTTAGATTTAATTTGACCCATAATTGACTTGAGACCAAAATGCCCTTAAAGGGGGATTTTTGAACTTTTGGCCTAAACTCAACTTGATTTGACTTATCAACCTTTGAAATCTTCTCCAAATGTTTTCAAATGATTTTTGAGACCTTTTGAACTCAATTCAAACTTTGGGTCAACTTGGTTGATTAAGTCAACCCATTTTGACCTAAAGGCCCCTTAAGCATGGTCATTTTGACCCAAATGACCCCTCCACACCTTGATACCCCATCCATTAGGTTCATATGACCAAATTAATTTCAATGGACCTAACTCCTAGTCCTAGGTTAACTTGGTTGACCAATTCAACAAAGTTTGACCAAATGACCTATACACCCCTCCTTTCATTTAAACCCTTTGACCAAAACCACTTCAACCCCATTTGAACCCATGGGGTGACTCCTTAGGCTTTCAAGAGATCCCTCTTGGAGACCCAAGCCTTGGGGCCACTTGTGTTAGTCTTTTGGCTTGACCCAAGTGCCCAAAGAGAGGCCCCCTTTGAACCATTTCTCAATCCTAATCAAATTGAACCCAAACCAAGGTGTCATTGGGTCTCCCCTGACCCAATACACCTTCCTTAACCAGTCTAGCCATTGAGTCTTATTGGGTCAAGAGTTAGACTAACCCAAAGTAGCCAAAACCACTTGGGATTGAGCTAAATCATATCCTGAGCTCAATTGAATCTGACCAATACCTCTATTAGGTGGCCATAGGTCCAATACACCTCCCCAGTTGGCCCAAACTTGGGTTGACTTGGGTCAACTTTTGGGCTAACTCAAAGTTGCCAAAACCACATGGACCCAATCCATCTTCAAACTCAAGTCAAATGGAACCCAATTGCCACTTACACTGGGTGGACCAGACAAGACCCATCTCCCACATCAAGCCCAGGGTCTGGCCTGACTGAGTTGAGCCCAATTTAACCCAAAATGAGTAGGTTTGGGTCAAACCAAGCAACCCGATTGAATTGGACCTCCTCGGGCCCAATTGAGCTCACCCTTGAGTCTAGCGTGACCCCATCGCTCTTTTTAGGTCAACCTGACCCAGACCCCAGCCGACGGTGGTCGAAACCAATAGAGAACAAGCTCTGGTGGTCCCTCCACTTTGATCCTGACCCAAAGCCTTCCAAAGGTTGGGCTCACCAGCTTCAGGCTCATGAGCCCTCTAGGATGATATCCCCCTCCACCTTGTTGCAAATCTATTTTCATGATTTATGTTTTGATGATTGACAAACACTATTGATTCTCTTGGACTACTTGTTACTTCTAGCTTTTCAGGAATCGAAGATCGGACAAACAAACGAAGCCAGTTCAAGATTACGTAGGTTTAGGGTTGAGTGAGTCTGTACTTTGTTTTTTTTCTCTTTTTGAGTCTATTTGTAATGTTCAAAGAGACTGATGCTAAGTAACCCAACACACACACACTTGAGAGACTTAGAATTTCTGTTTTTACTCATATCGGCCAGGACGATATTTACATCGTCCTGGACGATCGGGCTTAAAACAGAAAATCTAAACAAGGATTCTTAATTAAGGCAGCCGTCATTATCAGATCATCTTGAATGATACGTGTATTCGCCAAGAAGATAAGCTCAAAACAAAAAGAAATTACCTCCATAGATAATTAAGGTATTATGTATTTTTTAATAATCAGCCAGGATGATATTTTATCGGCCTGGACGATATTCACGAATTATGCATTAATTGATCAGGAAATCAAGGGAGTAATTAAGGATGATTGATACGATCATATCATCCTGGACGATCTCAGGATCGGCCAGGACGATCTATTCAAAAACCTTAGTTACTTCTGGACGACAAATATCGGCCAGCACATATTCAGGGCGATGTGCTGGACGATATGGATCGGACAGCTCGAATTCAGGGCGATGCTCTGGACGATTTTCCTCTAATTTGAACTGATCAGCCGGGACGATCGTGAGATCGGACTGGACGATCAAGCTAATTTTTTAATCGTCCAGATTGCATTCAGGGCGATGCTCTGGCCGATCTTCTGATATTTGTACTGATCGGCCAGGACGATGTCACGATCGGCCTGGACGATATTGTCAGCAACTTGCAATTAAAGAGCTCCTTTGAAGCTCTTCTATTTAAGAGCTCTTGTTCAACATTTTGAATAAGCTTTTGCTGCTGCCTTGACCTGAGAAGACCTTGAGGAGAGAAAGAGAGAGAGAGAGAGGATCTTGTGAGGGGGAGCTTGTGAGGGGATTCACAAGGGTGCTTCAAGGATTGCTCTGCTTCTTCATCTAGAGTTTCTTGTCCGTGGAAGGGTTGGTAGAGGTAAGGTTTTCAGCAACGACTCGTGGTTCTCTGCCAGCTTCAGGAGGAAGCAAAAAGAGATAGGTTCTCTACCTTGCCGGGGTGGCAAAAAGGACTTCTTTGTGAGGGCTTCTCCGTCTAGGTGTGGGAGCTAAAGGAGAGATACATTTTGTAGTGCAATACTTGGAGGGTGCTTCCAAGGAGTGGACGTAGGTCAAGTTGACCGAACCACTATAAATTTCTGTGTTATTATTTTCTTGCTTCCGCACTTTAATTTACGCATTGTTTTGTCTTGTGGTGTGATTTAGTTTTTGTTTGTGATATTGCTTTTGTTGAAAAGAAATTTTAAAATAAACCAATTCACCCCCCCCCCCCCCCTCTTGGTTAGCTTGGGACAAAGTTCATAGGGCTTAACATCCCTAACAGACTTTCAAGTGGTATCAGAGCTGGATTCAAAAATTTAAGTTTGAAAACTTTTTGAATTTGATCCATGGCTAACTTTGAGAATAGAAATACTACTGAAGGTTATTCAATTACACGATCTCCCTTGTTTGACAACTTACCTTTTGATTTCTGGAAAACCCGCATGTCAATATTTTTACAATCTACTGATTATCGCATGTGGATGCTTATCAAAGAAGGTTATTCTCCACCTTCTCATGAAATTAATGGTGTTAAAACTGAAATTGCTTTTACTTAATGGACTTTCGATGAAAGAGATTTAGCCCAATTAAATGCAAAATGTTTGAATTGTCTTTTTTTTGTGCTTTAAAATCTGAGGATTACATGCGTGTCTCCACTTGCAAAACTGGTAAAGAAATTTGGGATAAATTGTGTATCACTTATGAAGGCACTAATGAAGTTAAACAATCTCGTTTAAATATTCTCTTGCATGACTACGAACTTTTTTGTATGAAACCCTCTGAATCTATTTCTGACATGTATATAAGGTTTACTCAAATTGTTACTTCATTGCATGCCTTAGGAAGAGAACTTTCGAATTTTGAAAAAGTAAATAAAATTTTGAGATGCTTGCCTTCATCTTTTGATGCTAAAATCACTGTAATCACTGAATCTAAGGATTTGAAAACTTATTCTATTGATAACTTACTTGGCTCACTCATTGCTTACGAGCAAGGGGTGAATCAAAGAAATATTGATGCAGGTGAGAAGAAGAAGGAGAAAATAGTTGCACTGAAGGCGCACAAATTAGATTCTGAAACTTCTGGGTCTGAAAGCGATGAAGTTGCCTTCATCACAAGGCAATTCAAAAGCTTTCTAAGGAAGAAGCAAAACATCATTGGATAAAAGGTAGGGATCATAAACATTCTAAAGGATCTTTTAATGTCATTTGTTATGAATGCAGGAAACCAGGACACGTGAGAACTGATTTCCCTACACTTAAAGATCACTCAAGCAATGGAAAGGGTGAGGAGAAACCTAAGCTAAGGAAGGACAAGATGAGAGTACAAAAAGCATTTTGGGCGGATTCGGCATCGGACTCATCGGAGACGGAACCAGAAGATGAGACATCGAAATTGTGCTTGATGGCGGACGACAATCTTGATCAAGAAGAGGTATGTGAACTTTCCTACGATCAACTTCTTGAAGTTTCAGAAAAAATCCATGCATCATATAGGAAATTAAAGAAAACACATGCTAGCTTGAAATTAGAATTTTTGAATCTACAAAAAGAGCATGAAATTTTGACTAAAGACCATCAACAGATTGATTCAAATCATATGACTTTACTTGATGAATTTGATGAGTTAAATAAAAATCATTGTGAATTAGTTGAAAAGCATGATGCATTAAAAGTTTCACACACATCACTTGAATCTGATTTTAAGAAGTCTAAAGAGATGGAGAAAAATTTGAGGATTGAAAATGAGGTCTTAAAGAGCACAAATTTGAAGATTCAAAATGAATTAGAAACATGTAAGAAAACTAGAATGACACCTACTTTTGATCAATTGCCAAAACCTAGGAAGAGGCATTATAACTCAAACAACTTAAGAAATCCTTTTCCTGGAGTTAGATGTTTTTCATGTGACATGTTAGGACATATCTCACACACTTGCACAGTTCAACATAGTACACATTGGGTGTGGAGACCCAAGGTGCATGATCCATAGCATACCACACATACATTACATTCTACTCTTCATAAGAAGAAACCCAAACCTGCTTGGGTTCCTAAATCTAACATTTGGTAATTTTGCAGGAGAGCTCTCACAAAAGGCCTCGTGAGAGTATGTGGTACCTGGACAGTGGATGCTCTCGACATATGACTGGTGATGTCAATCAGTTTGTGGTACTAGAGTCCAGGACTGGAGGCAAGGTTACTCTTGGAGACAACACCACCAAGAAGGTGGTAGGCGCGGGTATAATTGGTAATTCCAAGAACCTTATGATTGAAAATATTTTGCTAGTAGATGGATTGAAGCACAACTTGCTCAGCATCAGTCAACTCTATGCCAAAGGCTTCATCGTGCAATTCTTTGCAAATTCATGCATTGTAAGTTTAAGCAACAACACTATTTTGCAGGGAAAGAGGATCAACAATGTCTACATGCTTGATTAAAATAACATTGAATGTGCTGCTTCATTTTGCTTAAAAATAGTGATTGATGATTCATGGTTGTGGCACCGGAGGCTTTTTTATGCAAGTATGAAAAACCTTAGGAAAGTGACCCAAAAAGACCTAGTTAGAGGTGCCCCCAAACTCAAGTTTTTAAAAGACCGCCTTTGTGATGCTTGTCAACTAGGAAAGCAAGTCCACTCCACCTTTCACCCCATTAAGGACATTAGCACCTCTAGACCTTTAGAAGTCCTTCACATGGATCTGTTTGGACCCATTAGCACTACCAGCTTGGGAGGGAAAGTCTACGGATTTGTGATTGTTGATGACTACTCGAGGTTCACTTGGACTAGATTTCTTTCACATAAAAATGAGTTTTTTGAGGAGTTTAAAACATTTTCTACTTGGATTTAGAAAAAGCTAGGTTGTGAGATTTTGACCATCCATAGTGATCATGGGGGAGAGTTTGAGAATGAAAGATTTGGAGATTTTTGTGAGGATAAGGGAATTAGCCACAATTTTTCAGCTCCTAGGACACCTCAGCAGAATGGGGTAGCTGAAAGGAAGAACCGGACCTTGGTGGAAGCCGCTAGAGCTATTCTTGCTGAGTATTCACTTCCAAAATACTTTTGGGCTGAAGCGGTTAACACAGCTTGTTATGTGTTGAATAGGGTGAATGTTAGAGCCAAATTAGAAAAGACACCCTATGAGATCCTTAAGGGTAGGACACCCAATCTTTCCCACCTTCATGTCTTTGGTTGTAAGGTATTTATTCACAACAATGGGAAGTCTAACTTGAGAAAATTTGATCCTAAATCTTATGAAGGAGTATTCTTGGGATATTCTAGTGTTGAGAAGTCTTTCAGGGTGTTTAACAAGAGAACTTTGATGGTGGAAGAGACAACCCATGTGGTATTTGATGAGTCTGATCCTAAGAAACATGGAGTTGAGGATGATGATGATATTGGAGAGATTACTAGTGGAGTAGAAAATTTGGGGAAGGGGGTAGAACACCAAAATAATGAAGGAGTAGAAGAAGTCACCCAAGGAGTAGAGAATTTTGATTTGGTTGAAAGGGTTGGACCTTCTCACACTTTGCCTAGAGATTGGAGATACTATACAAGTCACCCCAAGGATTTGATATTAAGAGACCCTTCTAGTGGAGTTATGACTAGACATGGACTTAGGAAGGAGGTGAACCACTCTGCCTTTATCTCAATGACTGAACCCACCACCATTAACCAAGCTCTTACTGATGAGTTTTGGATTTTAGCAATGCAAGAAGAATTGAATCAATTTGTAAGGAATGATGTTTGGGAGCTTGTAGAAAGACCTAAGGGACAAAGTGTAGTTGGGACAAAGTGGGTCTTTAAGAACAAGATGAATGATTCAAGAGTGGTGGTTAGGAATAAAGCAAGATTGGTGGCTAAGGGGTATAACCAAATAGAAGGGATAGACTTTGAGGAGACTTTTTCCCCTGTAGCTAGATTGAAAGCCATTAGAGTGCTATTAGCCTTTGCCTGTTATAAAGGATTTAAGCTTTTCCAAATGGATGTCAAGAGTGCATTTTTAAATGAGAAAAAAAAAGAAGATGTGTTTGTAGAACAACCCCCAGGTTTTGAGAGTTCCCAATTTCCAAATCATGTCTTTAAATTAAAAAAGGCTTTGTATGGGTTAAAGCAGGCACCAAGAGCTTAGTATGAGAGGCTTAGCACATTTTTACTAGAGAGGGAGTTTGTCAAGGGGAGTGTAGACACCACTCTTTTTCTTAGGAGAGTTGGAGATGATTTACTCATTGTTCAGATTTATGTTGATGATATACTCTATGGATCTTCTAATAAAAAATTGTGTGATGATTTCTCTCAAACAATGAGTAGAGAGTTTAAGATGAGTTTGATGGGAGAGTTGTCCTACTTTTTGGGGTTTAGCATAAAACAATTGGAGGATAGAACATTTTTAAATCAAATAAAATACATAAAGGACATTTTGAAGAAATATGAGATGGACAAAGCTAAGCCAATTAACACTCCCATAACCTCTAGTGCTCCATTGGATAAGGACCCAAGTGGTAAATCTATTGATCAGAAGAAGTATAGAGGCATGATTGGATCTTTACTTTACTTGACTGTGAGCCGACCTGATATTATGTTTAGTGTTTGCCTTTGTGCTAGATTTCAAGCTGACCCTAAGGAGTCCCACATGACTGCTGTTAAGAGAATTTTTAGATACCTATTGGGGACACAAGGCTTAGGGATTTGGTACCCTAGACACGGCACTTCTTTTGAGATTATTGGTTTCTCTAACTCTGATTTGCAGGATGCAAGGTGGATAGAAAAAGCACTTCAGGAACTTGTCAATTCATTGGACAGTCTTTGGTCTCTTGGTCTAGTATGAAGCAAAACTCTGTTGCACTTTCCACCGTTGAAGCTGAGTACATCGCTCTTGGAAGTTGGGTGGCCCAAGTCCTTTGGTTGAAACAACAGGTATTGGATTTAGGATTACCTGTAGGCACCATCTCAATTTTTTGTGATAACACTAGTGTCATATGCATCTCTAAGAATCATATCCAATATTCAAGGACTAAGCCCATTGATATTAGACATCACTTCATTAGAGATCATATGACTAAGGGAGACATTGAGTTACACAATGTGACAACTGAAAATCAATTGGCTGACATCTTTACTAAACCACTGGCCTTCGACACTTTTAGTTCTTTAAGGACCAGATTAGGTGTGATTGATATAAATGCATGAAACTTGATCTTTTAGTTACTTTCTTTTGCTTTTGTTTTTATTTTTAGTTTTTAGTGTGTTTTACTTTCTTTTGCCTTTTTTTCTTTTTTACTTAGTTTTCAAAATCATTGCTGAAATGATAACATATTCCACGCCCTTGTTTTTAAAAATTTGTAGTCAATGTGTTTTTCATCTCTCAATCTCTTAGATGGTAAAAATATTTTGTGATTGTGTCTCTTTCTCTAACCTATTTTAGTGGCATAGTTTTCTTTTCTAATCAAAAATCTATTTCAAATTAAAGATTGTGTATGAAATTAAGATCTTTTCTTAAGCTTGCTTAAGCAAATCTATCTTGTATTTATAATGTTTAAAGTCTTTTTGTCACATCAAGACCCCTCGTTGCTCTTGTCTTTGATTATTGATTCAGTTTGTGGTAATTCTTCCTTATGTTAGAGAGAGAGCTCATATTCTCTAATATCTAAGAAGATATACTCACAACTAAGAATTTTTTTTAAGAGGTTATAAAAGAGAATGTAGCTTACAAAAATAAAAAATTTGGCCAATGATGCCAACAAAAGAAGCGCAAAGACGCCAAAATTGAAAATCTATAAAAAGATGCGTAAAGCGCCACTCAATTGACAAGAGGCATAAAATGAGCCCACTCAAAAGCAAGCTATTCTCTCTTTTTTAAATCTTTTAGAACTTAGAAGTTTTGATTCTCAAAGGCTTGATTTCGATTGTTTTGCGATCGTGACAGATTTACTTTGGTTCATTATTTTATAAAGATATTTTTTCTTAAACCAAGTGATGGATGGATTCTTTTTCTCATATACAATTAATTCTTTGAGTTAGGTTATTGATTTCAAAAGACGATTCTACCCTAAGAAAATGTCTGAGCTAAGGGTAACCATGACCGGATATTCTACCATTCTTTGATTGTTGAGATTGTTAACTCATTAACCCATAAGGTTTTAAATCAACCACATGGAATACTACATCATTTTCATGCCTTTGTTAAAAAAAAATTGTGATTTGCTATTGTTCTTTTGTGTTCCCTCCTCCTTTTTGATATGTCAAAAGGGGGAGAAGTTTATGATATTTTTACACTTGTCGATCCCTAAATTTTACTGCTAATTGTCTTCGAAGTGTTTTGCCATCATCAAAAAGGGGGAGATTGTTGCAAATCTATTTTCATGATTTATGTTTTGATGATTGACAAACACTATAGATTCTCTTGGACTGCTTGTTACTTCTAACTTCTCAGGAATTGAAGATCGGACGAACAAACGAAGCTAGTTCAAGATTACGTAGGTTTAGGATTGAGTCAGTCTGTACTTTATTTTTTTCTCTTCTTGAGTCTATTTGTAATGTTTAAAGAGACTGATGCTAAGTAACCCTACACACACACACTTGAGAGACTTAGAATTTTTATTTTTACTCATATCGGCCAGGACGATATTTATATCGTCCTGGACGATCGAGCTTAAAATAGAAAATCTAAAAAAGGATTCTTAATTAAGGCAGCCGTCATTATCAAATCGTCCTGGACGATACGTGTATCGGCCAGGACGATAAGCTCAAAATACAAAGAAATTTCCGCCATAGATAATTAAGGTATTCTGTATTTTTTAATAATCGGCCAGGACGATATTTTATCGGTCTGGACTATATTCACAAATTATGCCTTAACTGATCAGGAAATTAATGGAGTAATTAAGGATGATTGATATGATCATATCATCCTGGATGATCTCAGGATCGGCCAGGATGATCTATTTAAAAACCTTAGTTACTTCTGGACGATAAATATCGGCCAGCACAAATTCAGGGCGATGTGATGGATGATCAGGATTCGACTGCTCGAATTTAAGGCGATGCTCTGGACGATTTTCCTCTGATTTGAATGATAGGCCGGGATAATCGTGAGATCGTCCTGGACGATCAAGCCAATTTTTCATTCGTCCAGATTGCATTCAGGGCGATGCTCTGGTCGATCTTCTGAGATTTGTACTGATCGGCCAGGACGATGTCCAGATCGGCCTGGACGATATTGTCGGTAACTTGCAATTAATGAGCTCCTTGAAGCTCTTCTATTTAAGAGCTCTTGTTCAATATTTTGAATAAGCTTTTGCTGCTGCCTTGACCTGAGAAGACATTGATGAGAGAAAGAGAGAGAAAGAGAGAGAGAGAGAGAGAGAGAGAGAGAGAGAGGATCTTGTGAGGGGGAGCTTATGAGGGGATTCACAAGGGTGCTTCAAGGATCGCTCTGCTTCTTCTTCATTTAGAGTTTCTTGTCCATCGAAGGGTCGGTAGAGGTAAGGTTTTCAGCAACAGCTCGTAGTTCTCTGCCAACTTCAGGAGGAAGCAAAAAGAGATAGGTTCTCTGCCTTGCCAGGGTGGCAAAAAGGACTTCTTTGTGAGGGCTTCTCCGCCTAGCTATGGGGGCTAAAGGAGAGACATGTTTTGTAGTGCAATACTTGGAGGGTGCCTCCAAGGAGTGGACGTAGGTCAAGTTGACCGAACCACTTTAAATTTCTGTGTTATTATTTTTTTGCTTCCGCACTTTAATTTACGTATTGTTTTGTCTTGTGGTGTGATTTGGTTTTGGTTTGTGATATTGCTTTTGTTGAAAAGAAATTTTAAAAAAAACCAATTCATCCCCCTCTTGGTTAGCTTGGGACTAAGTTCATAGTACTTAACATCCCTAACAAACTTTCACACCTGGCATCCATGTGAGGCCTAGACCAATTAATCCCGGCTGTCCAAGCTCATGGAAGGTGGCTGAATAGGGCAGCGCATCATAGAAGCTACCATTTGATCCTAGGCTTTCAAAATCATTCCCCAGAGCTCCCTCATTCCTCTGCTCTCATTTTCCCAGCCTCCAGGACTATTCCTTCAATTCGTTTCTAGCAAACTCAGGCGAAAGCTTTCAGCACCGCTCTCAAAGTCGTACCTCTAGCCATCCTCCAGTCTCGGTGTATAAAGGAGATATGTTCTCCTTCATCCCCTGAAGCTGCCTAATAGAGAAGCTCATCTGTTGAGGCCTTCTTTGTGGTAATTTCTTTATCATGAGCTCTCTAGATAGGTAGTCCGTTCTTTATCATGAGCTCTCTAGATAGGTAGTCCGGTCAAGTGTGAAGGAAACCTTAACCCCAACAGATTTCCACCGTTGGATTGAAGGTTTCTACACCCCTGATCCTCCCTATGAAATTTCATCAAAGTTCGTCGATGGGATCGCTCAGATCATGTTGGAGAAGCCCTACGGCTTCAAGTTTGCACGGGAGGTTGAAGAAATAATCCTTACCATTGATTTCAATCAATGGTTCAGATTAGATCCCGCGGTTCTGGAGATAGTTTGATCACAACCGTTCGATCGCTCATCTAATGACTGAGGTTAATCCAACCATTATCCAGTCAACTGCCAATGATTGCCCGGCCAATTGTGACGCGTCGCGTATAAAGCATCGACTGACTAGGTAATTAAAGGATTTAATTTTATAAAAAATTAAGGGGAATTTTAAAAATTCATATCTCCCTACACATTTGACCAAATTAGGTGTTCTTAATCTCATTAAAAAGATCTATGGGAGATCTACAAAAGCCCTATGATTCTAGGCTCTAATTGCAATTGTATTAAGTTTAATTTTAATATTAGTTTTTTATTAATTATTACATTTATTGCTTAAATTGAATTCACCAGAGCCTGGAATTTTGAGAGAATGTATTTGGGCATGTCCCTGACATGTCCAAATTTTTTCTCCCCTGTTTGATGTGTCCAATGGCATTATCATGCCAATTTTGGTTTAAGGGTCATGGTTTAACCCTCAAATCCAAATTGGAACCATGATCTATCCAATAAGGTTTAGGATTTGATTTTAAATATGATGATGATGTGTAGAATAAGGAGTCTAGAGCCAGTGATGTTTCCCCAATCCAACACTAGGATAGCTCCCTAAGATTTTTCTAAGGTGACTTAGGGATCCCCTTAGGTGGCTTGGTTAACCACGTTAGAGAATTCTATTTAAGCTCAAATTTTGTGTATTTAGGCCCTGACAATAGGTGATCTCATGGTCCAAATTTCATTGGATTTAGTGCCCATTTGGTCCACTAATTAGGAGTCAAAAGATTTCCCCTTTAAAAATGACCTAAAGCCTAATTAATTCACTAAAAATTATTGTTAATTACTTAAATTACATAAATTACCTATAACTAACCCTAATTAGTTTCGTAACCTGTAGAAATTTTAATCCTTTTAATTTGACATTAAAATGCACTTTAATTTAATTTTAACTAAAATTATTATTTAATCAACTTTAATTAATTAAAAATTATTAAAAATCTCAAAAAAATCTTTAAACACTTGTTGATCTCTCCTTAGATCATTTTTTATCCTCGGAGTTGATTTCAAGAAGTTTAGGACTCATTTGGGTTCAAATCACAAAATGAGCTCTCTAATTAAGGTAATTAGAAAATTCAATAAATACCCTGATTTTTTAAAAATTCATTACTAATTATAAAAAATTCCAAATAAATCAAACTCAGTGGCTAATGACTCATAATAAAATCTAGTATTTTCTAAAAATATCAAACCCCCAAAATCTGGTCAAAGTCAAAAAGATAACATTTTGGTCAACCTTAGGTCAAAACTGGGTCAAAACTTCTAAAAATCATAGCTTTTCGTAGAAAACTCCGAATTGAGTGTGCCACTAGTCTAACAACTCATAATAAGGTATAGTATTTATTAGCAATCTTAAACCTCTAATCTTCCCTCTAATTTTAAAATTAACTTTTGACCCCTCAGTTAACATATCTAGATAATCCCTAAAACCCATTAATTCTTCTAAACTCCAGAATTTTCTAAGTTGGTTAATAAAATTTTCAACCAATCTTTTAAAATTAGTAGCTAATCCTTTTAATATTAATCTATTCTCATAATTTCAATAAATTTAAATTAACTCAATCAACCCTGATTACTACTGGGTAACCCAGGCCTACGAGGCTATTAGCTTAGCCCAAAAGAAGGTGAAATAAACTTCACAACCTCGGTGTGAAACAAAAGTTATAATTATTTAACCCTTAAAATATATTTAAATAAAATCTTAATATATTAATATTTAAACTCTAACCTAAATCTCCCTTAAAGCCTTAACAAATCAAAAATTTTAGATAACTTTAATTAACTACCCAGCTTAGGATCTATCCCAATCACAAGACCTTTTACACACACTTTAGATGGTTTGCTAAGACAACCAACTCTAGATCTAGGTTAGACAGGTGTTTACTTTTCTGCTGCGTGCCAGATTTTTTGTGATTTTACTGCATGTTGTGGATGAAATTGCCTTGCTGTGTCTGCTTACTTTTTACTACACTCTGTGGATGATTGATGTATTTGGCGACTAGATTACCCTTAGGATAGGAATGATCTAGATGTTCACATAGTTTTCATCAGGTGGCCACGATCATGTAGGGCAATAAAAAGGGGGGCTAAATTAATAAAATTCAATTATAAATATGCTTGCACAAATGTTTCAGCTGCTAAGCCCCCAAATAATAAAACAGCATGACCAGCATGTTTATTTATTTTCTGTATATATATAACTATTTGGGAATATATTTTTGATTTATCAACTGCTTAGGATAACCCTGCAGGAGAGTCTAGAATTTTATTTCATGTTAAATATAATTTGTGCAAAATTTAACTGTTGTGAAAGTAGAGTTTTGAGTTGGGATATATAAATCCAAAGCTTGGATTCCAAAGAGAAAAGGACACCCCTTAAGGGAGTAGCCCTTTTCTATTTAGAAATCTAAATTTGGATCACTTCTACCCTACCCAAAGAGGAAAGAGTGGCCTTCCCCTCAAAGGAAGTGCCCTCTTATCCATTGGGTAGCCTACTACGAACAATCCAAGGAGCTTGAAAGAAAGGAGCCCGAAAGAGAACAAGATTGAAGAATTGAAGACAAAAATGTATCCCACTCAAAACCACTTGCGTCTATACTAGGTTTAGAATCCAGGTTGTTGTCAGTGGTGCTCGGTCACTTTAGTTTCTGCAAGACTCTAGTTTGTAATAAGTATGTCAATTTGCCAATGGACATTTAGTAATTAATTCATATATATTTGATGTGTTGAGATGATTGCGTATAGAATTACCTACTTTTCTAATTTTTTCTGGCGTTTGTGTGCCACTTTTGCTTTCGACTGGATTCGTGAGTCTCGTGAGGGTGTGAAAGTTTTATACTCATAAATGTAAAGTTTAAAATTTTGAGAATCTAAATAACATAGAAAGATAACGAATCTAGGGAATTAGCCAGGGATTGACCCTGGGGTCGCATGCATAATTCTATACTTCTTCTTTCCTTTCTTTAGACTCTTCCCTGCTTGCGGGTAGAGCCCGGATAGTCTGACCTATGAGGATGAGGTGCCAAACTTGGGGAAGCACAGTCTTCTAAAAAATTATTTTATAAGCATGTTTTTAACTTTCAAGCATTCATGATTTGAAGTTGTTGACTAGCATGCATTGCATTAGAAATAAATTAAAAGTGTCAAAATTTTAATTGTATTAGTCTTTAGCATTTTACACCCAATATAAGTTAAAGGGGCCAATTAGGAAAATCTCTAGATATCGGCCCCGGCTCTCTAAAATCTTAAAGAAAATGTCCCTATCACTCTTTCATAATAGACCTGACTCATCTATTTTAAATCGATTAGATGGTTAGTTGGCTCCCCAATCTAGGCTGGGGTAAGTCCAGGTTCTGCACTACATTAGTTAGGCTCGAATGACTGTGGTCCAGTGTCCAAATTAGATTTAGGATTATGGGCAGATCTTTGATTATAAGACCCCAAACTTTGGGGATCTAATTCCAAATTTCTAATAAAATGCTCAACTCGAATTAAATCTTCTTTCAATCTAAAAAGTAAAACCCAACACTTAGATTAGGTTGGGACACTTTCAGATGGTTCTGAAATCTCAAAGTATCCCCTACTTGTTTTCCCTTAATCCTAATAATAATTGCTCAGTTTTGATCCATTCCCTTATATGCTTCCAAAATTCATCTCTTTTTGACATCACTCTTAGAAAATCTAATAAAATTTTATTGCTATTTTAATCAATAGTTTTCATAGGGGACTCTATCTCCCTACTATGTAATTAACTATGAGAGCTTATGGTCATAGGACATTTAGAACCACACACTCACCTAATTTTAAAAATTGATTTTCCAAAATTTTTATTGGATTCCTTTGGAAAGATCAAAAGAAATCATTATTATCACATTCAAAGAATTATAATTGAATGGTATTTTCTACCTTTGGGGAGATACATCTTTCCTTGATAAAGCTTTGGATATGAACTTAACGATCACACTTCTTGATTATTGTAGATGGATATTTAGTTGAACCTCATTTGAACCCTTCAGGGCCATATAAAGTTCTATTCAGCATCTGGTCAAAATACTCAAGATGGAATTTATAATTCTAAATCTAAATACCATTATGAAATTTTATTTTCACCTTTTGAGGTGATATACTTTTCTAACGAGATAATCCAATTTAGAATTAGAATCCAATCTCAATTCCCAAAGAAAACTAAGCTTTTCAAAACCTATTTTCAAAATTAAAAGTTCGTTAGGGATGTTAGGCCCTTATTAAATAGCCCAAGGCTAATTAAGAGAGAGGTGAATTGGTATTTTAAAACATCTTTCACAAATAAAAAAAGCCAACCCAAAATCCACCACAAAGAAAACACAATGCGGAAATTAAATGCGAAAATAATAAAGGAAAGGACACACAAGATTTATAATGGTTCGGTCAAACCTTGACCTACATCCACTCCTCGAAGCACCATTCAAGTATTGCACTAAACTCAATGTCTCTCCTTTAGCCCCCACATCTAGGCAGAGAAGCCCTTACAAAATCACTTCCACCTTCCCCGGTGCGACGGAGTAGCAGGGTCTTTTGACACCAAAGAGATCTTCTTCTTCCTAGAACTTCCCTCCAGACAAGCCTTGAATCCGATGGTACTTAGGTGCAAACTTGTCAGAGCAACCGTATGGAATCCCCCTCCACCCTCCCTCGAAACCCCCTCCAAGGATCTTCTCCCTCTCTCAAACTCCACCCTTTTCTCTCTCCCTTTTAAGCTCTCTCTTCAAGTTCCCTCCAAAACAACGGAGCTACAATGGCTGCCAAAGACACTCACAAAGTGCCTTGTCAAAGCATAAATAGAAGTGCTCAAAATGAGCTCATTAATGTACCTTGCCGACATTATCGTCCAGGCCGATATAAATATCAGCCTGGCCAATCAACATAAATTACACTCAATCAGCACGGTTGATTAGGGATGATCAGAAGATTTCATATTGTCCAGGCCGATAGGATATCTTCCTAGACGATTAGTTCAAATCTAATGAAAATTGTCCTGAACATCGCCCCGAATAGAAGCTGGTCAATGTCAAATAATCCCAGCCGAACCTACGATCGGCCCGGCCGATGTGATTGTGCAAATTGTCATTAATTGCTTCCCTTAATTACCAGATATATTTAGGAAATTGTGCTACATCGTCCAGGCTGATAGGATATCATCCTGGATGATGTCTTAAAATAAAGAATACCTATATAGATCATGGCGGCTGATTCTTTCTGATTTGAGTCTATCATCCTGGCCGATACAATATCGTCCAGGATGATCGGCTTAATGACGGTTGCCTTAATCATGATGCCCTAATTAGAGTTTCTATTTTTGAACCGATTATCCAAGCCGATATAAATATCATCCCGGACGATGTTACCAAAAACAGTAAACTCTAGGGAACAGTCAAAAATTCTTCCAAGGCGTGTGTGTGTGTAAGATTACTTAGCATCAGGAGTCACACCAATTACAATAGACTCAAGAAAGAAAAAAAGGTGCAAACTCACTTAGACCTAGTCTACCCAATCTTGAGCTGGTTCTAAATGCAGTCTGATCTTATGGACCTGAAATGTTAGTAGGTAAGTAAGTCGTATAGAAACAAGAGTGTTTGCTATCATCAAAATCATAATCCATGAATTCAGATTCGTAACAAAAAGTCCACCAACAAAAAATGGCACACCTGTTGGGACTAAATCTCTATCTCCATCTCTAATAGAGATAAAATTTCATTTGATCGATAGTCATAACTACCTCTCCTTCTGTTGGTCCCTCTACCCATTTCTTTCTTGGGTAAGTGTGTCCAACATCTAAAATAAAATGTATGTTGAAAAGAGAGGTGATACGTCCAAATTTTTTTTAGTTAAATGTTGATTCTAAATTTGACTTTTTGCCCCCGAGCCAACCGGTAGGGAGATAGTGTCAAATCAGATTTTTGAGATCTACTTTTGAATTTCATGAATTTATATTAATGATTTTCAATTCAATACATAAATTCTTAAGATTGAAAGGAATCTTAGAGATCTTAATTTTCGTATTTAAAAAACCTTGGCCTTAACCCCTCACCACCTTTTGACCTTTAGAGGTGGGGAGAGTTAGGCCACCCCCTTTACTTGAGCTTTCTCATAGTTCCATAAGCCTTCAGGCAAGGGGAAACTCTGCCCGTTGTGTTTTAGAATTTGTGAGAAGTCCATCTTAAATCTCACAAAATTCAAATCTTTTTAAACTCTCTTTTAATTCTCAAGTCATTATATGTTACCCCATAGTATCCTCTTGTGGGCTAGCATGTGTTGCAAAGTTTAATTCTTCCCTGGCACATATCTGGTCTCTTTACCCTACTAATATGTGTTGAGTTATAATTTTTCTACTCAACATGCATTGGAGGGTTGAGATTCTTTTATGAGCCTTGATCTTCTAAAAGAAAAAAATTTCCTTTCAAAAAATCTAATTCCAATCCTTTCTTTATATTTCAAAAAATTTCAAATGGCTGGCAAATTAATCTTCTCTTTCAACCGAGAGCTGTCCTCAATAGTTAATATTCAAGGAAGCACTATAATTTTTGGGTTGGGATTCAATACCCTTGAGTTGTCCATGGATGGACACAAGATAGTTGACTTGGATGGCAGTAAGGAAGTTCCTCCAATGGTTGAGTTGATTGTGGGATCTGCACCCACCTTACCAGTAAACAATGATGAAGAGAAACAGTTTGAGCCAGTTGTTGAAACCCCCACTGAAGTTAAGTCTATTTTTGAGGATGAATCTAGTTCGGGACCTACTTTTGCTACTAAGAACCAAAGAAAGAACTATCTGAGGAGACATAGGAAGAAGATCTCTAAAGCAAAGAGAGTTATTCCTTTTAAGACCTTAGCCAAGGTAGAGCCCGAGGCTACTGAGGAGCTGCCTATTCCTGCTTCCTCTCCCCTCCTCAAGGGGAGTCACTTTTATCCCCCTTGCTGATGCTTAGGGGGAGGAGAGGGCAGCTAGGATAGCCCATTCCTCACCATGCCTAGTTGACTATTCAACCAAGAAGACTCCAAAGGAAAAGCACCTCCATAGGACAAGGACATTAAGGAATATAATCCACAACTGTGCTGCACAGTCTGGGAAAACCAAAGAGGAGTATGTGAAAAAGTTAAAGGGAGTTATCTCCCATCACTTTCAGAAGGAGATTTTGAAAGAAGAAGTATCTGAGGAAAAGAACTTAACCCCTCAGCCCGTTAGGAGAAATAAGAAGTTTGTCAGATAACATGTCACTTCAGTACTAGTTGACGAGTATCATTGGGTGCCACGCCTTCCATCTTCTAAGATGGAAGGTATTATGTTGACTGGGTCTGAGAGAGGTCACTGTCCTGCTGGTAAACCCCCGGTACCCCCTTCTAGACCTCTAAAGTTGGCCTCAGTGATTGTCAATCCAAAGGAGGCTGAGATTCGAAGACCTATAGATGTTAAGTGCAAGAGGCCCAAGTCCCCTAAAAAGAGATTTGCACCAAAAAGAACTAAGTTGTAGATCTTGCCACCACCTCCTAGAACTTCTAAGTTCATCCTTCAACTCCAACGAGTTCCAAGCAGCCCTCCTCCAATCGAGTTGATTCGATAGATGTTTGTATTAGTATTCCAGTTATCACAATCTATAGTGCTCCCACTACTAGTTCAGTTGATGCTCCAGTTGGTGCTCTTACCGTCATTTTATCAAATATTTCCCAAGATCTATGTGTCATTCCTAAGCTCCCAAGTCAGGTGTCCGAGGACCTTACCTTGCTGGATATAGGAGCTATTACTCTCCAAGCCCCTGCTTCGCCTCCTGAGGTATATGTCCCTCACCCAATAGAGGATGCCACTCTTCTGACTACTAGTCCTTGGAAAATTGAAGAGGAGAGAACTGACCAAGGCTAAGAAATGATAGATGAACCAACTTCAGAGTCCCAGCTAGATCCGAACCCAAAGCTCAGAGAAATCATCTCCAAGTTAGACTCTGAAGAACTTTTTAATATGGCCGAATATAAAGGGTACTTACCCCTCGATCCTAAATAAATTGAGAATAGACTATTCGAGGAGGTAGTACAGGAGATAAGAAACATTTTACTGAATGGCCACTTTTTACCCAGACCTGAATGACCTCCTTGGCGAGGAGAATGATTAAACTGGTAGCATTTATATGGTTGAAACCATGGGGTCCAATAAAGAAGCTGAGCCCAGCAAACGTCGACCTGCTAGAGATGATGATTCACCTGCTGTCATGTCAGATTCAAATGAGTCCATAAAAGTTAGAGATAAAGAACACATAAGAAACTTGGAGACTCAGTTGGCAAGTATGATGTCACAAGTCAGGGAAATGCATGAATGATTAGGCAAGTCACAGCAAGAATCTCTTAAAATCTAACAGTCAGCTCGAGAGATCACAAAAAAGCTAAAAGGATAGAATTTAGTTCCTAATCTCCCGAGTCAGCACTAGTGATCCCTCCTTGTCCACCAGAAGCACTCCCAGTTCATCCCACAGTTTCCACTGTCCCTCCAACTATTCCTCAGAAAGACATTTAACAATTGATTGAGGACCAGGAAGAGGCTCCGAGGATACCATTCTAACAGGAGCAGCCTGAAGATAAGAAGGCTCCTAAGTTAGTAAAAACTTTTGAGAAGAAAGTTTTGGTATCAGCAGTTGATAAAGGAAAGAGGCCAATTGTTAGTCAGCCTAGTGCTCTGCCACAACTAAAGCCACCCTAGAAGCAACCATTCTAGATAGCTCCTTAATTTGTTAGATATCTCGCCTTCGTCCCTTTTAGAGAGAGATTGGAAAAACCTTATCCATTTAAGAGGGAGTCGGTGAGGAAGATCTTTAAGATTTTGTTAAAAAAGACAGACTTTTAGTTACCAGAGGCTAGGAGGCTAGTCGATGAGAGTAAGAAAGAAGATCCTAAATACTACCCGTACCACCGAATGCTTAATCACCCACTCGAGGACTGTGTCGTGTTCAAAGATTGACTCAAGAGAAACTACTTTCAAGGTAACATTATAATTCCTAAAGAGTATTTGTTGGATCCAGAAAAAGCCTCAGTCAAAACTATCTCAGGTAACCTTCTTAACCCATCCCTTTCAATTGAAGATGGTTGGGACATTGCTTTGTCTTGGGCATTTAAAAAGTTGATTAACAAATCTTTCCATCTTTCTTAACAGCTGACTATGACAGCCCAGGGCCTGGTGTGGAAAGTTGACTTGGACGCTTTGCAAGAGGTTGTTGAGTCACTTCCCTCTCTAGTAGTCATAGGAACTATTGTAAAATATGGAAAAGAAAAGAGAGATGATTTTTTAGAGAGGAAGTGTGTTGATGAGATATGTATTCTAGTGGCGGATGGCGGTGTGAAAACCCTTTCTCCTCTCTTGTTATCTGACTTTTACTTTGTCCCATCAAAGGCAAAGGGTCAAAAGATGAATAAAAAACATCCTTCTACCTTTGTCTTGATGATTAGCCATAAATCTGAAATGCAACTTGATGACTCTCCTATTTTAATTCAAAATTTTGGTGAAGTAAATCTCAATGTCAAACAAACTGACCTTCTCAAATTGACCATTCAAGGAAAAGTTGAATATAAAACCTTATCAAAAAGTGACTTCCCCCAATTTATTTTTCAGGGAAGTCCTATCGAGATAGAGTTTTCAAATTCTGACTCTCTCTCAAAAAATAATGATCTAATGCCTATAGTGAGCATAGACACTGCTCTAGTTTGTCCACCCGAGGATATCGAGCAGGTGTAACTCTGTGGTGGTAAAGTCTTATCCCCTAGGCTTCCCCCTCAGGATAAAGGCAAGCAACCCGTCTTCAAAAATCTAAATCCATATTCCCCTCAGCATTCTAAATCTCCTTTAATTCCTCCAGGTTTCGAGTCTGTCATTCCTAAGGTTGATTATAACGTCTTGGCCCATCTTAGGAAGTTGCTAGCCAAATTAAGTATTTATGACACCCTCCTTCTTTCTAAAGAAATGAGGGAGTCTTTAATCAAAGCACTTCTCGACCCCGAGATTTGCTTAGCCCAATTGGCTTCAACTTCAAAAGATGAGGCACTATACTTCGAAGAGGTCCCTGGAGTCACTTTTTAAGATGAAGGCCTGCTTTTGGGAACTGCTGACCATAACTGTCCCATCTACATTACTGTAGATGTGAGAAATTTCAAGTTATCAAGTGTACTCGTTGATCCTGGTGCATCAGTCAATGTAATGAACATAAAGACCCTCACTTATGTTAGTGTTGATACTAGCAAGCTTTCAACTAACAAGTTGGTGCTTTGTGGGTTCAATGAAAGGGCGAGAGAGCTTTAGGTTCAATCACTTTACTCTTAGAGATAGGAGAGTTGAAAACTGAAGCTAAGTTTCATATAATTGATTCGGCAACGTCCTTTAATACTCTCTTAGGTAGACCTTTGATTCATGAATATAGAATGGTTACATCTACCCTACACCAATACGTCAAGTACAAACGAGACAGCATTGAACATGTGATTACAGGTGGTCTGCAACCATTCTCAATTCAAGAAATTGGGATCTACGAAGATGCTGCATATTTTATACCAAAAGGGTCCTCGTCTCATTCTAAGTTTGAGATCAAAATTGAGAGAAAGTGGCTGGACAAAAATCCTACCAAGAAAAGAAAGAGAAAAAGATGAAGATAAAAATCAAGAGATGATAGAGTCGAGTAGTGAAGACGATTTTGATATCGTTGTCCTTAGGCCTCCAAACAAATTACCTCAAAGAGGCGGGAGAATGGCTCTAAGGGCATGAGGTCAGGGCCATTCTTTACTAGATAGGAGAACAACACATGTATATATTAATCTGGAATAAAATTTTATTGGTGAACAAGAAAATCAAGGTGTTGTAATACCCCTAAACTATCAGAAGATAAATACTCCTCCAAAATTTTATCTCACCTTAGACCAGGGTAGTGACTCTGAGGTGGATATCTCAAAAGTTAAAAGAGATGAGCCTGAATTAATAATGTACAAAAAGCTCAGTAGGAGGATTGAGGCCTTTTCCCTAGCCCCACTATCAGCTGGCACGATTGCAGGGTTAGAAGTTAAAGTGGCCCCCAACCTAAACGGTGAAGTAAAGAAAGTCCAAAATCTCTTTCCTTGCGCCTCCTCCACAAGGGATGAAGGTGATGTAACCCTTGAGGAGGTAGATTTTAATGAATTAATGGAATTACCTTTCGACTACTTCCCTATTTATGTAAAGAATTCTGTCTCCAAAGGCCCTGAGCCATATTGATGGACTAAGGGTCAAGCCATATACCATGAAAATATTTGGCAAACTAAGATTAAGAAAAACCCAATAACTGGTATTGACTTTGGAATTGTTAGTTCATTTGATGACGATGAATACTGCCTAATGATAACTCTCCATCTTGAATCTCAAAATGTCCCTAGGGATGCTATCGGTCCCCTCGATGGGCTCTGTTTGGAGACTTTAGATGATCCTGATGAACTTCAAGTTCGGGATGCAAGCCTTGAATTTGAAGAAGAAATTAAATCGACAGTCGACGAGTTAAGAGAAATTAACCTGGGAATCGACAATGACCCTCGCCCTACTTTCATAAGTACTTTATTGTGTGAGGGTGAGACCCACGACTTGATTCAGCTGTTGTTTGAGTTTAGGGATTACTTTTCCTAGACATATGATGAAATGCCAGGTTTGTCCGCTGAGGTAGCGATCTATAAACTTGAAATTTGACATGATGACATTCCTATCAAACAAGCTCCTCAGCACATGCACTTAGAGATCGAGCAACAAGTCATTTCTGAAAATAAGAAATTAGCCAAAGATGGATTTATCTGAGAGGAACAATACCCCTCTTAGGTGGCCAGTGTCGTGCCAGTTTGAAAGAAGAGCAGTCAGATTCAAATTTGTGTCGACTATAGGGATCTAAATATGGCATGTCCTAAAGATGAATTCCCTCTACCCATACCAGAACTTATGGTGGACATTGCATCCTCACATGCTATTTTCTCCTTTATGGATGGCTCATCTGGTTATAACCAAATCAAGATGGCTTCAAACGATGAGAGAAATACTGCATTCAGAACCCCTATGGATCTTTTGTTATAAGGTGATGCCATTTGGCCTAAAGAATGCTGGGGCAACCTACCAGCGGGCCATGACTTATATCTTTTACAATTTAATCTATAATCAAGTTGAATTCTACATTGATGATTTAGTTGTTAAGACTAAAGTCAATGAGGCTCACCTATATGACTTGAGGGTTGTATTTGAATGGTTGCACCGCTATGATTTGAAAATGAACCCCTTAAAATGTGCCTTTGTTGTTGCTTTAGGAAAATTCTTAAGATTCGTAGTGAGGCACCGGGGAATTGATATCGATCCTACTAAAATTGAAGCCATCTTAGATATGCCATCTCCTAAGAGCCTTACTCAGTTAAGGTCTCTACAAGGTAGATTGGCATATATAAGGATGTTTATTTCCAACCTTTTCGAGAGATGTTAACCCATTTCT
The DNA here is from genome assembly GCA_022539455.1 of Dendrobium nobile. Classification (NCBI taxonomy): domain Eukaryota; kingdom Viridiplantae; phylum Streptophyta; class Magnoliopsida; order Asparagales; family Orchidaceae; genus Dendrobium; species Dendrobium nobile. The sequence continues at coordinate 33,670,383 of CM039726.1, read as the reverse complement.
GTCCTTGCCAAGAAAGACACTAAATTTGTATGGGATGAGAAGTGCCAGAATGCCTTTGATGATATCAAGAAATACCTCTCTAATCCACTAATTCTGGCAGCCCCGGTTGCATGAAAACCTTTGATCCTCTATACTGCAGCCTTAGATGAATCCTTAGATGCCCTGTTAACTCAAGTCAATGACGAAGGGAAAGAGAATGCTCTCTATTACCTTAGCGGAAGACTCTTGCTTACCGAAATTTGATATCCATCAATTAAAAATCATTGTCTTGCTTTAATTTTTGCAGCCCAAAAGCTAAGGCATTACATGCACTCTCACTCGATCATTTTGATTTTTAGAGGTAATCCTTTGCAGTATCTTATGACCCGACCTACATTATCAGGATTCTTGGCTCGATGTTCTATGATATTACTCTAATTTGAGATTACTTTCATTCCCCTCCAAGCTGTAAAAGGGCAACCCGTTGCTGACTTCCTATAGCACATCCGCTGTCGGCGATATCTCCTCTAAATGATGATTTGCCTGACGAACAAATCTTGAGTTTGAGGGAATCTGAAGATGCCGTTAGGGTGTTGTATTTTCATGGTGTAGCATCCTCTCATCGGGATGCAATCCAACAATCCACGATCCCCGGAAAGGCTGGAGTTGGCTTAATTTTTATAACGCCAGAAAAGGGAATGATGCATTTTTCCTACCATTTATTGGAGCCTTACATGAATAATGAGGCTGAATATGAAGCTCTAATAACCTGTTTGGAACTTGTAATTTTAATGGAGATTGGAGCAATTAAGATATTTGGCGACTCTCAATTGGTGATTAACCAAGTTGTAGGAACCTACAAGGTCTTGAATCCAAATCTCTTAAAATACCATAAGTACACCGTCCACTTTCTTGAACAAATTCCTATCATAACTCTGTATAGGGTTCCCCATGGAAGTAATTTTGCAACAGATGCCTTAGTGAAGCTTGCAAAGGAATTTGCATGTTCAAAGGAAGATTCCATCTCTATAGAGATTCAAGGTTGCAAAGCCCTCTCCCCTATAAATTTGGAATATATCAATAAGAAACCTCTCGAAATCCTTTCTGCCTTTTCGACAACTAACTAAGAAGGCGATTGGAGACAACCGTTGATCAACTACCTTCAAGAGGGAAAACTCCCCCAGGATAAGTCTCTCGCTAGTCAGGTTAAGAAACGTGCCCTGTCATATGCACTAGTCAAAAATTCATTGTACTGTCAACCATTCGATGCAATGTGGTTGCATTATTTAGACAAATGAGAAGCCCTAAAGATCATTAATGAGGTCTATTCCAAACTATGCGGTGCACATATATCGGGTTTAAAAATTAAATTAAGAATCAAAAGACTTGGATACTACTAGCCAACCACGATTGATGACTACATGAATATTGCTAAACATTGTTGTTGAGTCCAGTAATTAGGTTGTTAAGCCTAAGTAAGTGTCCCAAGGCTACCAAGAGGGGGGTGAATTGGTAGTTTTTTTTTTTTTAAATCCTCTTAAAAATAAAGTTGAACCGAAATAAAATTTTCTTTTTAAAGTTAGTAGAAAAATATTTTTCAACCACAGAGTTGTTAAAACTGAAATTTAAAAGTGCGGAAATGTAAAAGCTATAAAGTAAATGACACCAGATTTATAGTGGTTCGGTCTATAACCAGACCTACATCCACTCCTCAGAGGCACCCTCTGAGTATTGCACTAATACCAATAGTGACTCTCCTTTTGCACCCACAGCAAGGCGGAGAAGCCCTTACAACACACTCTTTTCACCACTCCCCGGTGCGGCAGAGAACCGTCCGTCCTTTTACACAAAACCCAGTGTTGGCAGAGAACCGTCGTCCTTTCACACCCTCCAAGTGTAGGCAGAGAACCCTTCGTCCTTTCACACTCTCCTAGTGTGGGCAGAGAACCCTTCGTCCTTTCACACTCTCCTAGTGTGGGCAGAGAACCCTTCGTCTGTTCACACTCTCCAAGTGTGGGCAGAGAACCCTTCGTCCTTTCACACTCTCCTAGTGTGGGCAGAGAACCCTTCGGCTGTTCACACTCTCCAAGTGTCGGCAGAGAACCGGACCTTCTTGAATGATCTTCTCACAAGAATCTAGAAGGAAGAAAGAAAAAGAGTGAAGAAATCCAATTTCACAAGTAGAGATTCTTACCTTAGCAATCCAAGTGAAGCCTTCTAGCTCCAATGGTAGGAATCCTCCTTTGAATGCTCTCTTCCACTCTCTCCTTGGCTATTCTCTCAAAAGGCACGAAGATCAAATGACAAAAAGATTGGGTGGCAGTCTAATTTGGACTATTTATATAAAAGACAAGTGAAACCGCCCAAAAACTGCAAATTTTCAATTCTGTACGCAGTGAATCGTCCTGTACGATCCTGGATCGTCCTGGACGATTTTACTTAAACGATCTGAAACGACCCAATTTGTATATGTGTACGAACTGACTTCGTACATCTGATCGTCCTGTACGAACTTGGTTCGTTCAGTACGAACGGTTATTACAAGGTCGGTTCTAGAAACTGCTGAAAACTGTTCTAAGTCGGTTTGTCGTTTGAACGAAAATGTGGTCGTCTGGACGAAACTTTTCCAGAGAGCCGATCGTCCTGGACGATTATTTATTTCGTCTGGACGAAAATTTTCCAGAGAACCTATCGCCGCGGACGATAACTTGTTTTCGTCTGTACGAAAAAAGTTCCAGAGAGCTGATCGTCCTGTACGATATTTATTTTCGTCTGGACGAAAATTTTCCAGAGGACTGGTCGCCTCGTACGATGGTAAAATTCGTCTGGACGAAAATTTTGCAGAGAACCCATCGCCTGGGACGATGATAAATTTCGTCCTGGACGAATAGGACTTAGAAAAATTTTTCAAGGCAAGTTCCTATTCGTTCCAAGTGCTCTATAGGAGATAACTGACAGATCGTCCAGTACGATAAATATCGTCCTGTACGATCAGTATAGAATTTCAAGATCTCCTTATTTGTGTGTGTGTGTGAGATTTTATTCACTCAATTACAATCACTCCCTTTCAAAATTAATTCAAAGAAAAGATAAACATCAATTAAACATAATATCTCATGTTGAATTTGAATTGAAGTTTTCGTAGTCTGGAGTCTGATTTTCCTGAAATGTTAGTACACACAAGAGCAAGTGCAAATCTTCTGAAATTGTTAGGAGATAACTATACATTTGAACAATAATGTTTGGAATCATCAAAACTACATAAGTTGCATAAATATAACTCATTCAAATAGCAACTATTCAAACAATCTCCCCCTTTTTGATGATGGCAAAACAATTATTATTAGTATGGTTTCAAGTTAAAACACATCTTTTATCTCCTAAACTCCCCCTGAATTTATGAGTACATTAAAATAAGGAGGCATTAAAGAACAATATTTAACGAACAAAATTTTTGTTTTTGTTTTTTTTTTTTTTTTTTTTTTTTTGTTTTTTTTAAACAGAACAACTAAAAAAGAGAAAACAAAAAACACAAACATACACAAACTATACACAAACTAATAATTTCTCCCCCTTTTTGACAGCAACAAAAAGTGAAGAAGAAAAAGACCAGAAATGTAAATAATTATATGAAATTCATTGTTAAAATTTAATCTAAATGGTGATTGACATAGGGTATGCAATTTTAAACTAAAAACATTAGGTCAATCATAGAAATTCAGGAGATTTAAAAAGTGATATAACATTGTAAGTAAGAAGAATTTAGCAAAGACATGATTCAATTTAGACATTTGAATATAGAAAATCATTACAAGAGAGATGAAGAAAAAATTCTATATTTCAAAATTCAATAGAATATAAATGAACATAAGATCAATTTGAATTAAGAGATTGAAAGAATTTGGAAAGAAGAGAATTACCACATGTGGCGCTTTGCGCATCTTTTTCAACTTTTTGAGCACATTTTTGTGCATCTATTGATATTGAGCTGATTTTGTGCCTCTTTTTCATATTTGCGAACCATTGCGCATTTCTTTTGATTTTTTGTACTTTTTGTACAATTTTCAAGAGTAATTTACACCAATTCTTTCCAAAATCAATAATCTAAAATTTCAAATATTTCTAAGTACATAAATATTATTTGAACAAAGAAATACAAAATAAGTAAACATCTAAATTGCAATAATAATTTTAACTTTTATGTAGTCTAAATGAATAGACATGAATTTAAAAATTCTAATTACAACAAGTTATAAACAACTTTTAAATTTTGAAAGACTAGATTTTCTAATGTAGATAATCTCCAATTACAATCTAATTTAAGCACTATGAAGATTAAATAATACTAATGAAATTCATAAAAATTAACCACATTTCAATAACAAATCAATACTGAAACAAGTGTGAAATGCATTGATTTATATGAAAAGATTACATTTCACAAAAGCTAAACACAACATAAAATAAAAGACAAATACATACATTTAACAAAAACATTAACATAACAAGACAAAAAAAATGAGTAATAATCACAACAACACAACAAAAAATACAACACAAGTACTACAAAAACACATAAAATCATCTCTACTGTTCTGGAGGAGGAGGAGGAATGCCACCGAAAAGGTTAAAGTAGGAGGCCATCAACATTACATTGGTATTGATATCATGTACTTCATTTCTAATAACACCAATGTCATGTTGTTGCTGCACAAGTTGAGCATCAAATTGATCAAATCTTTGATCAATATGAGTCTCTAAACGATCAAATCTCTCAATCAGATTCTGATAATCTGACTGAGGTGCAGAGGTATGCGCTCCTTCTTCTCTTTCTTCTTCTTCTGAAGCACTGTCATGTGCTTTCCCTTTTTCTTTTTCTTCCTTGAAGAGCAGTCTGAATGATGTATTGTTATAGTAAACTGGCTCTTCATATTCTTCATCAGGATGCACTATATTGTATTTCTTCTCCAAAATATAAGTAATTAAGTGTCCTAATGAAATGTTTTTCTTTTTCTTCTGATCAGCATGTCCTATTTCTGAAAGCCTATAGATATGATCTATGATGAGTTGGGCTTCATCAATAGGATGTCTTGACATGATTAAAAAAGTTAGACAGGAGAGGAGAGGAGTGATGTTAATCCTATCACCAGCTTTAGGAATAATTGAGGATCTAAGGATATGCTGGATGATTCGGGCATCTTGGGTCATACCTGAGACTCTAGCAACATGATTGTCAATTGCATTTCCTCTAATTACCCTATTGATTTCAAACCATTTGAAGGAGTTTTCTGACATTAGGGTGTGGGCTCTATATCCCTCAGTTCTTAAGTTTAAAAATGCACCAAGATCGTGCTTGGTGATCTCAACTTTTTTCTTAAAAACAAAAGAACTAATGATAGAGTGGTCAGAATTGAAACTCATGTTGGCAAGGAAGTAATGGTAGGTTTGTTTGTTGTAGAGGTAAACGAGAGAAAGAATGAACTGAAATTGGGTTGAGGCGAAGAGGTGCATTACCCGATATTTCAACTCTGCTGGGATAAGAATGCGAGACGGAGTGATTTTTGCGGAGGCAAAACGAGGAAAAGATTCCTCATTTTCCTTAGAAAGAAAGTTGTCTGGGGCATTCCTGTTTGGTTTCTTGACCAAAACCTTTTGTCTTTTGCTAGAGGAGGCCATTGTTGATTTGATGTTGAAAGGGATTGAAAAAGAAATTTGAAAGTGTGATTTTCAAGTTTGAAAAGCCTTCATATTTAAAGGAAAACGATACTTTCGTCCTGGACGAAAATATTCGTCCTGGACGAACATAATAATTCGTCTGGACGAAGCATGTTCGTACAGACGATCCAATTCGTCCAAAATGTAACGGCTTTTCGTATTCAACACAACTTACGATGCGTCCCTTCGTACAGGCTTTTTGACTTGACCGATCGTACATACGAAAAAAAATTTCGTACAGACGATCGAAAAGTATTTCGTTTTAATGACTCTTGAAAACCGTCCCCTACAATGAAACGACACATGTTCGTCTGGACGAACGAAAATTTCGTACAGACGAAGTTCGTATTAAAAACTGTCTTATCCACTCAACCGCTGCATTCAATCGTCCCGACGTTTGAGAGCAAAAAAAATTCGTCCTGGACGATCACAGATCGTACAGACGATCCAATAAAAAACTGCTCTAAAACGGTTTAAATTTTCGCAAACTGTTCCTTTACACATCGTCCCGTACGAAAATATTTCGTCCTGGACGATTTCCTCCAAAAAAATTAATTTTGATTTTTTTTTTAAACTTTTAAATTAACAAAATCAACAAAAACAATCAGAAACACAGAAAACATAAAACAAAATCATAAATCCAAAAACAATTCATTAAAAAAACACAAAATTCACAAAATTTCAAAAACAAAACATAACAAGTATCAATGTTTGCAAAGACATTTGAGTTAAGCATTCAAATCAATAACACCAAGCCTTGTTCTTAAAGTACTGAAGGTATCAAAGGCTAAAGGTTTTGTAAAAATGTCTGCAAGTTGATTTTCAGTTGAAACATGTATGAGTTCAATTTCTCCTTTGGATACGTGATCCCTTATGAAATGATGCCTTATATCGATGTGTTTGGTTCTAGAATGTTGAATAGGATTTTTTGAAATACAAATAGCACTAGTATTGTCACAATAAATTGGAATAGTGCCTATAGTTAATCCTAAGTCAATCAACTGTTGTTTTAACCAAAGTACTTGTGCCACACAACTTCCTAATGCAATGTATTCTGCTTCTGCAGTAGATAGTGCCACTGAATTTTGTTTTCTACTAGACCATGAAACTAATGAATTTCCAATGAATTGACATGTTCCAGAAGTGCTTTTCCTATCCACTCTACAGCCTGCAAAGTCAGAATCAGAGTAACCAATAATTTCAAATGAAGAGCTAAACTTAGGATACCAAATTCCTAAGTTTTGAGTTCCTAGTAGATATCTTAAAATCCTTTTTACTGCTGTCAAATGTGATTCTTTTGGATCTGATTGAAATCTAGCACATAGGCAAACACTAAACATAATATCTGGTCGGCTAGCAGTCAAGTAAAGTAAAGATCCAATTATCCCTCTAAATTTCTTTTGATCAACAGATTTTCCCTTAAGGTCCTTATCCAACTGAACTGAAGAACTCATTGGTGTACTAACAGGTTTAGCATTGTCCATTTCATATTTTTTGAGGATGTCCTTAATATATTTGTTTTGACTAAGAAAAGTACCTTCCTCAAGTTGCTTAATGCTAAAACCTAGAAAGTAATTCAAATCTCCCATTAGACTCATTTCGAATTCATTACTCATTGTTTTAGAAAAATCATCACAAAGATGTTTATTTGAAGATCCAAAGATGATGTCATCCACATAAATTTGAACAATAAGTATATCTTTTCCAATTTTTCTTAAAAAGAGAGTTGTATCCACACTTCCTTTTTCAAAAGATCTTTCAAGTAGGAAGGTGCTTAACCTCTCATACCAAGCTCTAGGTGCCTGTTTCAATCCATATAATGCCTTTTTTAATTTAAAAACATGATTTGGAAATTTAGAATTTTCAAAACCTGGAGGTTGTTCTACAAAAACATCTTCTTCAATTACTCCATTTAAAAAGGCACTTTTAACATCCATTTGAAACAATTTAAAACCTTTAAAACAGGCAAAGGCTAGTAAAACCCTAATTGCTTCAAGTCTAGCTACAGGGGCAAAAGTTTCCTCAAAATCAATTCCTTCAATTTGATTATACCCCTTAGCTACTAATCTAGCCTTATTTCTAATGACTACTCCTGAGTCATTCATTTTATTTTTGAACACCCACTTGGTTCCAACAACACTTTGATCTTTTGGCCTTGTAGTTAGTTCCCAAACTTTATTTCTTACAAATTGATTTAACTCTTCTTGCATGGCCAATATCCAAAATTCATCTGAAAGTGCTTGATCAATGTTAGTGGGTTCAATAGTTGAAATGAAGGCTGAATGATTGACTTCCTTGTTTAATCCACGCCTAGTTCTAACACCCTCACTTGGTTCACCTATAATTAATTCCTTTGGGTGATTTTTAGAGAATCTCAAATCTCTAGGCAAAGGGTCTTCTCTTTCTATATTTTCTTCCACATTTTCTTCCAAATTTAATCTATCAATCTTTTGGGAGTTTTCTTCAATTTCTTCTTCAACAACTTTTGGCTCTTCTATGTTTCCATTTTCATCAAAAACAACATGTGTGGTTTCTTCAATGACTAAAGTTCTTTTGTTGAATACTCTATAAGATTTTCCAATACTTGAATATCCAACAAAAATTCCTTCATCTGATTTTGGATCAAATTTTCCTAAGGCAGATTTTCCATTATTATGTATGAACACCTTGCAACCAAATACATGTAAATGAGACAAATTTGGTGTTCTACCTTTTACCAATTCATAGGGTGTTTTATTCAAATTTGATCTCACATTTACCCTATTCAGAACATAGCATGCAGTGCTAACCGCCTCAGCCCAAAAATATCTAGGAAGAGAGTATTCTGCTAACATTGCTCGGGCGGCTTCTATTAATGTTCTGTTCTTTCTTTCAACTACTCCATTTTGTTGAGGAGTTCTAGGTGCAGAAAAATTGTGATCAATCCTCTTTTCTTTACAGAAATCTTCAAATCTTTCATTTTCAAATTCTCCTCCATGATCACTTTGTATAGAAATTATTTCACATCCTAGTTTTCTTTGTATCCAAGTTGAAAAATTTCTGAATTCCTCAAATGATTCACTCTTATGAAAAAGAAATTTAACCCAGGTGAATCTTGAAAAATCATCTACTATTACAAATCCATATACCTTTCCTCCTAGACTAACCGTGCTTACAGGTCCAAAAAGATCCATGTGAAGAATTTCTAAAGGTTTACTGGTCCTAAGATCTTTATTGGATTTAAAAGAGGACTTCACTTGTTTTCCTAATTGACATGCATCACATAAGTGGTCCTTAGTAAAGTCTAGTTTAGGTATTCCTCTAACCAAATTCTTTTGGGTAATTCTTCTAAGATTTTTCATACTAGAATGACAAAGTCTCCTATGCCAAAGCCATGATTCATCAGAAACAGTTTTCAAACAAAAAGCAGTAGGAGATTGAATACAATTTAAATCTAGCATGTAGACATTGTTCACCCTTTTTCCATTTAAAACAATTTTCCCATTTAGGCTAATTATGCAGCTAGTAGGTAAAAATTTTACATTATAGCCCTTATCACATAGCTGACTTATGCTAAGCAAATTATGTTTTAAGCCTTCAACTAATAAAACATTATCTATGAAAAAGTTTTTCAAATTTCCAATCATACCTGATCCAACCACCTTCTTTGTGGTATTATCTCCAAGTGTAACCTTGCCTCCACTCCTGGCTTCCAGCGTTATGAATTGAGCAGTATCTCCAGTCATGTGCTTAGAACATCCGCTGTCCAGGTACCATATACTCTCACGAGGTCTTGTGTGAGAGTATACCTGCAAAATTCTCAATTGTTAGACCTGGGAACCCAAACTAGTTTGGGTTCACCTTTATGAAATTTATAATCAGATGCATGTGTGATATGTCTAGGTTTATGCATCTTAGTTCTCCACACCAAATTAGGTTTCATCTTTAAAGTGCAGGTGTGAGATATATGTCCCAAAAATCCACAATTGTTACATTTAACATTAGGAAAAATATTCCTATGTTTTCTTTCATATGATTGTCTTCTAAGGGATTTCATGAATTTAGGATAATATTTAGGATTTGTAAAATCTTCAAGTTTAGGGGGGTTCCTATTATCCTCGAGAGCTCTTATAGTAAGTTTGTAAAATGAATTCATATCCTCCAAGATTCGATTTGTATAATTGATTCTATATGTCTTGTGCTCAGATTCATCCTTAAATTTCTTAAATTCTTTTTCAAGTTCAGCATAGGATGATTTTAAATTTTCAAAATTTTTATTCAAGTCATCATATTCATCAAGTAGTTTCATGTGGTTGCTATCAATTAAAGCATGATCTTTCCTAAGGATTTCGTGTTCCTTATTAAGCTCTTCCAATTCTAAAACTAAACTAGAATGCATCTTTTTAGTTTTCCTATATGCATCATGCATGTGTTCAGAAACTTCAAACAGTTCATCATATGTTAAATCACATACCTCTTCTTGATCTGATTGTTCAGCTTTATCTGCCATCAAGCAAAGGTTGGTGACTTCTTCTTCGTTTTCAGTCTCAGATGAGTCTGAAGCTGAGTCCGCCCAAAAAGCCTTTTGAAACTTCTTCTTGCCCTTTTTTACCATTGGTTTCTCCTCTACCTTCTCCTTGCTAGGAGTGCCTTTAAGTTTTGGACAATCAGTTTTTATATGACCTGGTTTCCTGCATTCATAACAAATCAATTCATTAGAAACCCTGCCATTTTTGTTATACTTACCTCTATTCCATTGCTGGCGTCTCTTCTGCTTCCTCTTTAAAAAGCTTCTGAATTGTCTAGTCATCAGTGCTATATCGTCTTCATCCTCAGGTTGTGAGTGTTCACTTTCTGACTCTTCCACATTTAATGCAAGATTCTTGTCCTTTCTTGGTTCACCTGCATCAATCTTTCTTTGACTTACTCCTTGCTCGTAAGCAATGAGTGAACCAAGAAGATTGTCAATAGAATAAATGTTCAGATCTTTTGACTCTGTAATTGCAGTAATTTTAGCATCGTATGTAGTAGGTAAACAACGAAGAATCTTATTAACCATTTCAGCATTAGTTAATTCCCTACCAAGTGCATGCAAAGAGGTGACAATTTGAGTGAATCTTGTGTACATGTCAGATATAGATTCATTAGGTTTCATGCGAAATAATTCGTAGTCATGTAACAAGATATTGAGTCTTGATTGCTTAACCTCATTTGTCCCTTCATAAGTAATACAAAGTCTATCCCATATGTCTTTTCCGCTTTTACAAGTGGAAACTCGCATGTAGTCTTCAGATTTTAAAGCACAAAAGAAACTATTTAAACATTTCGCATTTAATTGTGCTAAGTCACGTTCTTCTATAGTCCAATCTGCATAGGGTGTATCTACCCTAATTCCATCAACTAATCTAGTTGGTTTTGTGTAACCTTCCTGGACTAGCATCCACATGCGATAATCAAGTGACTGTAAGAAAGTAGACATGCGTGTTTTCCAAAAATCAAAAGGAATATTATCAAACAGTGGAGGTCTAGTGATAGAGTAACCCTCAGGTGTGTTTCGGTTTCCAAATGTAGCCATCTACGTTAATCAAAAAGTAGTTCAAACTTATGATTTTGAAACTCTGCTCTGATACCACTTGTTGAGTCCAGTAATTAGGTTGTTAAGCCTAAGTAAGTGTCCCAAGGCTACCAAGAGGTGGGTGAATTGGTAGTTTTTTTTTTTTTAAATCCTCTTAAAAATAAAGTTGAACCGAAATTAAATTTTCTTTTTAAAGTTAGTAGAAAAATATTTTTCAACCACAGAGTTGTTAAAACTGAAATTTAAAAGTGCGGAAATGTAAAAGCTATAAAGTAAATGACACCAGATTTATAGTGGTTCGGTCTATAACCAGACCTACATCCACTCCTCAGAGGCACCCTCTGAGTATTGCACTAATACCAATAGTGACTCTCCTTTTGCACCCACAGCAAGGCGGAGAAGCCCTTACAACACACTCTTTTCACCACTCCCCGGTGCGGCAGAGAACCGTCCGTCCTTTTACACAAAACCCAGTGTTGGCAGAGAACCGTCGTCCTTTCACACCCTCCAAGTGTAGGCAGAGAACCCTTCGTCCTTTCACACTCTCCTAGTGTGGGCAGAGAACCCTTCGTCCTTTCACACTCTCCTAGTGTGGGCAGAGAACCCTTCGTCTGTTCACACTCTCCAAGTGTGGGCAGAGAACCCTTCGTCCTTTCACACTCTCCTAGTGTGGGCAGAGAACCCTTCGGCTGTTCACACTCTCCAAGTGTCGGCAGAGAACCGGACCTTCTTGAATGATCTTCTCACAAGAATCTAGAAGGAAGAAAGAAAAAGAGTGAAGAAATCCAATTTCACAAGTAGAGATTCTTACCTTAGCAATCCAAGTGAAGCCTTCTAGCTCCAATGGTAGGAATCCTCCTTTGAATGCTCTCTTCCACTCTCTCCTTGGCTATTCTCTCAAAAGGCACGAAGATCAAATGACAAAAAGATTGGGTGGCAGTCTAATTTGGACTATTTATATAAAAGACAAGTGAAACCGCCCAAAAACTGCAAATTTTCAATTCTGTACGCAGTGAATCGTCCTGTACGATCCTGGATCGTCCTGGACGATTTTACTTAAACGATCTGAAACGACCCAATTTGTATATGTGTACGAACTGACTTCGTACATCTGATCGTCCTGTACGAACTTGGTTCGTTCAGTACGAACGGTTATTACAAGGTCGGTTCTAGAAACTGCTGAAAACTGTTCTAAGTCGGTTTGTCGTTTGAACGAAAATGTGGTCGTCTGGACGAAACTTTTCCAGAGAGCCGATCGTCCTGGACGATTATTTATTTCGTCTGGACGAAAATTTTCCAGAGAACCTATCGCCGCGGACGATAACTTGTTTTCGTCTGTACGAAAAAAGTTCCAGAGAGCTGATCGTCCTGTACGATATTTATTTTCGTCTGGACGAAAATTTTCCAGAGGACTGGTCGCCTCGTACGATGGTAAAATTCGTCTGGACGAAAATTTTGCAGAGAACCCATCGCCTGGGACGATGATAAATTTCGTCCTGGACGAATAGGACTTAGAAAAATTTTTCAAGGCAAGTTCCTATTCGTTCCAAGTGCTCTATAGGAGATAACTGACAGATCGTCCAGTACGATAAATATCGTCCTGTACGATCAGTATAGAATTTCAAGATCTCCTTATTTGTGTGTGTGTGTGAGATTTTATTCACTCAATTACAATCACTCCCTTTCAAAATTAATTCAAAGAAAAGATAAACATCAATTAAACATAATATCTCATGTTGAATTTGAATTGAAGTTTTCGTAGTCTGGAGTCTGATTTTCCTGAAATGTTAGTACACACAAGAGCAAGTGCAAATCTTCTGAAATTGTTAGGAGATAACTATACATTTGAACAATAATGTTTGGAATCATCAAAACTACATAAGTTGCATAAATATAACTCATTCAAATAGCAACTATTCAAACAATTGTCATCAATACAAGGCCCATGGTGTGGTTTTACAACAGCCACCTAATGTGTTACTCCCCACGATAGCTTCATGCCCCTTCGAAAGTTGTGGCACGGATATTATCGGCCCGATTGAGCCTCCTTCCTCGAGAGGTCATCGCTACATATTAGCTGCGACTGATTATTTTTCAAAGTGGGCGGAAGCAATTCCCCTACATAATATAACATCCCACATTGTGTTAAAGATCTTCTGTGATCATATCATATATCGATTTGGTGTACCCCATAGAATCATATCTGATAATAGGTCCGCATTGAAGTCTACCAAAATCAACAGCTTTGTAAGACGCCATAACATTGACTGGAGATACTCAACGATCTATTACCTCCAAGCAAATGAATTGGCTGAGGCCTTCAACAAAACCTTGGTACAAATCATTAAAAAGACCCTCAATAATAAGAAATGGCAATGGGATGAGCAGTTGGTGGAAGCTCTATGGGCTTATTGTACCACTTATAGAACCCCGACCCAATCCACCCCATTTGCACTAGTATATGGATCTGAGGTCATTCTACCCTTAGAAATACAAATTCCTTTACTCAGAATTGTTGTTCAGAATCATATCACAAATGAACAAAATATAAAACTTTCATTAGAAGAACTCGAAGGCCTTGAAGAATGGCATCTCTAAGCTCAACAAAGTCAAGAGTTGCATAAATCTCGAATGGTTCAAGCTCATGATAAGTTAGTGCGACCTAGGACCTTCCAAGTAGGAGACTTGGTCTTGGTCCTTCAAAGGCCTATCTTGGCCCACCGAAAGTTGGGTGGGAAGTTCAAACTGATTTGGGAAGGATCCTTCGTTATAGAGACTGTCTATATAAGAGGCTCAAATCAGCTAGTGGATTGTAAGGGAAATCACCCAATGTTACCTATCAATGGGCGTTTCCTTAAGAAGTACTATGCTTGATGTAGCTTATTTTATCAATCAATAAGATTCTATTTTCTTTTGACTCGTAACTTTGAACCAGTTTAGCACGCTCTCTTATGTCTCTCAACATTCTAACCAGTCTATCTTTTCCTTAAGGTTAGGTCCTTCCTTCTCTTAGGATTAGACTCACTAGTGGTGGAGTATGTCCTTCGAGGCACCATCCTAATTTAGCAATTTTGATCCTCTATGTGGAGCAAGTTTCCTCCCCACATGATCATCCCAGTTAATCTGTCTATTAGGAGCAAGTCTTCTATCAGCATCCTATAGACCTAAGGTTGTGAGATGCCCTTCCTTAGACCTAGGGTTAGGTGATGCCTCACTTGGTTTCCCAGTTAATCTATCTATTAGAAGTAAGTCTTCTATCAGCATCCTATAGACCTAAGGTTGGGTGATGCCCTTCCTTAGACCGAGGGTTAGGTGATTCCTACTTTGGTTTCCCAGTTAATTTGTCTATTAGGAGTAAGTCTTGTATCAGCATCCTATAGACCTAAGCTTGGGAGATACCTGAAAGTTCGTTAGGGATGTTAGGCCTTTATGAACAAGCCCAAGGCTAACCAAGAGGGGGGTGAATTGGTATTTAAAAAATCTTTTAACCAAAGCACAACAATGCTCAAACCAAAATCACCACGAAAAATAAGTGCAGAAAAATTAAATGTGGAAGCCGTAAAAAGAACACAAGGGTATATAAAGGTTCGGTCAACTCGACCTACATCCACTCCTCAGAGGCACCCTCTGAGTATTGCACTACAATCGTGACTCTCCTTTAGCCCCCACAGCTAGGCAGAGAAGCCCTTACAAACACCACCTTTTTTTCACCCCCGGCAAGGCGGAGAACCCAACTCCTTTTGCTTCCTTCTGAAGCAGGCAGAGAACCTTGATTGATTGCTGAAGCTTACCTCTCCCAAGCCTTCCAAGGACAAGAGACTCTAGTGGAAGAAGAAGTGGAACAATGCTTGGAGTAACCCTTGTGAATCTCCCTCACAAGCTTCCCCTCATAAGATCCTCTCTCTCTCCCTCTCTCTCTCTCTCTCCTCTAGGCTTTCTCAAGTCAAGACAGCAGCAAAAGATTAATTAAAATGTTGAAAAATAGCTCTTAAATAGAAGAGCTTCAAAATAGCTTATTAATTTCAAGTTGCCGACATTATCGTCCAGGACAATAGGTATATTATCCTGTACGATCAGTGCAATTTAAGCCTAATCAGTCGGGATGATCTGGGACGAATAGAAGAAAGGTGTTCCTACTATCCGGGATGATAATAAATCATCATATACGATTAGTTAAAATCACAGACCATCGGCCAGACAATTGCTCTGAAGAGAGTTTTGGACGATTCCAAAACAGCTTGATCGTCCGGGCCGATCTCACGATCCTCCCGGACAATTTGTTCAAATCAGAGGAAAATCATCCAGAGCATCGCCCAAAATTTGAGCTGGCCGATCCTTATCGTCCAGAGCATCTCCCAAAATTTGAGCAGGCCGATCCTTATCGTCTAGACCATCGTCCAGAATTTGAGCTGGCCGATGTTGATCATCCAGGAGAAACTAAGGTTTTTTGAACCGATCATCCTGGCCAATCTTGCGATTATCCAATATGATGTGATCGTATCAATCATTCTTAATTGCCAGATTAAATTAGGCATGATTGTATTATATTTTCCAGGCTGATACATAATCGTCCTGGCCGATTTCCATAAATAAAGAATACCTAAATAGATCGTGGTGGCTGATTCTTTCTGTTTTGAGCTTATCATCCTAGCCGATACATGTATCGTCTAGGCCAATCAGCTAATGATGGTTGTATTAACAATGATGACTGATTAGGGTTTCTATTTTAAACCTTATCATCCAGGATGATATAAATATTGTCCAGGATGATGTGAGCAAAAAAAAAAATTCTAAATCAATCTGAAAAATCTCTCAAGTGTGTGTGTGTAGGGTTACTTAGCATCAAACACTTTACAATTAACTCAAGAAAGGGAAAAAGAAAAATACATACTGACTCAGACCTATTCTATCCAATCTTGAGCAGGTTCAGATTCCCATCCGATCATGTGGTCCTGTGGTCCTAAAATGTTAATAGAAAAAGGCAGTCGTAGTGTTTGCTAACATCAAAAGCATAATCCATGAAAACACATTTGCAATAATCTCCCCCTTTTTGGTGATGGCAAACACTTTAATGATTAATTCTAAAACAACAGTCCAAAACATAGCACATACAAACATACTACTCCCCCTTTTAACATCTAAAAAAGGAGAGGAAACGGAAACTAAACACAAACTAAAACACCTAAAAAATTAAAAGAAAAACACAAAGCAGAGAAAATAATCTACAGAAAACAGAAACTAAAACTAGAGAAATGAGGGACCCTGATCATTAGACGGAGGGGGTGGTGGTGGCTGCTAAAAGTAATAAGAGAGTGAAGCAAACTGTGCCCCTAACCAGACCATGTCCTGATCATGCTGCTGCTGCTGGCAAGCTACGTCCTCATCGTGCTGCTGCTGCTGGTGAGCTACGAAAGTGTAAAATTGGTCCTCCAACTGATCAAATTTTTCTACCAACTGATCCAGCTGTGAGTGCTGGAAAAGAGGAACAGGTTCAGGAACGGGAACGGGAGCGGGAGCCTCATCCCCCTCAGCCCCCAGAGCTTCCCCATCTCCTAGGTGGAGACGAGTACTGTGAAGGACATTGAAAGAACTATTTGAGTAGCAGGGGAGCTGAAGGTCGGAACAAGCAGGATATTGAAGTTGGTATTTGGCTTCAAGAACATAAGCTAGTGTCCTAAAGCAAGGTTGGGTTTCCTTTTATGACCTAGATCCCAGATTGTTGTTAAATGATCAATGTATCAAAAGATCAGGTCAGTAGCATTAAACTCTCTATGGGCCATGATGTAAAAGGTAGTAAGTGAAAGAAGTGGAGTGATGTGGATTCGATCCCTGGCTTTTGGAATAATGGAAGTGCGAAGGACATATTGGATTGTCCTAGCATCTTTGAGTAAAGATCTAGTCTCTACAACATGAAAAGGTGCGTTGGTGTAGCGAAGAAAGTGGTTTGTAGAGGACCAGTTAAAATCAGGATCAGAGATAATGATATGCAACTTATCCCCAGTGGTGGATAACTGCAACAGTTCAGCATAGTCCTGGTATGTGATCTCGATAGGGCGTCGATTCACATAGGAGGTGAGGGTAGTGTAGGAGGAGTTTATGCGGAGGTTTGCAAAAAATTAAAAAAGAAGTTCAAAAGATAAGGGACAGCGAGAGTAAGAATAAAACACAGAGAAGTTTAAGGGAAGAGGGCTAATACCGGATATGAGCGGTTGACAGGATTGATTATTCTGGAGAGAGTGATTCTGCATTCGTTATACCGATGGTAGGCAGCCTGATCTTCTGACTCCCTTAATTGAGGGTCTAGTGTGGCCCTCGAGGAGCTTCTAGAGATTTGTCGACCTGCTTGGAGCAACCCTTCTGAATCTCCCTCACAAGCTCCCCTTCACAAGATCCTCTCTCTCTCTCCCTCTCCCTCTCTCTCTCTCTCTCTCTCTCTCTCTCTCTCTTCTCTATGCTTTCTCTAGTCAAGAAAGCAGCAAAAGATTATTCAAAATGTTGAACAATAGCTCTTAAATAGAAGAGCTTCAAAATAGCTCATTAATTGCAATTTGTCGACATTATCGTCCAGGATGATAGGTATATCATCCTGTACGATCAGTACAATTTAAGCCTAATCAGCTGGGATGATCTGGGACTAATAGAATAAAGGTGTTCCTATCGTCTAGGATGATAATAAATCATCCTGTACGATTAGTTCAATTCATAGACCATCAGCCAGACAATCGCTCTGAAGAGAGTTCTGAATGATTCCAAAATAGCTTGATCGTCCGGACCGATCTCTCGATCATCCCGAATGATTAGTTCAAAACAGAGGAAAATCGTCTAAAGCATCGCCCGAAATTTGAGCTGGCCGATCCTAATCGTCCAGACCATCGCCTAGAATTTGAGCTGGTCGATGTTGATCGTCCAGGAACAACTAAGGTTTTTTGAACTGATCATCCTGGCCAATCTTACGATCATCCAGGATGATGTGATCATATCAATCATCCTTAATTACTTGCCTTAATTACTAGATTAAATTAGTCATGATTGTATCATATCGTCCAGGCCATTATCGTCCAGGCCAATACACGATCGTCCTGGCCGATTTCCATAATTAAAGAATACCTAAATAGATCATGGAAGCTAATTCTTTCTATTTTGAGCTTATCATCCTGGCCGATACATGTATCGTCCAAACCGATCGGCTAATGATGGCTGCCTTAACTATGATGACTGATTAGGGTTTCTATTTTGAACCCTATCGTATAGGACGATGTGAGTAAAAAAAAGATATTCTAAATCAGTCAAAAAAATCTCTCAAGTGTGTGTGTAGGGTTACTTAGCATCAGGCACTTTACAATTGACTCAAGAAAGGGAAAAAGAAAAATACAAATTTACTAAGACCTAATCTACCCAATCTTGAGCTTGTTCTGATTCCCGTCCGATCTTGTGGTCCTGAAATGTCAATAAAAAAAGGCAGTCGTAGTGTTTACTAACATCAAAAGCATAATCCATGAAAACACATTTGCAACAATACCCTTCCTTAGACCCATGGTTAGGTGATGCCTACTTTAATTTTTCAGTTAATATATCTATTAGGAGTAAGTCTTTTATCAGCATCCTATAGACCTAAGGTTGGGTGATGCCCTTCCTTAGACCCAAGGTTAGGTGATGCCTATCTTGGTTTCCCAATTAACCTATCTATTAGGAGTAAGTCTTTTATCAACATCATGTAGACCTAAGGTTGGTGATGCCCTTCCTTAGACCTAAGGTTAGGTGATTCCTACCTTAGTTTCCCAATTAATTATTTTATTAGGAGTAAGTCTTCTATCAGCATCCTATAGACCTAAGGTTGGGTGATGCCCTTCCTTAGACCAAAGGTTAGGTGATGCGTACCTTGGTTTCCTAATTAATCTGTCTATTAGGAGTAAGTCTTCTATCAGCATCTTGTAGACTTAAGGTTGGGTGATGCCTTTCCTTAGACCCAGGGTTAGGTGATGCCTACCTTAGCTTTCCCAGTTAATCTGTCTATTAGGAGTAAGTCTTCTATCAGCATCCTATAGACTTAAGGTTGGGTGATGCCATTCCTTAGACCCAAGGTTAGGTGATGCCTAATTTGGCTTCCCAATTAATTTATCTGTTATGAGTAAGTCTTCTATCAACATCCTGTAGACCTAAGCTTGGGTGATGCCCTTCCTTAGACCCAAGGTTGGGTGATGCCTACCTTGGTTTCCCAGTTAAGTTATCTATTAGGAATAAGTCTTCTATCAGTATCCTATAGACCTAAAGTTGGGTGATGCCCTTCCTTAGACCCAGGTTTAGGTGATGCCTATCTTTATTTTCCAGTTGATTCGTCTATTAGGTGTAATTCTTCTATCAGTATCCTGTAGACCTAAGATTTTGTGATGCCCTTCCTTTGACCTAAGGTTAGGTGATGCCTACCTTGGTTTTCCCAAATAATTTGTATATTAGGTGTAAGTCTTCTATCAACATCCTATAGACCTAAGGTTGGGTGATGCCCATCCTTAGACTTCTAAAATTTTTTCAAAATGTCATTCAGTAAACGCCAATGTGTACAGTAGAAGTTCCTTCTACTACGCACATTGGGGGTCCATTTATTGACCTCATTTTTGTATGAGGTCACTTTCAACCCCTTCTTGAGCTATGGACCTTAGGTTCCTTTGGACTTTATATCTTAGGATTTTTTTAGTTCTTAGCCCTTCGGCCCAATCCAGGTCTTAACTCAATTCAAACCCAGAATCTAGGGTTAAAAACTCAAATCCTAAAACCCTTTCTAGGTGATTTTTCCATCACCTTGAAACCCAATTAATTGGCATTTGATTCAGGGTCTATAAATTTTATATTGATGTGACATGTCTCTAGTGCCAACCCTCCAAATTTGAACTAAGTCAGGGGACTTTAACACCACAAATTTAATCCAGTTTCAAAGATTGTAAAACCTTCAAATATTTACAATCAATGCTGCTAGACCTTTCACCTAGTGGAATTTAATCTTGGAGCCCCCACCAAACCATTTGATCACTCCCAAGATCTTAATATTGACTTATTAAGCAATAATCCACATCTTTTTAGATTCAATTTAACCCAGAATTGACTTGAGACCAAAATAACCAAAATGCCCTTAAAGGGGTTTTTTGGGACTTTTGGACTAAACTCAACTTGATTTGACTTATCAACCTTTGAAATCTTCTCCAAATGTTTTCAAATGATTTTTAAGACCTTTTAAACTAAATTCCAACTTTGGGTCAACTTGGTTTAACAAGTCAACCCATTTTGACCTAAAGGCTCCTTAAGGGTCAACATGGTCATTTTGACCTAAATGACCCCTCCACACCTTGATACCCCATCCATTAGGTTCATATGACCAAATTGATTTCAATGGACCTAACTCCTAGTCCTAGGTCAACTTGGTTGACCAAGTCAACCAAGTTTGACCAAATGACCCATCTACCCCTCCTTTCATTTAAACCCATTGACCAAAACCACTTCAACCCCATTTGAACCCATGGGGTGACTAGTTAGGCTTCCAAGAGATCCGTCTTGAAGACCCAAGCCTTGGGTCCACTTGGGTTAGCCTTTTGGCTTGACCCAAGTGCCCAAAGAGAGGCCCCCTTTGAACCATTTCTCAATCCTAATCAAATTGAACCCAAATCAAGGTGTCATTAGGTCTCCCCTGACCCAATACACCTTCCTTAACCAGTCCAGCCATTAAGTCACCTTGGGTCAAGAGTTAGGCTAACACAAAGTAGCCAAAACCACTTGGGATTGAGCCAACTCCTATCCTGAGCTCAATTATACCTGACCAACCTCTCCAATAGGTGGCCCTAGGTCCAATACACCTCCCCCAACTAGACCAAGCCATGGGTTGACTTGGGTCAACTTTTGGGCTAACTCAAAGTGGCCAAAACCGCATGGACTCGAGCCATCTTTAAACTCAAGTCAAATTGAACCCAATTGCAACTTGCATTGGGTGGACCAGAGCCATCTCCCACATCAACCCCAGGGTCTGGCCTGACCTAGGTTAAGCCCAATTCGACCCAAACCTAGCAAGTTTGAGTCAAACCAAACCACCTGAACGATCTGGACTTCCCCAGGCCAAATTGAGCTCACCCTTGAGTCTAGCGTATCCCCATCACTCTTTCCAAGTCAACCCAACCCAGACCCCAGCTCGACACGGCCAGAACTAATAGAGAACAAGCTCCGGTGCCCCCCCCCCCCCCCCCCCCCCGCGCTTCGATCCTGACCCAAAGCCTTCCAAAGGCTAGGCTCGCTGGCTTCAGGCTCACGAGCCCTCTCGGATGTTGTTCCCTTCCGCCTGGTGTCCATCAGAGGCCCAGCCTAGTCAATCCCGACCGTCCAAGCTTGTGGGAGGTGGCAGAATAGGGCAGCGCATCCCAAAAGCTGCCATTCGATCCTAGGCTTTCAAAATTACTCCCCAGAGCCCCCTCATTCCTCTGTTCTCATTTTCCCAGCCTCCCAGACTATCTCATTGATCCATTTGAGCGAACTCTAGTGACAGCTTTTAGCATCACACTCGAAGTCATACCTCCGGCCATTCTCAGGTCCCGGCATCTAATGGAGATCTATTCGCCTACATCCCCTGAAGCTGCTTGATAGAGAAGCTCATCCACTAAGGCATTCTCTATGGTAATTTCTTGATCCCGAGCTCTTTAGATAGGTTGTCTGGTCAAGTGTGAAGGAAACCTTCCCAACGAATTTCCACCGTTGGATTGAAGGTTTCTACGCCCCTGATCCTCCCTGTTAAATTTTGTCAAAGTTCATCAGAGGGATCGCTCGGATCACGTCAGAGAAGCCAAATGACCTGGCCATTGATTTTGATCAATGGTTTGGATTAGATCCCACGGTTCCAGAGGTTGTTTGATCCCAACCGTTTGATCGCTCATCCGACAGCTGTAGTTAATCCGACTGTTATCCAGTCAGCCGTCAATGATTGCCCCACTAATCGTGATGCGCCGCATATAAAGCGCCGGGTGACTGGTAATTAAAGGATTTAATTTCATAAAAAATTAAGGGGAACTTCAAAAATTGATATCTCCCTGTACGCTTTACCAAATTAGGTGTTCATAGGCTTATTGGAAAGAACTCAGAGAGATCTACAAAAGCCCTATGATTCCATGCTCTAAGTGTATATGTATTAAGTTTAATTTCAGTATTAGTGTTTTATTAATTATTACATTTACTACTAAAATTAAATTCACCAGAGCCTGGAATTTTGGGAGAATGAATTTTGGCATGTCCCTGACATGTCCAAATTTTGTCTCCCCGCTTAAGGTGTCCAAGGGCATTATCATGCCAATTTTGGTTTAACGGTCATGGTTTGACCCTCAAATCCAAATTGGAACCATGATCTATCCAATAAGGTTTAGTATTTGATTTTGAATGTGTGATGATGTGTAGTATAAGGAGTCTAGGGCCAGTGATTTTGCCCCAATCCAATACTAGGATAGCTCCGTAGGATTTTTATAAGGTGACATAGGGATCACCTTAGGTGGCTTGGTTAGCCACCTTAAAGAAATCTATTTAAGCTCATATTTGGTGTGTTTATGTCCTGAAATCAGGTGATCTCGTGGTCCAAATTTCATTAGATTTGGTGCCCATTTGGTCACCAATCAGGAGCCAAAAATTTTCCCCCTTTATAAATGACCTAAAGCTTAATGAATTCACTAAAAATTATTGTTAATTAGTAAAATTTCATAAAATACCTCTAACTGACCCTAATTAGTTCCTTAACCTTCAAAAATTTGAAACCCATTAATTTGACATTAAAATCCACTTTAATTTAATTTTAACTAAAATCATTGTTTAATCAACTTTAATTAATTAAAAATCCTAAAAAATCTTTAAAAACTTGCTTATCTCTCCTTAGATGATTTCTAATCTTTGGAGTTGATTTCAAAAAGTTTAGGACTCATTCGGGTTCAAATCACAAAATGAGCTCTCTAATTAAGGTAATTAGAAAATTCAATAAATACCCTAATTTCTAAAATTCATTGCTAATTATAATAATTTTCAAATCAATCAAACTCAGGGGTTAATGACTCATAATAAAATCTAGTATTTTCTAAAAATGTCAAACCCCAAAATCTGGTCAAAGTCAAAAAAAGTCAACATTTTGGTCAACCTAGGTTAAAATCGGGTCAAAACTTCTAAAAATAATAGATTTTCATAGAAAATCCCAAATTATGTGTGCCACCAGTCTAACAACTCATAATAAGGTCTAGTATTTATTAAAAATCTGAAACCTCTAATTTTTTCTCTAATTTTAAAAATTAACTTTTGACCCCTTAGTTAACATATCTAGATAATCCCTAAAACCTATTAATTCTTCTAAACTACAAAATTTTCTAAGTTGGTTAATAAAGTTTTCAACCAATCTTTTAAAATTAGTAACCAATCCTTTTAATATTTAACTATTCTCATAATTCCAACTAATTTAAATTAACTTAATCAACCCCAATTATTACAGGGTAACCCAGGCCTACGAGGCTATTAGCTTAGCCCAAAGGAAGGTGAAATAAACTTCACGACCTTGGTGTGAAACAAATGTAGTAATTATTTAACCCTTAAAATATATTTAAATAAAATTCTTATTATATTAATATTTAAACTCTAACCTAAATCTCCCTTTAAGCCTTAACGAATCTAAAATTTTGGATAACTTTAATTAACTACCCGCTTAGAATCTTCCCCAGCTACACAACCTTCTACACACACTTTAGATGGTTTGCTAGGACAACCAACTCTAGATGTAAATTACGCCGATGTTTACTTTTTTGCTGTGTGCCAGATTTTTTTTAATTTTATTGCATGTTGTGGATGAATTTTCCTTGCGGTGTCTGCTTACTTTTTACTACACTCTGAGAATGATTGACGTGTTTGGCGACTAGATTACCCTTAGGATAGGAACGATCTGGATGTTCACATAATTTTCTTCAAGTGGCCACGCTCATGCAGGGCAATAAAAAGGGGGGCTAAATCAATAAAATTCATTTATAAATATGCTTGCACAAATGCTTCAGCTGCTAAGCCCCCAAATTATAAAAAGAGCATGGCCAGTGTGTTTATTTTTTTTTTCTACACATATATAACTGCTTGGGAATATATTTTTGATTTATCAACTACTTAGGATAACCCTGTAGGAGAGTCTAGAATTTTATTTCATATTAAATGTAATTTGTGTAGAAGTTAAATGTTGTAAAAGTAGAGTTTTGAGTTGGGATACATAGATCTAAAGCTTGAATTCCAAAGAGAAAAGGACACCCCTTAGGGAAGTAGACATTTTCTATTTGGAAATCCAAATTTGGATCACTTCTTCCCTACCCAAAGAGGAAAGAGTGGCCTTCCCCTCAAAGGTAGTGCCCTCTTATCCATTTGGGTAGCCTACTACGAAGAATCCAAGGAGCTTGAAAGAAAGGAACCCAAAGGAGAATAATTTGAAGAATTGAACACAAAAAAAGCATCCCACTCAAAACCACTTAAGTCTCTACTAGGTTTAGAATCCGGGTTGTTATTAGTGGTGCCCAGCCACTTTACTTTCAGCAAGACTCTGGTTTGTAATAAGCAAGGAAATTTTCATATGGACATTTAGTAATTAATTTATTTATATTTGATGTGTTGAGATGATTGCGTACTGAATTACCTACTTTTTTAGTTTTTTTTTATGTTTGTGTGCCGCTTTTGCTTTCACCTGGATACATGAGACTCGTGAGGCTGTGAAAGTTTTATACTCATAATTATAAAGTTTAAAATTTAGCGAGTCTAAATAACATAAAAAGATAAACGAATCTAGGAAATTAGCCGGGGATCAACCCCGGGGTCGCATGCATATTTCTGCATTTCTTCTTTCCTTGCTTTAGACCCTTCCCCGCCTGCGGGTAGAGTCCGGATAGTCTGACCTATAAGGATGAGGTGCCGGACCTGGGGAAAACTAGCCTTCTAAAAATATTTTTTCTAAGCTAGTTTTTAACTTTCAAGCATTCATGATTTGAAGTTGTTGACTAGCATGCATTGTATTAGAAACAAATTAAAATTTTCAAAATTTTAATTGCATTAGTCTTTAGCATTTTGCACCCAATATAAGTCAAAGAGGCCAATTAGAGAAATCTCTAGATGTAGGCCCTGGCTCTCCAAAACCTTAAAGAAAATGTCTCTATCACTCTTTCATAAAAGACTAGACTCATCTATTTTAAATCGATTAGGTGGTTAGCTAGCTCCCCAATCCATGTCGGGGTAAGTCCAGGTTCTGCACTGCATTAGTTAGGTTTGAATGACTGTGGTCCAGTGTCCAAATTAGATTTAGGATCCAGGGCAGATCTTTGATTATAAGACCCCAAACTTTGGGAATCTAATTCCAACTTTCTAATAAAATGCTCAACTCGAATTAAATATTCTTTCAATCTAAAATGTAAAGCCCAATACTTAGATTAGGTTGGGACACTTCTGGATCTTTTTGGAATCTTAAAGTGTCCTCTACTTGTTTTCCCTTGATCCTGATAATAACTGCTCAATTTTGATCCATTCCCTTATGTGCTTCCAAAATTCACCTCTTTTTGACATCACTCCTAAAAAATCTAATAAAATTTTATCACTATTTTAATTGAGAGTTTTCATAGGGGACTCTGTCTCCCTATGATGTAATTAACTACAAGGGCTTGCGCTCGTAGGAGATTTAGAGCCACACACTCACCTGATTTTAAAATTTGATTTTCCAAAATTTTTATTGGATTCCTTTGGGAAAGATTAAAAGATGATCGTTATTATCACATTCAAAGAATTATCATTGAATGATATTTTCTCCCTTTGGGGAGATATATCTTTCCTTGATAAAGCTTTAGATATGAACTTAACGATCATACTTCTTAATTATTATAGCTGGATATTTAGTTGAACCTCAATTTGATCCTTCTAGGCCATACAAAGTTCTCTTCAACATCCAGTCACAACACTCTAAATGGAATTTATAATTCTAAATCTGAATACTGTTATAAAATTTTATTTTTACCTTTCGAGGTGATATGCTTTTTCTAACGAGACAATCCAATTTTAGAATTAGAATCCAATCTCAATTTCCAAAGAAAACCAAACTTTTCAAAACCTATTTTCAAAATTCCACCAACATGAATTGTTGAATAAAGAGCTATATATGGAAGAGTTGGAGATGGTTGTGAACTAAGCTGGAGAAAGTGTTTCACCAGGTAATGACGAAATTTCATACTCATTTCTTAAAAGATTTTGGAGCATTATTAAATTTGATTGCTGGAATGCCATCAACCATTTTTTCCAATTGGGGAAGATGAATATGGACTGGAAAGAAATTTTACTTGTTCTTATTCCTAAGATCTTAAATCCTGTTGTACCGAGCCAATACAGGCCTATTAGTGTCACGACGCAGCCCGGGTAATCGAACTTACAAGGCGGGTATGTAAATCAGGATGATAAAATTCATTAAACCTTATACTATTTCAATTATACTAAAGAGCCACTAACCACAAAATGTAAAATTACCTGTTGTCATTTGCACGTCGTCTTCTATAAACATGTTCTTCTCTTTCAGCCATTATTTCTTTAGAAATATACCTGAAATATTTAAACTTGTGGGTTGAGTTTACTAAGTAAACCCTTAAATAATCTTCTATA
The DNA here is from genome assembly GCA_022539455.1 of Dendrobium nobile. NCBI lineage: Eukaryota > Viridiplantae > Streptophyta > Magnoliopsida > Asparagales > Orchidaceae > Dendrobium > Dendrobium nobile. The sequence continues at coordinate 33,643,475 of CM039726.1, read as the reverse complement.
TGTATTCAACCATTTATTAACTTTATTCCATTTATTTTGGTAATTTATACATATTCGATCATGTTGCTTTAAAACATTTAAAACCATCTTGATATTTCCTTTTCCCATTTAATTTGCATAGGAGCACCGTCTCAATGTACTTAAAGTACAACCTTTTCCATTTTCCATTTCCTTTTTCCTTTTCCTTTTTACGTGCACGAGTATGGAGTCCCCAGCCAGTACCATAAGGGGGTAAACTCCTGTAAGTTTTTCAATACATTTTCCTTGTTATTATTTCCGTTTTACTTCCATGCTTATATAGGCTTTTGTTTCACTTTTTCTTTTCCATTTTCTCTTTTATTTTCTCTCTCATAAACTTTCAAACTTTGTTCTTAAAGCCATGAAATCAAAAGATATCATATAAAATTTTATCAGTTACTTAGAAGATTAGAAACATGAATAAAATCATAAAATAATTTAATCTAATTTACCCACTTTGAACTTTTTTAGGTCTTTAATATTTGATCTACCCTTGAATCACTTTCTCCTCTTAGTGAATCCTCACGGGATCAACACTTATGACTTGATCTATCACTTTCTAAAACCCTAAAATTCAAACAATAACTTTCATGTAAAATTAAATTTATGTTCCCATAATGAAATATAACAAAAATCTTATATAAGGAGAATTTCACTTACATATGGAAACTTTATCTTCTTTTTTTGTCTGAATTCCTTCTCCTTGCCTACAGTTTCTTCCTTTTCTTCTATTAAGAATATATTTAGGCTTAGATGAAATAGAACAAGGTAATTTATACAAAAAAATTGAAAAGAAAATTTTTCAAACCTCTTTCTTTCTTCTTCTTAATTGTTCCCCTCGTTCATTGCAAATTCTCCCAAATTAGTATTCCTTTAACTGTGGGAAGGAAAAGGAATGATTTATTCTTATCATCAAAGAAAATCATTCACTAAAATTAGAAAAAATTGATACCTATCTTGCTCTCGCGTGAAATGCCGACCGTCCGCCCCTCTCTATTCGCGCGAAAGCTTATGTTCCACAAACCCTTTTGTTCGCAATACTAATAGATTAAGCCGGCTGGTTCAGTTGAACCGAACGGATGAACTGGTTATTACAATTAGCCTATGTAAATCTGCTCATAAAATTTTGGCTAGAACATTGTTAAACAGGATGAAGCTTTTGGTTTCAAAGTTAGTTTCAGCATAGCAAGTTACTTTTGTTAATGGAAGATCTTTAGGAGATCACATTCTTGTGGCTCAAGAGGTTTTTCAAAAATTCAGGACTTTTATTTCTTCAAAAGGACTAGTTTCAATTAAAGTTGATTTAGAATAAGCATATGATAGCATGTGTTGGAAGACATTAAGGCAAGTATTGAAATACTTCGGATTTCCTGAAAAGTTTTCTTTATGTATTATGGAGTGCATAGAAAATCCTAAATTCTCTTTGATTATTAATGGCAAAGTTTCAAATTGGATTCATGCTAAGAGTGAATTCTATCAAGGATGTCCACTTTCTCCTTTTTTGTTCATTCTATGCTCTCAACAGCTTACTAATGGGTTGAAAAAGAAAGAAGAATCTTTGGGAATAAAAATGGGTAATAATGTTCCAATGATTACTCATCTTTTATATGCATAAAACATCTTAATTTTTTCTCATGCTAAAGTTAGTAAAGTGAAGGAGATTATAGTTTTATTATCAAATTTCTACTGTTGGACAGGGCAAAACATTAATGTGAATAAAATAGCAATCTTGTTTGGCAAGCATGTTAAAAAGAGAACAAGGAAATCAATTGAAAGGATCATAGGGTTTAAGGTGGTGAAGGAGTTCATGTATCTTGGTGTTAACATTACACTAAAAAGGTTAGTTGTTGTTGATTTCTATTTTTTTATTGAGAAAGCATTAAAGGTAATTGGAGTATGGGGGAGGAAAATTTTATCTCTAGCAGGAAAATTCATGTTGATAAGAATGGTTTTGCTATCAATTCCTTTATTCTACTGCACTTTTTATTTAATCCCGAAAGGAATTCTAAAAGAATTGGATAAATTGAGTAGGGAATTTATCTGGAACAAATAAGATGGGAAGGCGAATCTACACTTTGTTAGCTGGAATAATCTACGTAAACCAGTTAAAGATGGAGGAAGAGGTATTCATACATGTGTGAGTGTTGTGGGACCTCTGAGAGAAAATTTGGCTTGGAAAGTAATTCAAGACAAATGTTCCCTGGTGTATAAATTCTTTAAAAATATATATATGGCTCGTATGGTGGATAAATTGGTTATGGGAGAGGGGAATCATTTACTTGCAAAATCCTATATAATGGAAATAAAGCTTTAGAATCTATAGTCAAATGGAGAGTGGTTAAAGGCTGTTCCATTGATATCATGGAACATATATGGATCCTTGACAAAATTTTGAACAAATGTCCTATATATGTCTCAGTTTTAGAATATGAAAACCATATGGTAGACTCTCTAATTATCAACAATGAATGGAATTTCTAAAATTACAAACTTTATTTGGAGAGGAGCTTATCAGACTTATTCAAACGGTGAAGATTCAAAGTGATCAAGATGAAAATTATCTGGAGCTCATTCATCAAAACTTAGGACATTCAATTTCTTATCTGGTTTTTAAGGCTTCGGTAATGCAGATTGTGGAATGTTGGTATTGGAAATGCTTTAAAATATTCAAATTAAGCTTTGAAGTGGAGGTATTCTGGTGTCGGGTATTTAACAATGCTATTGCAACCTTTTAGTTTTTATGTCAGAGAAGAATTCAAAGCTTGTTTGAATGTCCTACAAGATGTGACATAATTGAGGATATTGATAATTTGACGATAAAATGTGGAAAATTGAAGGAAGTAATTGGTTATCTAAACATATGGGAATTTGGATATCAGTTTTTTGAATCCTTTCAAGAGTGCTGGAAATGGATGGAGAAGTATAGTAAAATTCATGGTTTCCTCATCAATATTTATTGTAATGATGTTTATCTAACTTGGAGATCGAGGAATAAATTAGTACATGACAGAAAGGAAGATAATTCTATGCTCATAGCTTCAAATGTCGTAAGTTGTGCTTTCATTTGTTATATGAAGGATGGAATATTAGGACACTAGGGTACTAATCAGTCTTCAAGACTGTCAGATCTTTGGTATCCTCCTCCTCCCAACTGGATCAAGATCAATGTAGATGCTTCTTTGTTACAATCATATAAGGCTGGTATTGGAAGAGTAGTTCAGGACAACAAAGGAAGAGTTTTATTGGGATATGGTAAATCATGCATTCATTGGGATATATCTAATTTAGAATTCTTAGCGGTGGAAGTATTAAATGAAATCATAAAAGATTGGATGCTTGATTATCAAGGTATCATTGTGGAAGGTGACAACTATAATGTCATTAAGCTTTTAAAGAAATTGGGAGGAAAATGGAGAGATGAACTGTTATTTGTCAAGGATCACAAATTTATTTTCTCCAATTGGGTAAATAGAAAATGCAATAAGTAAGCAAATCTTTGTGCTAACTATACTATTCTTAGGGATTTCTTTTGGGAAGATTTAACTTAATATAATGTTCCTCCTTTGTTCGCTAAACTTGTGTAGGAATCTATTGTTTTTAGTTTGTTATTAGGTTTTCTTTTTTAATAAGAGAATTGGCAATTTGATTGCTTTCTTCAAAAAAAAAAAAGTTGTAAGATATCTTTTTCAGAAACTAGCAAAGCAGGAACTCCTTTAATGGAGGAACAAGTAAAATAAAAACCAACATCTATCGTGGAGGCACTACCAGCCAGAACATCAAAAAAATACTAAGTTTTAGTTGAAGAATCATTACCTGAAGCATCAAAAAAACCTTTTTAGTTCCAAAAGAGTCTGCCGGAGGAATACCCCAAGGGGTCGTAATAGTCGAAGATGGCCCTACCACCATCACAACAAAACTGCAAAGAAAAACACTAAAGGCCAAAGGCCTCAGGCAAAGAAAAAATAAAAATAAACCATAAAGTAAGATAAACAAACAAAACCCCAAGAAAACTATAGGAAAAACATGAAGAGAATAGAGGAAACCCTAACGCCAGAGATCGAGCGTGCCACAGGAGAGGAGAGATGAAAGACTAAAGTACTCTTTTCAAATAGATAGAAAAACATTAATCTGTCTATGATTGCAACATAAATTTAACTATACATATTTTACAAAAAATGTAAAGAAAGTCTTGTGGAACATTTATTATCCATAGTCATTTGATGATTTAGGGACCTTCCCAGATGCTGGTTAGTTTTCCTAGTATGGTGTGACTAGTGGTTGCATCATCCTTCTTTAGGACCAAGTCACTGAGTCAAAATATCTTCCCTTTGGTGTGCATGTTAGGATTTGCTCTTATGAGAGGTTATCTAGAATCCATATTTCTTTTGGTAGGTTAATAGAAATTTATTGACCTCTTAGTTTGATGCTTTCCAATTGTTAATTATATTATAGGTTATAGTCAACACCCCTTGTTTTAACAATTCAAGCTCTATTGGAAGTATAACCTTTGGGCCATGTAGAGGTGAGAAATGGGTATGATTGATTTCTACTGATAGAGTCATTTTGAGAGCCGAAAGTACTGAAGGAAGCATTTTATCCACTTTCCTTTAGTGCCTTTGATATTTTTCTACTGAAGGCTGAGTATGAATTTGTTTGTGGATTAAACTTGTCCATTAGTTTAAGGGTGATAAACAGATCTAAACTTAAGAAAATTTCCTTTGGCATTGATCCACTTGGTGAAGTAGTCCATCATGACTAAAATGAATCGTTTTTGCCCATGACTAGTGGGAATGAGCTTAACAAGTCCATTCCCCACATGGAAAATGGTCAAGGGCTTATTATCAAATACACTTTATTAGAATATTGCAACTATATTAAAACAAACTTCTGACATTATATTCATCACCTTGAGAATTCTTTAGTATCTTTTCTTAGAGTAGGCCAAAAGTATCCATGCTTGAGGATGTGGTAGGTGAGAGAGTGCCCGTTAGAGTGGCTTTCGCATTCACTTGAATGGTTTTCATTTAGTAATTCTTCCTTTTAGTCTTCTTGAACACATTTGAGGTTGAGTGTGGATGTGAATCTTCTAAACATGTGGTCAACTATTAGCAGGCAATTAACTTCCTTTGCTTTGTATTATCATTGATTGCTAATCTAGGGATCAATTGAACCATTTTGAGATAGTTAATGTAAGGATCCCTCCAACTCATGATGAGTGGAGCAGAGGAGTTGGGTTATATTTGTGGTACTTCTTCTTTGAAGGAGGGTATGAAGATATGTATGGCCTGTTGTTCACCAATGTGTCCTTGCTTGTAAAGGAGGTCGGGGAGCTGATTCTAATCCCTCGGGATTTGAGCGATTTCATAATTCTCAAGCTTACTAATTTTGGCTTTAACTCTATGTAGATATTTGGAGAGAATCTAATCTCTTACTTCATATTCACTACTAATTTGGTTCACCATGATCTAAGAGTATAAGTATAATGTAATGCATTAATATCTAATTTGGAGGTGAATTATAATCCTATGAGTAAGGTTTCATACTTAACTTGAATATTGGTGACTGGAAATTTAAACTTCATGACTTGTGTGATTATTATCCTAATGAGACTCTTCAAAATGATACTCGTACCAACTCTTTGCTCGTATGATACACCATCCATGTGTAACATCTAACAAGGTAAGGATATCTTAAGATTTATAGCTCGATGGGTGCATATAGTAACAATAAAAAGTGCCTATGCTCTTATGGATATCTTCTATCTATATATGTTTGCAAATTCATTATGTTTCATTATATGCTATGTGTCATAACTTTATAGCTGAGATGACTAGTGACCATACAAGCTTTTTCATGTTCTGGTACCTTTATATTGTGCCTTAGAGCATATGACTGGTGTCATAGACTAGACAATATTCCCATCCTTCTTCTCCAATGAGGACAAAAGAGATAATATTTTCACAAACTCTAAGGTATAATAGTAGATTTTTATATAGCTAAAGGCTCTTGAGGATTGGGGAATAAGTGAAGAGAATTTTAAGTTAATATAAGGAAACTTCGCAATCATCTCCATAAGGAAATTTCATGGCACTTCTAAGAGTTTTAAGGAAGGGGTCGCATCTCGCTCCCAGTTGAGAGATGAATCTGTTGAATCTAGTGATCCAGCCAGTAAGCCATTAGAATTCTTTGGTTGTTCTTAGCACCTTCAGGTTGAGTAAGTCTTGCACTTTATCAAGATTGACTTTAATTTTGTTTGAGTGTAAGAATCAATCCTAAGAATTTTCTTGTCCCTGCTCATTAGGCACACTTGAGATAATTTAGCCTCAAGTTGAATTTAAAAGTTTATGAAGGTTGTTAAACCTCAAAGAATTACCCTGTAATAATTTAAATTTTTTTAACAAAAATAAAATCTTTTTATAACTTTTTTAATATATGAAAATAAATTATTTTTATCACTTGATGTGGAAGCAAATTAATTTCATAATAATAAGATAGTAAGAGTTTTCAACCACATAATTAATCATAAAAAATAAAGCATGGAAAATAATAAGAATAAATGCACTAGAATTTATTATGGTTTGGTCCAACTTGACCCATGTCTACTCCCCAAAAACCTCCATTCTAGGTATCACACTAAAATTAGTCTCTCATTTTGCCTCTACAATAAGGAGGAGAAAACCATACAAAATATCTTCCACCAACCTAATGTGACAAAGGACCTTTCTTTTTTTTCACCCTCCTAGTGAAGGCAGAGAGCCTGAAATCCATTTTCTTTACCCTATAGAAGGCAGAGAACCAAGAATCCTTTTTCTCCATCCTAGATATTTAGAGAACCATGGACTAGTGTTGTAGAATGTCTCCGTAGAGCCACTAAAGGACCAAGGTAGAATATTAAATAAGATAAGCAATAACCTTGCTTTGAGTAACTTTATGAATCCCTCATAACTCTCCCTCACAAAACCTCTCCCTATCTTCTGTCCCAAAGCTCTCTTAAACTCCTTCTATATGCTCCCTTTCAGGACACTTAGCAGACAAAGACTTAGAAGCAAGTCTAAATAAGAGTTTAAATAGAGAGTCTCTCAAAAAGCCCTAAATTTCAATCTGCCAACTTTGATCATCTAGTATGATGCAAGATCATCTATTATGATTAGTTCAAAGTACTCCTGTAAGTACTATATGAAGTGATAGACCCTATACGATTAGTTTAAAGATATGAACTAACCATATTTGAACAAACAGTATAGCATGATTCAGAGCATCATCTAGTACAATTAGTATAAAACAACCCTTTTAGGCAGTACGAACTATATTATATTGTACGATCAGTTCAAGAGTTTGTACTGATCATCCAGTATGATAGGTAATGAGAAATTATTATCCCATTCAAAGCTTAGTTTGTACAGTGAAAAATTGGAGGGTCGTCTTGTATGATTAATTGATAAACTATGGCATTTCATCTTGGATGATAGGCGACGATAAATTATAATCCCATGCATCATTCAGGTCGTACAATATGATTGTCCCCAATCATTTTGTATGATTTAATTGATCAAATTAATCATAATTATTTCCTAATCATAGGATCAATTTAGGCATGATTGTCATATATCATACAGTACGATGCATATCATATAGTATGATTAGAAAAAAATTTAAATTATAAAATATTGACTAATTTATTATTTGCAGCTATTTTCAGGATTATACCTGATCGTCCTATACAATAAGGATCATGTAGTGTAATCGGCTTAATCAGTCACAATTAATAGACGTGCCCTAACTAATGCTTTTTATGGTTAATTGATTGTCCAATACGATGTAAATTATATAGTATGATTAGTTTAGAAAACTTGTCTTCTTCCTAACTCACTAACTCACCCTCTTGAGTATGTGTATGCAAGATTTCTCAGCTTTAGGATCCACTATAATACTTGATTGATTCAAGAAAGATAAATTGTATATAAATATTGAAAATAAAGACTTTGATCCTAGTATACCCAATCTTGAGCTAATTGAAGTTACAAGTAAACAGTGAACATGAAATATTGGTAAGCAGGGCAAAAATGATATGTAATAAACTCAATTATAAAGCGATAACATAGTAATAAAATAAATAATATTTGTAACCATCAAAATCACAAGACTTGGGTCAAGATTTGCAACATTCTCAACCTTTTTTATGATGGAAAATATTGTTGTTTTATGTTTCAAAAGTGTTTTGCTATTCTATAAGGTCCCATTTACTAAGTAAATTCTTTCAAAAATAGGGGAGGTGTTGGTTTTGTTTTTTATTTTTAAATGAAAAAACATAACACATAACAATAAAATATATATTACTAGGTGACAAATATAGAATTAAATATTAAAAAAAAATTACAATCTACCAACAACATGCTACTACCCCTTTTAACATTACAAAAAGGAGAAAAGAAATCAAAAAATAGTAAACGATAAACAATAAAAAGTACAGGAGTTAAGAAACGAACAATTTCTAAAATTTATAAATCTACCTTATATATAAAAAAACTCTGAATGAAATGCATTGACAAAGCTTAAACCCAAAAAGGTTATAGATTCAACTTCTATTAACCCTAGGTCAAGCTCCTTACATGTTAAAGTTTAACAAACCAAAGCACCTCCAAGGACAAACAAAAGCACCATCCACCCAACCTTTAACGTATAAGGAGCTTGACCTAGGGTTTGCTTTACTTAAATATATCTATGAGAATAGCATAGCAAAGTGATGAATCAAGAATCATGATTTCGAAATTCAAGTGTCAAAGATATCAATTGGAGTACATGTTAATGATTTTGAATATTAGTTTGCTTTTTCTCAAATTGAGTAAATGTTAATGATAATTTGTAATGTACTCATCTTTTTTTCTTTCTTAACATTCTATTTTGATTTTTCATACATGGAGCACATGTTAATGATTTTGAATATTAGTTCAACATTTATCCCTCCAGCAATTCTACTTGAATTTATGTAAGGATTTAGTAAGATTGTTAATTCCATAATTACGTGTATAATGATGTTCAAAATTTATGTTACAAATTTATTCTTTAAACTCAAATATTCATTCTTCAATTCAGAAGTCGGTGCAATAGTTTATAGCTTCTATGATCAGGACAAGTCAATGACTTAAAATTATTACTTTGTTAATTATTTATGGTTATAAAAGTATGAATTAATATGTTTTGTTCATTCAAAATATCATCTAAGGTATTAATATTCCTGTTAATTTTAGATATTTTTTAATTACTTTTTCATTTTAGCTAAATGAACAATGAAAGTGAAAATGCTATGTGGAGGATAATTTTTAAGAGTTAAACAAATACATGAATTTAAATTAAATGTAATTTGAATTAACACAATAATGTAAATATAAGTAAACAATAAAGTAACAAAATACTATTACAAAATAACATAATACATAATGAAAGAACTAAATAACTGAAAAGAAATTCAAACACAAAACACATTTGGGTTGTCTCCCGTTAGCACTATGTTTAAGGACTTCAACCAAAGTACACCACGTATTCTTTTTTAGAACGAACCAAATTAGTGATATTTCTCAAATGATGTATGGCCCCTCATAAAGAAGGCTTCAATCTATGGCCATTGATTTTAAAAAATATAAACATTTCTTATCATGAATTTAAATAGCTTTGTAGTGAAATACTTTCATAACAATGAATGGTCCTAACCAATTGGATTTTAGTTTTCCCAAAAATAATTTAATATTGATCTAAAGAGTAAAACCTCTTATTTAGGGGTAAGTTCTTCCTTAAGAAGCTTACGATCATAACATTTTTTTTAAATTGTCTTTATAAATATTGGCATTTTTATAAGCCTCATTTCTAAATTCTTCTAATTCATTCAACAATCTCAAACTTTTTTCTTTTGCTTTCTTAAGATTGAAATTTAATTCTTTCACTTCCTAAAATACATTATACTCTAATTCTACAGCAAGGTGACAAGCTTTTCCAAAGACTAACTTACAGGTAGACATTCCAATAAAGGCATTTAGAAGTAGTTCATTTGTCTCATAATGCATTATCTAATTTAATTGCACACTATTTCCTATTAGAACTAACATTTTTTATTTTCAAAATTCTTTTAATCTCCTTATTACTTATTTCATCTTGGCCACTAATTTGAGGATGACAGGCTATTGCAACCCTATGATGAATATCATATTTAACTAGTCTTTCTTCTACTCTCTTATTATATAAATGACTTCCCCCATCACTAATTAATATTCTTGGCATTTCAAATCTAAAAAATATATTTTTCTTTAAAAATTTAAGTGCAACTTGAGCATTGATTCTAGGTTTTCCACTCCTTCAATAAATTTTGATACATAATCAATAATAATAATAATATAGTGGTATCATTGGGATTGCACAAATGGTCCTGAAAAATCTAATACCCAAACATCAAATAACTCAATTTCTAAGATAAATTTAAGGCATTTTATTTCTTCTAGAAATATTGTGTACTCTTTAACCTTGATCACACTTTCTAACATATTCATTAACTTTTTTAAATAATGTAAGATACTAAAATCCTGATTGGAGTACCTAAAAGCATTTCTAAATCCTCCAAAATTTCCTCCATAATATGAGTCATGACATTCCTTCTTTAATTATGGATTCTACTTCTTTCTCAGTGAGACATCTCCTAATAATTTGGTAATTAGAAATCTTGAGCAAATATGGTTCATCCAAAAAAAAAAATGTTGGCATGATGCAAAAAAAATTTTTCTGAGTAGAGGATAAATCAAATCGAAGCACAACACAAACAATAAAATTGATAATATTATTATATCATGCTCATCTACTCAGATGTAAAGAAAATTGTTTCTCATAAAAAAAATTCATTAATTTCAAGTTCATTAAAATCATGTTATTCAATTATAAGTCTTAAAAGTTGGCCAACAATTTAATTTTAAGTTCCTTTTCTTTCTAAAATTTATACATCAAATTCATGTAATAAAAGAATCCACCTCATCAATCTAGATTTGATGTCCTTTTTTTCATAAGGAATCTGATTGTAGAATTATCAGTGTATATATTTACTTTTTTGCCAATCAAATAAGACCAAAATTTACCAAAAATAAAGGCAATGGCTTGTAATTCATTTTTAGTGGTGTTGTAGTTACATTATGCAGCATTCAAAGTTTTGCTAACATAAAAAAAAAAAAGAGAGAAAAAATTTCTATATTTCTTTTGGTTAGAAACAACACATATAGTAAAATCACTTGTATCATACTTGATAATAAAAGGCAAGAACCAATGAGGAGCAATAATAATATGTAATGATGGTTCAAAGTTTTAAAAGCTTCAAAACATGCAGTATCAAAAATAAAAGAAACTTTCTTTCTGAACAAGTGACAAAATCTTTAAAGGAAAAGTTCTTTTAAACCTCCTATAAAATTTTGCATGTCTAAGGAAGCTCCTAATTCCCTTAAATAAAGTAAGGGTTGGCAATTTTTCTATTACCTAAACCATGCTTTATCTACCACTAGTACTTAAAGATTTTAAGCCCTAAAATAATTCCCTTAGTCCCCATAAATTAACATTTCTTTCCAATTTAGTACTAAATTTGTTTCTATGCATCTTTTAAAATAATTATTAAATAATCAAGATCTAAATCAAAAGTAGTACCAAACAAAAAATAAAATCATCCATAAAAATTTCAATGCACTGTTCAATTAAATATGAAAAAGATAGACATCATATACCTCTAAAATATACCTAGAGAATTACAAAGTTGAAAAGGAATACTTTTAAAGTTAAATGTCCCATAAGGACTGCTAATGATGGTTTTATCCTAGTCCTCAAGTGCTATAGGAATATAATCATATCCTAAGTGTCCATCTAAGAAATAATAGAAAGAATATCATGCTAACCTATCTAGTATCTGATCAAGGAAAGGTAAGAGGAAATGATCTTTCTTAATGACTTTGTTTAGCTTCATATAGTTTATTCAATTTCTTCAACTAGGGATTATCTTAGTGGGGATAAGCTCCTTGTATTCATTTCATACTACAGTCAAACCACCCTTCTTAGGAATATAATGAATTGGACTAACCTAAGTACTATCTCAAATGGGATAAATAATTTTTGAATATAACCATTTAAGTTTCTCGTTTTAGGAGGGAGGATTAGCTTTTGATATAAAATTGGCCTCCATTAAAATCTTATGCATATAGAGTGTGGGGTTAATTCCTTTGATATTAGTTATAGTCCATCCAACAGCTTTCTTACAATCTCCTTAAACCCTTATCAACTTGCAGTCCTATTCTTTTTCTAAGCTTGTAGAAATTATCACATACAAAGTTTAATCTCTACCTAAAAAGCACACTTATGATGGTCGAGTAAAACTTTAAGCTCTAAAATAGGGGCTTCCTCTATAAATGATCTTAGAGTTTTACACATAGATGAAGTATCTAAAGTCTCAAACTTCTCCCTAAATATTTCAGTAGCATCTCCAATAGGTTGAAAATATTCTTCTAAGTCTTCAAGTTTTATTAAAGTGAAGACTAAATTTCTAAATTTATATAGATTTTAAGAAAAGTTTGGGTTCAAGAGATTCAAATATAAAATTTAGGATCTAGATTATAAAATTTTGATTTAAGGTTTAGATTGGAGTTTAGATTTAGAAATTAAATTTTAGATTTTAGAGTGAGAGAATAACCCTTTTGGGGATAGAGAAATTGAAGAGTGTATACAATCTAGACTTATATCTACCTAGAGTGGATTACCAGCTAACAATCCTAAGTGCCAAATAATTTCCTTATGTATGAAAGATTAGATAACTCCATCCTATGAATCAAGGGGATTTAGTTCCAAAAGACTTTAATCAAGACTCTTTCATATGCAAATGAATAAAAACAACTCTATGGAATGTTGCATAAAAGTAATGAGTAAATAAAACTTTTTTTCATTTTAAAATTTAAATAACAAGCCTAGATTTGTATATCCTACATAATATAGATTTAAATATGATTCCTTATATTGGCTCTTGAATCTTTTAGTTCTAATGTCTTTAGTAAGATTCCAAAAGATAAAACCTTCAAAGGGAGAAGGATCACTACCTTTTGGAATTCTATATACATAAGTAACCATCTTTAATATTCCTGCAACTCTTAACTATGTACGACTCAATCAAGATATAAATGAATCTAAAATAATTGCATTTACATTCACATTTACAACAATACATAAGTGCATTCTACTTTCAGCAAGAATATAAAAGAGTGGTATATATAAGATATGAACATATATAATGTGGCATATGTGCATATACAAGAAAGTATAAACTAGCTTAAGAGCCTAATATGGTCTTGAATAATTTAAGGAGCACCAATAAAAGATATAAACATTATATCCATCATATAGAAAGTAAACACACCAAACATAAATAACCTTTAGGCAAGGTACTCCAAACAAAGAAATTCACACCACCGACCTAGCCTAGGCTAGAGTTGGTTATCTTACTAAACCTTTAAAGTGTGTGCAACAGGTTGTGTGATTTTGATGTATCCTTAAGGGTTTATTATTTAAATTTATTCAGTTTTAAGTTATTTTTTATTATAGGCCAAAAGGATTTTGGTTTAAGTTTAAATTTTAATGACTTAGTATTTTATTAATTATAATATAAAATATTTAAATTTATTATTTAATTTTAAATAACCATGTAAGCTAGTGACTTCAAAGTGTAGAAGCCACTAACCTACAAGTCATAAGGCTCATAATTATAATGCTACTATTCTTCTATATAGGAATGATTGGTTACATATAGTCCTTAAATTTTATTCGTCATTTATTAGGTAATTTAAGAAAGTAGTTATTATGAAGAACATTTTAGTTAGAGTACTTCAAATTATTTTGAAGTATTCAAACTTACATCCTAAGGATTATAAATTGAATACATATATGCTCTCTAATGGAATAAAGCATAATGTACAAGGCTTTAGTTTATTAATGGTTTATTGAAAGCCTAGGAATCCAATGCATATATCATTTAAATGGAGGGATATATATATATATATATATATATATATATAAGGCTTTAAGATTTAGCTTAAAATTTTAATTATTTTCTTTAATATGTTAATCTTTAAGTTAAGGTGGTTTAACTCAGTATACTTCAGTGTAAGTGAGATAATTTAGGTGATTTTATTTGATTTTAATGTTTTAAAATTTATTTAAAATTTAATAATTTTAATTTATCTTTTTTTAATTTATTTAATGTTTTAAAAGTTAATTTCATACAATATGAATCATACTTGCAATCTAATGGGATCTAACTATTAGATTACCAGTACTGTACTCCTTAATCCTGGATAATTCTATAGGAGACCTATTAATGGTCATAAATTATATATGAATAGAATGGATGGTGGTCATTGAAAGTATGAGATGCTCCATGAGGGTGGTGAATTGGAAATTTTTGAAATAAAGAAACAAACCTAAACAGGAGTTCTAATTAATTTTTTAATTTTTTAAGCAAAACTTAACTTGATGCGGAAGCGAATGATTAAAAAATGGTTGCAAAATAGGTGGTGAAATTTTAAACCACACAACAAAGATCTAGAATAGAATTTTCATCAAGCTGTTATAGCAAATATAAGATGTAAAATATAAGTAAAGTGTAATAAATAGAAAAGCACACCATAAGATTTATAGTGGCTCGGTCACTTGACCTACATCCACTCCAGGAATTTCACTACTCAAAAGAAATTCTCCTTTTGCCCACACAGTAAGGCAGAGAAACCTTTACAAAACCTGACTTTCACCTTCCCCGGTGTGGCGGAGTACCAAATGCTATGTCACCCTCCTAGTGATGGCAACCAACCTTCTCATTTTTCTCCCTCCTGGAGAAGGCAGAGTACCTTTGAGGACAAACCTTGAAGGATCTCCCCCTTAGAAAGCTCCACCAAGATTTTCTTCAACCATAGGAAGAGCAAGCGTGCAGCATGCCTAGAGCAACCATGTGACCCCCTCACACTCCTTGTCCCTCTCAAACTCAGCTTCACCTTTCTCTCACAAACCCAAAAATTTGACCAAGTAGCTCCCTCTCAAGAGTTCCCCTTCTTGTCACGTTCCTCCCTCTTGTTGTATTTTAAAAGACAAAAGTATCTTATATAAATCAAGCTCCAAGAAACCCTAAATTTTTAATTTAGTTGTTTATGTTCGTATAGTACAATCCAAGATTGTATAGTACGATCAGTTCAAAATAACCTTCATCTTGGTACGAAGGAGTACAAACAAGAAATTTTTTTAACACTATCATACAGTACAATATGTTATACTTCTTCTATTCGTATAGGATGAATGTTGGGATGATAAAAACTCATCTCTGTTCATCATCTGGTGCGATCAAGTTTATACAGTATGATCTGTTAAAAGCTTCAGGTTGTCTGATACGATGCTTACATCATCCAGTATGATTAGTTCAAAAATTAAGAGATCGTCCGGTACGATGTTCGAGACAATCAAAAATAGCCTCGGTTCATCATACGATATGAATCATGTCGTACAGTATGATCACCAATGAGTAATTAATCCTTGATTTAATTGACTAATCATTGTGATTAATTTAAGTAAGTATTCAAATATTTTTAATGTACGATTCTATCATACAGTACGATCAGTTCAAAATTCAAGATTTAAAAACCTACTTAAATTAATCTAGCGGTTTGGGTCTAAAATTAAAAACATATTGTACAGTGAGATGATGATCATATAATATGATTAGTTTATGGAGAATAGTTGTTGAGCCATAGTAGTTCGCACTGTATGATTTATAATCATGCAGTACGATCTATAGGGAATAAAAAAATTTTCACTTAAAAAATACTCTCCCCTTGTGTGTGTGCATGGTTGCTCAATTTGCATACACTTTGTGGCCAAACCAGAGAAATGAAAAAAAAATAAAAAATAAAAGAAAAATACATAATTACAGACTTCACATCCTATTCTACCCAGCCTCGAGCCTTATTGTTGTCATTAGCAAAATGTGATCTCCTTGAAATGTCAGTACTCACAGACAAAAGCAACATTCAAAATATTCAATGAATAATGAGATAATTCAATCGACGATATTTGTCAACATCAAAATCTTAGGCTATCATGGACTGCAACAGTGATATAATGTCTTATGCTCATATCAAAATTTATCTAGCCTTTTGATCAAAGATTTGATGGTGAGATTATATCTACATGGTAAAGTGGAATCCTCAATCTTTAACAAAGATTAAATTAATTTTTTTAAGGATTTAATTAAGTCCAAAACTTGATCAAAACATACTAAAATAATAATAAATTCACTTTAAATAAAAAAATTATAAATAACTCCTCTCTAAATTTTGTAAAAAGTGTAGAAAAATAAAAATTTTAAATAAAAGGGTTTTGAATTAGCTCTATATATTATTTTTTTAAATAGATAATTAGTGAACTTAATTACCTCTAATCAACCTTAAATTCATTGGGAAGATTCCTTAAGGTGTCACGTACACCTTTTACTTTCTCAAGCCAATTTGAGGTCAACACAACCCCTAATTGATTTTTCAAAAGTATAAGGTCAATGATTTATCCTTAACTTTAGGAAATCGGTAAAAATTATCCTTAATTCCAAATATAATGAATTTAAAATATAAATTATTCTAAGCCAAAAAATTAAAGGAGATTTTTCATAAGTCCTGATATCTTTCTTGAATCCTTAACAAATTAATAGGTGTATCAATGATAGAAATTTAGAAAAATGTTATAAAATATATTTCAAGTTTAAATTAATTTAAATTTTTTTAGGAATGATCTTGAGGGTACCACAGGACTATAAATTTAATTTCACAAAATTATAGAGCCACTTACTTGATAAATTTTTAAACCCCTATTCTAAGCTAGTTTAGGAACTTTAATCATGTATCGATAATTCAATATATTCTTAATATGTAAAATGACTTGCAATAAAACCTAAATGTAATAAGAAAAAAATAGTTGTAAATCATTTTAAGGTCATAAATAAAGCTTTTCAAATTTCTTAGCAAATTAATTAAAAATATAATAAATCAATAAAAGTATAAACTCTTAAAAATTAATTAAAATTTTTAAGGAACGGTTTTTACATTAGTAATAATCTATAGTTAGAATTTTGTGCAAATTGGAGCTCAATTTTGGGTCAAATATCATATCTGAACCTAAGTGAAATCCTAATTTTAGCTTTAAAATTTTGAAAAATCACAACTAATTATAGAAAAAAATAAAAATAAAAATTAAAGTGCATTAAACTCATAATCGACTCTAAAAATTGACAAAAACTAAATTTCGTAAATTTAAAATTTTGAAAAACCGATTTACTTAAAATCAAACCAAACGTCAATATGAAAATTAATAAATCTTAATAAATATTAAAAATTTTAAAAGGCTTAAAATTTTCAAACAGCCTCCTTTGAACCATCGGAGACTAATGGGAAACATTTTTAGAGATTTAAGTTCATTTGCTCACTCAAATCACAAACCCTAAGTCCTAGTGATATCAGGGTTTTCAAATGTTCTAGAAATTAGCAAAATCCATTAAAATTCCAAATAAAATAACAAAAATGTAAAATAATTTTTTCTTTAGATGTTGATTAACATTAGGAGCAATGAAATCAAAACATTCTAGAAAGAAAATTTAGTGAACTATCTTAACAATTTTGTAATAAAATACATCAACAAATCAAAGAAATTATATTAAATCAATAACGCTTCAAATTAAATATAAATTTTTTTTATGAGAGCATCATCGGATCACACCTTGCTTCAACAAAAATTCTTATTAAATTTGGAGTTTCTTTAAATTAAAGTTAAAAATAAAGTTTTTAAAAAAATAAAAACTTTTGTAATTCAGAAGTAAATTTAAAGAGCTAAATTTTTTGTGAGATTAACTCTCATACTCTAAAATTTTCTCATAACTTTGGAACTCACTTAAATTATAATTTTAATTTAACCTCTTAAATAATTAATAAATAATATAATTAAATATTTTTATGATTTTGTTTTTAGTTTGTCCCAAACTTAGAAAACAATTCCATGATTTTGGACATCATTTAAACAAATAAAAAAATTAACAATTTCTTCTTTCATAAAATATTAAATAGATATTTAAGTAATTTGAAAATTTGTTAATAATTCAAAAAAAATATATATCAGGTGATAAAAAATAATCATCATATCAAATGATGAATGAAGCAAGATATTTGGAAGATAAATTAGTAATGGCTGCTATTAAGGAAGCAAATGATTATAAGCTTCCGCAAACCTATCCACTTTTTTGGTGGTAGCAAGTTTCATCATCGCTTTGCTATTTTAAGGGTGGAGGACATTAAGCTAATTTCTTAACCACCTCCTCAGTCATTTTACTTTGATTTGACTGAGATAATTGATGAGAAGAAGAGAAAGTTTAACAAACTTTTAAGAGGTGTGTTGCAGAGATGTATCAACAATGTTTGGATAGAGCAAAGTAGATTACTTAAAAAATATGAAAGGTTTGATAATCAAAAGAACTGAGATAAAAATTTCTGAAGGACAACATTATTGAGTCTCAGGTAATGGTTCAATTTAGTAAAAGGACTGGAGGTAGTTTATTAAATAGCCTACTACTTCTACACGTACTGATCGATATTAGAGGGTCTTTAAGACATCCTCAGTGCACTCAAATATTGTTTTATTGGTTAGTGATCATCACTAACAAGCTTCTTTGATGCTTTACGATATAAAATCTTCTTCCCATGTGATCCATAAATCACCTTCCCTACTTTTATGATAGCTTTATTGTGCCTCCCAAATTCTACATTCTTGTAGTCTTGAATCATATAGACTAGATAGGCTATATGATGAGTGTTATTCCTTTTCTTTTTATTCAGATTCATGGAGGTTGATATCTCTAGCTTAGCCTTCCCACACATCATGTGAGAAGAAGTCTTGTCAAACCATGATACTAGCCACTTTTATCGCTATGCCCAATGCATTTATGATCAACGGAGTGGAGAAGGAAGAAGATAAGAAGAAAGTGAGAGCTAAAATTTTAGAGGTGAATAGTTAAGAAGAATTATACACATCTATCAATTTCCATTTTGTATCAGCAAACATAATCAAAGAAATTATATATGAATTAAAGTAATCGTTAATAATATAAATAAGAAAGAGGATGTAGAAATTGGCCCATAGCAAGATGATCTTCTGAAAGATATGCTAGCTAATGTGTATATGGTTGATGTTGACCACATTTTCATGATGAAGCCAACTCTCTTTAAAGGTGCATTTAGCACTTAAGATTCCTACCTTAGTGTGGAAATTATCTTTAGGATCCTTTATAGGGGATACCTAGGCTTAACATTGGTAAAGCTTATAAAGCCCATGAACCTCTTAAGACACTTTCTAGTGAGCATAAATCCAAAGCGTACGTGAAAGTCAACAACATAAACAACAGCAAGCACTTATGCCATTACATGGGAGTTGTTACATTAGTCCTTTTTGCCCATGATATCCTATTAAGAGTTAACTTCTCATTTAAATATAATAAGAAATGTCATTTTTAACATTATCTAACCAAGTGTTTTTAGTTCTATCTCCGCCTTTCTCAACATATCATGGCTCTAATATATCTACTCTCCTAATTGGGTCATCAAAAGGCTTTTTTTTTTACCAAACCATCTAAGGTGACTATCTAATCTTATATACCATTGGAGCTACTCCAAGCTTTTCATATATATATTCATTTTGTATTTTACTTTAAGTGTAAAGCCACTCATCCACCTAAGCATAATCATCTCTACAACACTTAACTTAATTTTGTGCTTCTATTTTACTGGCCAATATTCTATGCCATAAAGCATTGTAGGTCTCATCACCATCTTAAAAATGTAACCCTTAAGTTTGGGGGGAACTCTTCTATCACATAAAAGGCAATATATATTCCTCCACTTCAGCCATCAAACTTGAACTATACTAATAACATCTCCATCTATTTCATCATTGATCTAAACAATAGTCTTGAGATATCTAAAATATGCACTCTTTTTAAAGACATGATCACCCAATGTCATAGTCTCACCACTAGAACTATTACTATTAAAATTATACTCAATGTATTCAATTTTATCCCTACGCAAATAGAAACCTTTAGACTCTAAGTTTGACCTCCATAATTCAAGTTTTTCTTCAACTTCCTTCCTAGTCATATCAACATGGAGAATATCATTATCAAAAAGCATACACCAAGGTACATCCTCTTACAAATTTGTAGTAAGAAGAGCCATGACTAAAATAAAAGATATAGTCTTAAAGCTAATCCCTGATGTAATACAAATAAAATAGAAAAATGCTTGGTCAAACAACCTATTTATATATATAATTGATGAGTTGAATATAAGCATTATTAACTCCTATTTTTTCTATAACACTTTAGAGAATTTGTAATAAATTTTTTTTCATATTCTTTCTCTAAATCAATAAGTATCATATATAGATCCTCCTTAAACTCTCTATACTACTCTATCAAATCTCTTAACAAATATATGGCTTCCATAATAGACCAACCTAGCATGTATCCAAACTAATATTTTGAAATGTTAATATCACATTGTAATCTATGTTCAATTACTCTCTCCCAAATTTTATTGTATGAAACATTAACTTAATTATTTCATAATTTGTTCACTCTTGTTCATCACCTTTATTTTTAAAAATAAGAACCAACACCCTCCCGTTATCTAGCATTTTTTAGTCAACAAAATAATGTTAAAAAGTTTAGTAAGCTAAGAATTCCTTGATTTCATATGCATTTCCACACTTCTATTAGAATATCATCAAGTCATACTACTTTCCTTTGATTTTTTTTCTTAAACCTTCTCAAACATTGGTTTTTTCTAATATGATGATGAAAATAAAAAATTTTAATGTCATGTAGGGTCCTAAGATCACTAAAGGCAATTGTATTCTCACTAACTTCATTGGAATGTTTATCAAAATATCTCATCCACCTATGTTAAATATCTTCTTCTAAGATAAGGAATTTTTTATCTTCAAACCTAATATACTTCACTTGAACTAAATCTTTACTTCTCATATTTATTTTCTTGCCTAACATTTACATATATATTTCACTTCTCATATTTATTTTCTTACCAAACATTTACGTATATATTTCACTTTCCTTGGTATCTAATTTATTATAAACATTTACGTATATATTTCACTTTCCTTGGTATCTAATTTATTATATAAATCAATAAAACCTAATTTCTTAGCATCATATTGCTTTCTTAGAATCCTATGGTCCTCTCTATATCTTTGACAAATTTTGAGATTTTACATTTAAACTAATTTTTGTAATAAAGCTTTTTATTTTATATATTTTCTTACATATTTTGATTCCACCACCATCTATTTTTATTATAAGGAGATTTTCCTTTTGATTCTCTAATGCCATACTTTGTAACACTCATAATATAGGTAACTATATTTTAACACCACTATTATTAGGTCCCAAGCCTTGGATGAGAAAAGTGGAGAGCTAGATTAGATTGTCAACAACTACCATTAAAACTAAAATTATAAAAAATCAAATAAAAGTCAAAATGAAATCTAATTTTCAAGAAAATTTGTTTGAGTCATCCTTAATTAATTAAAGATGTTTCTTGAAAGTTTGAGCCAATTAATCTATTTAAATATTGAACCTGAATTAATTAGCTCATTAGGTTACATAAATGATTAAGAAATTGAAATGTTCATTAGAAATCTAACAAAATTTTAAAATTAAAAATAAAATTCTATAAACTCTTGAAGATCAATAAAAATATTTTAAAATCAAAACTTTATAAATTATTGAGAAAACACCTTTTAATAATTTTCTTGATAAAAAACCCCCTTAAATCATATAAATCATAATAAATCAAATATAACTCAAATTAACTCCTTTCTTTAAGGAATCCTAATAAGTATGAGAAAAGTTTCATCAAACTTAGAGTTGATTAAATAAAGAATAAAAATACAGTTATTATATCAACTAAAAATTATAGAAAATTAAAAATAAATTTTGATAGGTTCAAATTTTTATTAATACTTTACCTCTCTTGCTAATATACATAATCATCATTATTACATAATTTCAGCATAGTCAACTAATAATGATGAAATAGATATTAGCAATAGAGGATTGACAAGTTATCTCTTCAAACTGATGAAACATTGAAAAATATTAGGAGTTCATTTTGGACATAACCACCCAAAATCAAAACTTAAGTGTTAAGTTACAAACTATTCCATTAGAATTAAACCCTGTTGATATTGAAATAATAGCTAACACTAGATACGAAAACCCTAGGGAACGCATATCATCTAGAAGAAAACCATTTAGGAATCATCAAAAGAATCAGGAAATCTTGATTGAAACCTAAATGATGGTTAAGCTAGATCCCCCTACATATGATGGTGTCCACAGCCACATCAAATTTCTTAACTACATACCAAGATGGCTGAGTTCTTTGATTGTATAAAATAGAAGATTATAAAAAGAACTAACTTTGCCAAGATGAAGTTTATAGGCCATTTCAAAATCTATTGGACACCTTAACCTTAGCTGATGGCTCTTAGGCTAAGAGCTAAGTACTATCTTAGAAATCATGATATGAAGTTACATGAATAGTTGATGACTCTTAGGTAAGGTAATTCTATGTTTTCAAGTACATGAACTAATTAGGGGATTTGATTACTATGAAAAATTACACTGATCAAGAGTGAAAACTAGCCAACCAATTCACCGTTGGTCATTGGAGTGAAATCATATATGAGGTTAAGTTTTAAGGTCCTCAAACCCTAATGCTTTATATTATGCTTTATTTGTATAGAAGCATAGAAGGAAGCTTCTTCATCTAGAATTAGATATCCAAATCTATCCAATCAGTCATCCTTATATTTTACCTAAAGGTCTACTGCTAGTCCTATATGCTTTTCATTCAGTGCCAACCTAATAAGAGTACACTTAAACCATCCTCTATAATTAAGGAAATGATATGCTTCAACTATCATAAAAGAGGCCATATATAGTATTAGTGCAAGTCTATGATCATGTTCTTAGATGAGGATAAAGAAGAATTATAGGAAGAGAGAGTGAATGATGAGCTGGAGGAAATTCATGTTGATACTCCTCTATCTGATGAGGAAGTAAGTATGAGGGGAACCCTTTAAGTGTAATAAGATGTTTATCTACATCTAAAGATGATGAAGATTATAGAAGAAAAACTATTTTCACTATGTATATCATGTGCAAGGAGAAGATGTGCAAAATTATTCTAGATAAGGGTAGTGCAAGGAATATCATATCAACCCTTGCCATTACTAGAGCAGGACTTAAGAAACAGACCCACCTAAAAACTGACCCACCTAAAACCTTTCCATGTGAGCTGGATAAACCAAATATCTTTTACCATCATAGCTTGGTTTTTAGTGTCTATCAAAATAGGTAACTATGTTGATCATATATGGTGTGATATCACTCATATATTATTAAGAAGGCCTTAACTTTATGACCTAAATGTCATTTATTATGGTAAAGAGAACAACTATATGTTTGAATTCAATGATAAAACCATAAAGTTATTTCTAGTAAATCCCATTAAAAAAAGATCAATTACTTATCCCTATAGGATATTTCATACTGTTGCAAATCTATTTTTTCATGTCTTATGTTTTGATGATTGACAAACACTACTTTTCTTGGACAGCTTGTTGCTTCTAACTTTTCAGGAATCGACGATCGGACAATCAAAAAGGAGCCAAGTTCAGGAATGCGTAGGGTTAGGGTTGAGTCAGTCTGTACTTTTATTTTTTACCTTTTGAGTCCACTTGTAATAATCAAAAAGACTGATACTTTGTAACCCTTCACACACACACTTGAGAGAATTAGAAATTCTGTTTTTACTCATATCGGCCAGGACGATATATTGTATCGGCCTGGACGATCAGCTTAAAACAGAAAGTCTAATTAAGGGTTCTTGATTAAGGCAGCCAACGTTAACCGATCGGCCTGGACGATACGTGTATCGGCCAGGACGATAAGCTCAAAACAGAAAGAAGTAGCCGCCATGGACAAGTATGGTATAACATATCTTTAAATTATCGGCCAGGACGATCCTCGGATCGGCCTGGACGATATTAACAGATTATGCCATAATTGTTCAGGAAATCAAGGAAGTAATTAAGGATGATTGATACGATCATATCGTCCTGGACGATCGCAGGATCGGCCAGGACGATCTAGTCAAAAACCTTAAGTTACTTCAGGACGATCAATATCGGCCAGACCATATTCAGAGCTATTGTCAGGACGATTTTCGTCTGATTTGAACTGATCGGCCAGGACGATCGTGAGATCGGCCTGGACGATCAAGCTAATTTTCAATCGTCCACTCTGGCATCCAGGGCTATGCTCTGGCCGATCTTCATTAATTTGTACTGATCGGCCAGGCCGATGTCCATATCGGCCTGGACGATAAAGTCGGCAACTTGCAATTAATGAGCTCTTTTGAAGCTCTTCTATTTAAAGAGCTCTTGTTCAACGTTTTTCAATGACCTTTGGCTGCTGCCTTGACCTAAGAAGACCTTGAGGAGAGAAAGAGAGAGAGAAGAGAGAGAGAGGATCTTGTGAGGGGGAGCTTGTGAGGGGTTTCACAAGGGTTGCTTCAAGGATCTCTTTGCGTCGTCTTCGTCTAGAGTTTCTCGTCCGTGGAAGGGTCGGTAGAGGTAAGGAGTTGTGCTTTTGGTTCTGGTTCTCTGCCAGCTTCAGGAGGAAGCAAAAGGAGAGAGGTTCTCTGCCTTGCCGGGGTGGCAAAAAGGAGGTTCTTGTAAGGGTTTCTCCACCTAGCCGTGGGGGCTAAAGGAGAGTCACTTTTTGTGTAGTGCAATACTTGGAGGGTGCCTCCAAGGAGTGGACGTAGGTCGAGTCGACCGAACCACTATAAATCTCTGTGTTTCTTTTCTTGCTTCCGCACGTTTAAAATTCCGCATTATTTCCGTTGTGTGATTTGGTTTATGCAACTTTATTTCTTTGTTTAAAAAAACGAAGTTTTTAAAATACCAATTCACCCCCCCTCTTGGTTAGTTTGGGACTAAGTTCATAGGGCTTAACATCCCCATCGAACTTTCACATACTCCTTCAAAGGAATCAATAAGCAAAAAGTAATGAAATCATCAATATAATATTTTCCCATACCTCCCTACAATCCTAAAGCCTAGTTAGAGTATAAATGCCAAACTTTAACTTATAGTAATTTCATCTCCTATTGATAGGGGGAACACCTCTAACTTTTAATTATTGATTCTAGCTCATACACCTCTACCCTAAAATTAGAATAACAAAGATAGAATATTATAATGTGCTAAAAGAATTTTCTAATCCTGTAACATGCTATTTACTTTAAGTTAGATAAGTTATATCAGAACCCTCTTAATATCATATACATGTTATAATAGCTCATATATTATTTCAACTTTAGGATTTATATCCTAAGGACCTACCTTATTGTCTGCCACCCCACAGTGATTTGCAGTATGCTATAGACTTCACTCATAGTTCAGAATTACCTAACCTTCCCCATTATAGGATAAAACCCAGAAAGCATGTTGAACTCAGAAGACGAGTAAATGAATTACTTTAGAAAGGCTTTATCCAAGTGAGCCTCAGTCCTTGTTCAGTTATATTATATCCCTACTAGCACCAAAGAAGGATGACACTTAGTGAATATGCATATTAGATAGTTGAGCTGGTGACAAGATTAGAATCATGTATAAATTCACAATTCCTATATTGGATGATATGTTGGATGTTATTAAAAATGCCATCTATTTCCCAAAGATAGTTCTAAAAATTGCATATCATCAAACTATAAAATGGTTAGGATATTAATGGAAGACTACTTTCAAAACCTTGGATGGTCTATATGAATTGATAGTTATGCCTTTAAGATTATCCAATGCTCCTAGTATAATCATGAGACTTATGAACATAATTCTAAAGCTATTTAAAGGAAAATTTCTTGTGGTCTATTTTGATGACACATTGATCATTAGTTCTAATGAGAAAGATCACCTAGGACACTTGAGGTTAGTCCTGCTTATGTTAATAGAACTGATAATTAATGTAAATTTAAAAAAAAAAATCCTTTTGTTTACCCAGAATCACATTTCATAGGTTCATAGTGATTATAGATGGATTGAAAGCTGACCATGCCAAGATTCAAGCTATCCTAAATTGGCCTATATCAAGGTGTTTCACTGATGTTTGCAACTTTCAATGCTTACGTATTGTTTATCAAATGTTTGTTAGAAACTTTAGCATTACTATAGCTCCTATCAATGATATCCTAAAGAACTATAAGTTTATTTTAGGTATATCTGCTAAAAAATCTATGGAGGAAATCAAAGTTCTTATGAAATCATCACTAATTTTGAAACTTTTAGATTTCAATAAGACATTCAAGGTCACTTGTGATACCTTTGGTGTAGGTATAGGGGGTGATCTTAGCCAAGAAAATCACCTTATAGCCTTTTATAGTGAAAAGCCGAATAATGCTAAATAATGATATTCAACCTATGATAAAGAATTCTATACAATTGTGTAGACCGTTAAAATTTGGGGATAATACCTTCTACATAATAAATTTATTCTCAACACTGATTGACATGCCCTAAAGTTTTTTAATACCCAAAAAAATGTTTAGAAAACATGCCATATGGGTAGAATTCCTTCAAGATTTTATATTTGTTTTTAAGCATAAACCTGGCATTAAAAATAAATCTGTAATGCACTTTCTAGGGTTAAATTGGTAATCTCGTATCTAGAATCCTAAACTCTCTTATTAGAAAAACTAAAAGATGAACATTAAGTTTATCTTCTTTTTATTTGATTTATCTAAAATAAGATAAAAGTGAAGTTACATTTATTAGTTTAACTAGTGGAAATTCCATTTAAAATGGTTATTATATAAGGGAATGAAATTTCACATCCACATGACTTCATTATGGACTTTTCTCATCATGGAGTTACATTTAAGAGGTAATGCTGGACACTTTGGTAAGATGAAAACTATACATTTTCTTGAATCAAGATTTTATTTGCCTTAGTTAAAGAGAGATGTTTAGAGAGTTGTAACTTAGTATTTTTCCTATAGAAAAGCTAATACTGAAAGCAAAATGTAGGATGAAATTATGCCATACATATCACTTTGAGACATTGGGAAGAATTTTCCATGGATTTTATCTTAGGTTTACTTTGGACTCCTGAGTTCCTGATAATATTTTTATTATAGTCTATAGGTTCTTGAAGATTGCCCATTTCTTACCATGCTCAAATCTAATGATGCTTCACATGAAGTAAGGTTATTTCTTCAAGAAAGTGCTTTGATACCACTTAAAAGTTTGAGGGGGTTGTTAAACCCTATAGAACTAGTCCAGAGTCTATCCAAGGGGGGTGAATTGATATTTTAAAAAAAAAAAATATTTAACACAAAGAAAAATCCTTTTTTATAACTTGATGAGGAAATGAATTAAATTCACAATAAAAAGATAAATCAATGTTTTCACCCATAAAGCTAATTGCAATAAAAATAAATATGAAATAATAAAAGGAAAGAACACATCAAATTTATAATGATTCGGTCCAACCTGACCTACTTCCACTCCCTGGAGGCACCCTCCAGGTATTGCACTAAAACCTTTTAGTGTCTCTCCTTTTGCCCTCACAGCATGGTAAAGAAGACCTTACAAAATCTTTTCACCAACCAGGTGCGACATAGGATTGAAACTCCCTTCACAGGCGCAGAATCTTGACTTCTTTTTCACCCTCTAGAAGATGGAAGAGAACCACAAATCCCTTTTACCTTCTATAGTGTGGTGGAGTAGCTAGGTCCTTTAACACTAAAGAGAACTTATTCCTCCCAAAACTTCCCTCAAGATGAACCTTGAATCCGATGGTACTAAGGTGCAGGCTTGCCAGAACAACCGTATGAAATCCCCTCCATACTCCCTTGAAACCCCTTGTAAGGATCTTTTCCCTCTCAAACTCCACCCTTTCCTCTCTCCATTTGAAGTTCTCTCTTTAAGTTTTCTCCACAAGAACTAAGACACAATGGCTGTCAAAGACACTTATCAAGTGCCTTGAGAAAGCTTAAATAGAGGGCATTGAAAAACCCTAGAAATTAAATTTTGTTGTCAAAGATCCTACAGTATGATCCTGAGATCATCCTGTATGATTATTATAAAATAGCCATTCTAGCTAGTACTATCAACTTTACTTTGTACGATCAGTTCAAATATTTGAATAGATCATCCAATATGAGTATTAGATCATTCATAATGATTAGTTCAACCGATATGAATTTCATCTATGACAAACCATGGGATGACTAAAATCGGCTCTATTGATCATTCAATATGATCAAAATATAAAAATAAAACAAATTGGATTGACTAATCATAGGATTTATTTAGGCTGGATTTTCATAGATCATCTAGTATGATGTACATCATCCTAGACAATTAGAACAAAATATGAAATTTAAAAATTTTCTTAAATTATGATTGGCAGCTACTTTTTTATGATCATAATTAATTATCGTGGACAATCTAGATCATCCAGTATGATTGGTTAGATTAGCTAATTGCATAATCTGATATAACTTATACAATATAATTAGTTTAAAATTTGAACTTCTAGTTTTTACTTAATCTCACTCCCTCTGGGTATCTATATGCATGGTAGCCAAGCTAGCATACACCATGACAGTACTTGACTCAAGAAATCAAAATATACATCAATGAATGTTACAAAAATCTTTACAGCATAACCTATTATATCCAATCTTGAGCCTTGAATCTTTATTGGATGGTGCATGAAATTCCTAAAATATTAGTACACACATAAATAAAAATATATTATAAATAAAAGTAAATAAAAGGATGTGAGTCACAATATTTATTATCATCAAAAATATAAACTCATGAGCTCGAGTTGAACAATCTCCCCCTTTTTATGATAGCAAATATTACTAGTTGAATTTGCAAGGATTAAAATATAATCTCCTAATCTCCACCTCATTAAAGTAAATAAAAAAATAAAAAAATAAAAACTTCTTTTTTTACATAGAAAAAGACAAAAACTTTTAGAACCTAAAATAATAGATAAACTAATGCAAATATAAGATGAACATATGCAGCTTAAACATAAATACAACTAGTTAAACATATTCTCACCCTTTTTACATTATTAAAAAGAAGGGAAACACAAAAAAAAAAAGGAACGCACATAACAAACTTTGATTAGGTGGAGGTGGTGCTAATGTTTAAGAAAAATCAATTAATTTTAATAAATTTTCTTAAAATGAGAAAGTTACATCTTAATTTTATTCAAAAATATAGTAAAAAATAAATTGATCACACTAAGATCTAGAAAAGTTAAAAATTTGAATTTTTCAACCCTAACTCACGCTCTTTGGGGGTTAAATTCCTTTTAAAATAAAAAATCTAATTCCAAAAAAGAAATTAGAGAAGAAAAAAATCTTTTATAATCTTCTTACATGAAATATATATATAATAGAATATCAATGCAAAAATGGTGAGTCAAGAATCATGATTTTAATAATCAAGTATCGAAAGTATCATTCAGACACATGGGTTTTTTAAGATTTAAGAATAAGAAAGGTAAGTTAACTTATTGTGAGCTCATTTTGTAAAACTTTATCAATTTTTTGGTGCATTTTGTGCATCTTTTGATTTTTGATAAACTTTTGTTCATCTTTCAATTTTAGCATACATTATGCATCTTTTCATCTTTATGCTCATTTTGCGCCTCCTTTTATTTTTATATTTTTACTTTCTTTCTTAATCTTTAAATACTTAAAGGAAACCCAATCCAATGACAAAAACAAACATCTTGATTAGGAAAATTACAAAGTGGATTCATTAGTTTGTAAAAGATTCCTATGAAATAGAAGAAATATAGGATATTAAAAAAAAATTAAATTCAAAGTCTAATTCTTAAATTGATATAGATTTTTTATTCAAAAGTATAATAACCTTATTAAGAAAATATGAAGAAGAGACATAATCATGAATTTCCTTTCTTTCTTAATTTAGTAAATTCAATCATCACTTACTTAAAATTTTTATGCAAAAAGAGATAAAATTTTAATTACAAAAATTAAGAGAAGTGAATTGATTTTCATATGCAAACACTATGTGAAATGTGATTTATGTGTTTTGATCAGAGATAAATCACAAAAACATACATAAAAAATAAAATAAAATGACTACAAATAAAAACATCAAAAATAATATAGAAAATATTTATAATGAACAAAATAAAATAAAGAATATATATGTATGCATTAACTATAATACATAAACACAAAAACAAAACTTTATACCTCATTATCTTGCTCTTCATCTGATGATTTAGAAACTAAGTCGTCCTAGTAGATTTTTTTCTTTTTATCAATTGTCCTTATTGTATTTTTCTTATTTTTACCTTTTTTTGTTGTTAGAAGAGTTTTTAAATTAGGGCATTCATTTTTCATATGTTCGGGTTTCCTACACCCAAAGCAAAATAATGTCAAAAGAAATCTTAGCATTCTAATCATTTTTCATTTGTTCCACTTTTGTTGAGGCTATCTCCTTGATCTCATTATCTATTAAGCCATTCTTATCCATCTCTTTAGCTTTTAGCACTATTGTATCACCTGCATCCAAACATCATTGACTCAAACTTTGCTCGTAGGCAATGAGTGAGCCAATCAAATTATTAATAAAATATTCATTCAAAAATTTTAATTCACAAATAACAATGAATTTGACATCAAACTTATCAAATAGATAATGTAGGATTCTATTAGTTTTTTCAAAATTTAAAAGTTCTTTACCTAAGGCGTGTAATGATATCACTATTTGAGTAAATATATTATACATGTCTAGAATAATCTAATAAAGTTTCATGAAAGATAGTTCATAATCATACATTAAAATATTCATTCTGGATTGCTTAACTTTGCTAGTACCTTTGCATGTAGGGTGTAATTTATTCCAAATTATCTCACCAGTAGTGCATATGGATATTAACATACAATATTCAGAATTCAAAGCACAGATAAAATAATATAAAGATTTAGCATTCAATTAACCTTTAATTTATTCTACTCTACTCCATTCAGTAAAAGGAATATCAACTTTGACTAGTATAATACGTGATGGTATAGAATAATCAGTTTGGATCATATGTCATAATTGATAATTAATTTGTTGTAAGAAAGTATACATGCAAATTTTGTAAAAATCAATAGAAATATTTTCAAATAAAGGTGGTCTTATAATTGAATATCATTCCACAATATTATGATTTAAAAAATTAGCCATTAATCTTTTTTTGAAAAGTTTTCTAAAACATAATTTATGAATCCCTCTTTGATATTACTCGAAAGTGCTCTGATACCACTTGAAAGTTTGAGGGGGTTTGTTAAACCCTAAAGAACTATTCTAGAGGCTAGCCAAGGGGAGGGTGAGGGGGGAATTCTTATTTAAAAACATCTTTAAATACAATGAAAAATCCTTTTTATAACTTGATGCGTAAATGAATTAAATTCATAATAAATAGAAAAATTAACATTTTTACCCATATAGTTAATCATAAAAAATACAAAAATAACAAAAGGAAAGAACACACTAGATTTATAGTGGTTCGATCCAACCTGACCTACGTAAACTCCTTGGAGGCGCCCTCCAGGTATTGCACTAAAACCTCTTAGTGTTTCTCCTTTTGCTCCCATAGTAAGGCGAAGAAGCCCTTATAAAATCTTTCCACCAACCCGATAAGGTAGAGGACTGAAATAACTTTCACAAGTAGAGAACCTTGACTCCTTTTTCTCCCTCCAGGGGATGGTAGAGAACCACGAATCCCTTTCACCTTCCCCGTCACAACAAAGTAGCCGGATCCTTAAACACCAAAGAAATCTTCTTCTTCCAAAACTTCCCTTAAGAGGAATCTTGAATTCAATGGTACTAAGGTGCAGGTTTGCTAGAGCAACTGTGTTAAAACCCCTCCACACTCCCTTAAAATCCCCTCCAAGGATCTTCTCTCTCTCAAACTACACCCTTTCCTCTCTCTCTTTCATGTAGAAGAAGGAAGACACAATGACTGCCAAAAATAGTTACCAATGCCTTGAGAAAGCTTAAATAGAGGGCTTTGAAAAGCCCTAAAAATTCAATTCTATCATCAAAGATTATATAATACGCTCATAAAATCATCATGTATGATTTGTATAAAATAGTACTTATAGCTAATACGATCGGCTTTGCTATGTATGATTATTTTAAGTATGTAAACAGATCATCTAGTATAATTATTAGATCTTCCAAAATGATTAGTTTAACCGAGATACAATTCATCCAGGATGAACCATAGGACCACAAAAATTGTCTTTGTTGATCATCTGGTATAATCCAAATCATGTAGTATGATCAGAATATCAAAATTAAGTAGATTTCATTGAATAATCATAAGATCAATTTAGGCATGATTTGCATACACCCTTTAGTATGAAGTATATCATCTTGGATGATTAGAAAAAAATATAAAATTCAAAATCTTTCTTAAATTATGATTGGCAACTATTTTTTATATTCATAACTAATCATCTTGAATGATCTGGATTATATAGTATGATTAGTTAGATGAGCTGATCATACAGTGAAATATAAATTGTATAATATAATTAGTTTAAAAACTAAACTTCTGATTTTGACTCAATCTCAATCCCCTTAAGTGTGTGTGCATGGTCACCAAGCTAGCATACACCTTTATAAGGCTTGACTTAAGAAATAAAAATTACATCAATAAATATTAACAAAATCTTTATAGTATAACCTATTTTATCCAACCTTGAGCCTTAAATCTTCATTGGATAGTACATGACATTTCTGAAATATTAGTACACACACAATTAAAAATACATTATAAATATATGTAGACAAAAGGATGTAAGCCAAAATATTTGTTATCATAAAAAAATATATACTCGGAGCTCAATTTGCAACATTCTAAAGATATTAATCAACTCTATGGGCTTCCTTCCATAATTATTTATAATAAAAATGTCAATTTTTTTTCTTATTTCTAAAAAATATTGTAGAAGTTAATGGGAACCTGATGGGGACTCTGAAGTGAAATTTTTGAATTGTATAAAAATTTAGAGCTCTATCACCCCTAAAAAATGCTTATGTTTTCTTCGATATAAAAATAATGAAACATTTCTTGATATATGTAAGTATATATATTGAATCAAGAAATAAAGTGATAGAGTAGAGTGTCAAGTCTACTAGGAAGTATGTTTACTTATAATAGATGACTATCTTTTACTCTAAATTCAATAACTATCATATTAAAATAAAAATGATATTTATAGAGATTCTATCACTAAATAAAATATTTAAAATACTGGATATAATATTTATTTTTTTATTGATAAATATAAGTTTCATATCTTTCCTTATGAGACTCTTAATTATAGATATGATTCAGAACACATCCTTAGATCATAGTTGAGCTTGTAGGGGTAAAAAGGATATCTACTGATCTTCTATAATTATAATATCTTCTTAAGAACCTAGAACATTTTATATCCTATGTTTGAGCATGCAAATATCCTATCTCAACATTCCTACTTTTTTTTCATTCCTATATTGAGGCTTTAGTTAATAATTCTAATGTGTGGGATTTAAATAACTTTATATTTAACTCTCTTGTCATTATCTCTCTTTAGTTAGGCATTTTTTACCTGGTACAATCAACAAGTGGATTCCCCTATTCATATTAAATTAGATTGAGTTTTAGTTAATTGAAATTAGTTGAATATTTTCCTTATTATTTTTATTATGTGGATAATCCTATGCGCTCTCATCATTCTCCTCTTGTTGTGTGTAAAAATAGTTTGGTTTTTGTTAATAAGAGGTTACTATTTAAGAATTATTGGTGTTTTAGGTTAGAATTTTAGGATTTACATATTGATTGTTTTGTTAAAGCTCCTGTTGGTAATCCTATTAATGATTTTTATGGTAAATTATGTTCCCTTAAAATTCTACTTTAAAATCAATGTTGGGCTTCTTCTAATGTTGTATACAACAACATTAATTCTCTTCAAAATTAGTAGGAAGAGTTATTAAAGATTATTCTTGCTTACCCTTTAGATCATATTCTTAATATGAGGCTTAAGAAAGTTAATGGATTGCTAAATTTTAATATATCCTTATGGTCTTATTGGATTGTTCAAAGAGTTAAAGCTAAATGGGCATCGAATGGAGAGGATGTCTTGGATTTTCTTTTTTCTAAGATTCGGCATAGACCAAAAAAATTTATGGTCATCTACTATCCTATTGGTGTTATTTAGGATTCCATAGAGTTGGTTGAGGCTTTTGTTAATTACTTCAAAAATTTATTTTATGCTTCTAAGTTGGTTATTCTCTTCTTCTTTTTTCCATTCTAGTTGGAAAGAAAATTCTTGAAATTAGTTTGACTTTTTTAGTGGCTCCAAATTTTATTGAGGAAATTAAAAAGGTGGTGTTCACTAGTTCTTCATCCTTTATATCGGGTCTGGATGGTTTTACCTTCAATTTTTTAAAGAAAAGTTATTGGGCCTAGTTTTTGTAAGGTTCTTTTATACTTCTTTAAAACTGGTTATTTATCTCAGGTACCTAAAGTTATGGCTATCACTGTCATTCCTAAGAATGCTAATTCTTCTCAATTTTTTTTTATTTTAAGCCTATTTTCCTTATGTAATACTTTTGTAAAATAATTGCAAAGATTTTGGTTATTAGAATGAAAGAAGTTATGCCTCTTATTATTCATGTTTGTCAGTATGGGTTTATTAAAAAAAGGATCTCTAGGGATAATATCATACTTGCTGCTAAATTATTAAGAGGTTTTAATACCAAAAGTAAAGATCAGTTCTTTTGCTAAAAATTAGATATTCACAAAGCATTTGACACTGTTTTGAGAGATATTATTTTTAATAGGATGGCTCCAAAAGGTTGTCCTCAAGTTTTTATTTTTTTGATTAAAGGTTGCATTGATTACATCTTCTTCTCTATTATCCTTAATGGATCTATTAATGGGTTCTTTAGTTCTTCTTTTTGGCTTCATCAAGGTTATCCTCTTTATCCTTATCTTTAATGTATTATCATTGATACCTTTTCTAATCATCTTGAAGATAAGTCTCAAGCTATTAATTTTGATGGTATTAATTCTGGTGAGCATTCTATCTCTCATTTATTATACACAGATGATGTGCCTATTTTAGGTAAATCTTCTATTGTGGATGCTAAAATGTTAAAGGTTATTCTTGATTATTTTTATGAGGTTTTTGGTTTAAAGGTTAATCAAGAAAAAATCTCATTTTTTTCTAAAGGTTGTAATACTGCCGATGGCATTGGTCAGATTTTGGGTATTCCTATTACTCAGAATTCTTTGAAATACTTATGTTTACCTATTTCTTATAAAAGGCTTTTAATTATGGATTTCTTGTCATTGCTTAACAAAATTATTTCTCTTCTTGCTGGTTGGAAAGCCAGGAATTTATCTTTTGCTAGAAAAGCACAATGCATTAACTTCGCTATTTCTAATATTATTTCTTATTAGATTAGATGGTTTTCATTGCCTAAAATTGGTCTCAAATTTATCAAGAAATCTTCTTCTAGTTTTTTATTTTATGGTGAAGTTGCTATCAAAAAAATTCATATGATAGCTTGGAAGGTTGTGTGCAAACCTAAAAAGGTTTGTGGTTTAGGGATTCTAGATTTGAATGCTTTAAGGTTTGCTTTTGGATGCTCCCTTATTTGGCGTATTGTTAAAAATTTGGGTCATTTAGTTGTTTGGGCTAAATTTAAATATATATCTTGTTGGAAGCCTTGCTCGTAAAAGGATTCCGAATTCTCAAGGGCGGAGGGGGGGGGGGGGGGCAAGGGGGGGCATGTGCCCCCACTAAAAAAAAGCAGATTTATCAACTTTATAAGGCTCTGGTTCAGCACATTGCTTGGTAGCCGCTTGACTGTCCCAAGCCTCAAGCTTTGATCACCAAGCTCTTAAGTTGAGTTCTCGTACTTTTGTTCCTGAAATGACTTCGGTTCATCAAGTTTTTTTCTTCTTCCTCCTCTCCGCATCCATCTCTCTCGTATTGCTACAACTTAGAAAGCCTCCCTAGCTCTCTATTATGAGGCTCTTTATCCCTTGCACTCCAGCTTCATCCCCCTTAAAAAAAAGCTGATTTATCAATTTTATAAATAGTCTATTGATGAAAAGTGGGCTTCATCATTCTATGCTTTAAAATATAAATTTTTTCTAGTAGCCTCGTTGAATGTGCAGCTTTGTTTGAATTCCTCCATTTTATATTTATACAAAAGATATTACTCTTAGGACATTTAGGTACGAGTTTGAACATCTATAGAAATATATTTCAAGCAATCATCAAATTCAAAAACATCAAATATTATATATGAGAATAACACTAAGAATAAAGAGAAAATAAAAAAATGCATTCTAGTTGATGTAGATTTATAAAAAAAATTTAAAGAACTAATTTAGCCCCCCCCCCTCAATAAATTTTCTGGCTCCGCCACTGCAAATTCTGGAAAGATATTTGTGTTATTTTTAGGGATATTAAAGATAATATCTCTTTTAATATTTCTTACAACTATCCTTTATCTCTTTATTAGGATCCTTGGTTTAAAGGGAAAGCTCTTCATGAAGTTTTTATTTCTAATGTGGATAGTTTTCATAATTTTAGGACTGTTGGGTGTTGGATTAATAATGATATATGGGAAGTTCTTATGCATATTTCAGAATATATTGCGTTGGATATTTCAAGCATTTCTACTCTAAATTAGGTTTTATATTATATTTCTTGGGATAAGGTGAAGTAACCTACTTTCAAAAAATTTTATAATGCTTTTTATAAGAATTTTTCTAGAGTAGATTGGTTTTCTTATATTTGGCATAAAAGTTATGCCTTGAGGTTCTCTTGTTTTGCTTTAATGGCGATTATAAAAGGATTAAAAATGGCCAATCTTTTAGCTAGAAGAAACATTTATGTGCCGTTAAACTGTATCCTTTGTGATAAAGAGGTTGAAAATCATAGTCATTTATTCTTTGAATGTGAATTTTCATTCAAGATTATTTCAAAGTCTGTGCATGGGTAACACTTCTTTATGCTTAGACCATGCTCCATTTATTTCATCTAGAAGAAAAGAAATGACAGAAAGAAGGATAAGAAGGTTGGTAATATGGACTCATTTTGTAAGGATTGTTGCAAATATATACCCAAGTCTTATAACTTT
Organism: Dendrobium nobile; assembly: GCA_022539455.1. NCBI lineage: Eukaryota > Viridiplantae > Streptophyta > Magnoliopsida > Asparagales > Orchidaceae > Dendrobium > Dendrobium nobile. The sequence goes on along the minus strand of CM039726.1, from coordinate 33,606,035 downwards.
GATAATAATAAATATTATTGGATTTTTTACTATTCTATTTGAATATATTGTATATATGGTTTGCCCTGCTAAATGACATTTCATAATTACAACTCACTTGTGACCTTGATCAGCTCAAGACTAGGTAGTCTATGAATAAAGTCTATATTCTTTAGTCTTTTTTGTACTTTTTACCTTTGTTGAGTAAAATATGTTTTATGGTAGATCCTAAAGCTAAGTAACCTTGTACACACACACATACTCAAGAGAGTGAGTTGGTGAGTTAGAAAAGTTTTTTGAACTAATCATACAGTACGATTTATAACGTAATAGATGATCAATTAACTAGAAAATCCTAATTAGGGCACATGTGCTTAGTAAGATTGATTAAACTCATCAAACTGTACGATCCCGATCATATAGGTTGATTTGTTGTAATTAGCAAAATAGCCAACAAAAATAATTTAGGTAATATTTTATTATTCAAAATTTGTGTCTAATCGTACCGTACAATATGCATTGCATTATATGATACATGACAATCATTTTTAAATTGATCCTATGAATAGAGGAATAATTATGGTTATTTTGTTCAATTAAATCATACAGGATGATTGGGGTTGATCGTACTGTATGACTCGAGCAATGCATAGAATGATAATTAAACATTCTCCTATCACCCAAGACGTGTCATAATCTTCAAATAATCATATAGGATGAATCTCCAATTTCGTACTATACGAACCGAGCTTTACATGGGATGATATTTACATTGTCACCTATCATACTGGACAATCAGTACATCTCTTGAATTGATCGTATAGGGCATTACATTTCATACTGTATATAAAGGCTGCTATGTTCCAATCATACATAAAGATATTCTCAATCATCCTGGACGATTAGTGCATCTCATTGAACTGATCGTATATGGTCTATATCCTTATATAGTAGTAATAAGAGTACTTTGAACTAGTACTATAGGATGATCTTGGATCATACTGGACAAATAGAGTCAACAAATTAAAATTTAGGGTTTTTTTAGAGGCTCTCTATTTAAGCTTTCGCATAGTCTTGATTCAAAGACTTTTGTTGTAAAGTGTTCTAAGGGGGACTAAAGAGGTGCTTAGGAGAGCTTTAGATCAGAGAAGAGAGGGAAAGTTTTTTGTAATGGTGATTTGTGAGGGTTTTACAAGGTATCTCCAATCAAGGTTCTTCCTCGTCTTCTTCAAGCTTCTGCCTTGATCTTTTTGAGGCTCCAGGAAGACATCCTGCAGTACTAATGATAGGTTCCCTACCTTCTTCAAGAGGGAGAAAATTGATTATTTATTTGCCATCTCTAGGAGTGAGAAAAATAATTTTAGGTTCTCTGCCTTCATCAGGAGGGTCAAAAAGGATTTCAAGTTCTCTACCTTTATCGAGCTGGTGAAAAAGATTTTGTAATGGCTTCTCCGCCTTACTGTGGGGGCAAAAGAGAGACACTACTTTTAGTGCAATACCTAGAAAGGAGGTTTTAGGGAGTGGATGTAGGTCAGGTTGAACAGAACTATTATAAATCTTTGTGTGTTTTGTTCTTATTATTCTACACTTTTATTTTTTCATGATTTACTGTGTGGTTGACAAATTCTGATTTTCTATTATTGTGAAATCAATCTGCTACCGCATTAGGGGTTTAAATTGTCTATTTTTAGATATTGAAAATTCATAAAAAGATTTTCTTTTTGTTAATTTTTTTTTTAAATTACAATTCACTTCCTCTCTTGGTTAGCCTCATGCTTATTCTTTGAGGTCTCATAACCTCCTTGAACTTTCAAGAATATCAGGTTTCCGTTAGATCTAAAGTTCTTAATTAGGTTACTTTTCCAAATCTACAACATCTTATTATTTGATTGAGGTTTTTTTTTTCAATCTCTAGCATCTTTCTGTTCTTTTTTTGTTGGGTTGATTTTTTTTTATTGTTCTGTTTAATTGTGTTGCTTCTTGTTGTTTTTTATTTTTTTCTGTTAGTTGGAACATGATGTCTGGGCACCTCCTATTTTTCTTCTTTTGGAAGGTGAGATTGGCAACTTGGTTTTATCTAGATAGTCTAATCTTGCAACCAAAGAAATTTAGCAGGGTCGGTTGAAGGTTTTCCCTCTTTTTGAGTCCAGGCTGTTGTACGTGTCTTTGGGCACAAATCTTCTTTGAGGTTGGCTTGGTTTCTTATTGTGGTTTTGAGTTGCTCTTATTGTGGTCTTTTTTTTTCTCTGGTTATGTTGGTTGGCTTTGTTTGCAAGTTTTTTGGTTCAGTGGAAAATTGTTCTGTTGTTGGTTTGCATCTCTTGTGGTGTCCTAGATCTTCTTTTCTCTGGTCAGTGATGGATTGACTATTTTTTGGTGGACATCATGTTTTTATGGGAGCAACTTGTCGCCTTTATTATGATATGGTGATTTCGGTTGGTTGCTTAGGACTGGTTCTGTAGATTCGGTTGGAAGATGCTTGTTTCCTGTTGGGCATTTTATCTAGTAGATCTTTCCCATTACTTCTCTTTAGTTGCCTGTTGAGCAATTTTAGTGGATTAGTTGTGTGATATTCTCTGTTTTTTATTTTTGTTTTCTCCTTTTGTATAAAAGAAGTTAGTTAGTTTAAATTTGTAAGTTTTTTTTTTCTTACAAATCTGTTGTTATTCTCTTGTAATATTCATTTTTGAAATGAAATTGAGCATATTTACCTCTAATTTCTCAAAAAAAAAAAAAAAAGAAGAAGAAAAACATTAGGCTTATTATTACTCGGAATTTGATTTGATGCAGCAAGTAAGCCTCTGTTTTTCTGCCAAAACATATTTTTTTGAGTAGTTAATTTGATGTCCTGATTTAATTATTACAGGACTGATACTCTCAATGAAATGATATTTATGATTCTCGCTTGCGATAATTATCAGTTAGCGCAAAATTCTTATAAACTGGTAAATCCAAAAGTGATTTCTTCAATGCCTCTCCAAGGCCGCTGTGAAACAAGTTGCATCATCTTCCTACATTCCATTCATTCAAAGACACCTACGAGATGGCAATCTTCAACATTTCAATGTCTTGCCCTAGTCCAGGATCATCAACCCCTACCTTCTCTGCTGCAAAGGCCGATCCGACTTTGCCTTCCAGTTCCATCCACCTACATAGCCGAATCCGTTCCTAGCCCAGCGATTTCAGAAAGTAGGGGCAATCACTCCTCTTCCTCGGCAAGCGACGTGCTCCGTCTCATGGACGGCCTCCAGCTCCCGGTGGAGGCCGACACTTACGCCTACCTTCTCCAGGAATGCGCCCGCTCCGGCGATTTCCTGCAGGGATCCACCGTCCACGCTCACATCAGGCGTAGATTCACTGGCGGCCGTTCTCTACTGCGCCAGCCTGCCGGACTTTTCCTTGCCAATCGCTTGCTGGTCATGTACGCGGCCTGCCATCAGGCGAAACTTGCTCAACAACTGTTCGATCAAATGCCTCTTAGAGATTCCATCTCCCGGGTCATTACCATGTCCTCTCTCTCCGAGAACAACGATGACCTGGGGGCACTGCAGCTGTTTGTGGGCATGCACCCGGGAAGAGAAGATTGGTGGTTGGTCGATCCCTTGGGATTCAGAGTTGTTCTATGGACTTGTGTTCGGGCCAGGGAGCTTGGGTTGGGACAGCAGCTCCATGGGCTGGCTGTCAAGCTCACAGGCTGCTCTTCCTTCATCGAGTATATGGCTCCATTGATCCGTTTCTATGCAATGTTGGAGTGCCCAGACTTATCTCTGCAACTGATGTTGGCCTCACCTGATGATTGCGAAGAGGCTGCTTGGGTGAGCATAGTGTCAGCTTACAATAGAGTCGGTTGCTTTAGGAAGGCACTATTGGTCTTTAGGGAGATGCAAATAAGAAGAAGAAGAAGAAGAGTTGGGGGTTATCACAAGAGCAGGAGGACATGCAAGATGCTCGCAAGCATCCTCACAGCTTGTGTGGGAGAAAATGAGGAGAAGGAAGGCTACGAGGGTGGTCAGCAGGTCCATGTGATTGCCATCAAGATTGGAGTGGATGGAGATCCTTTTGTGGGTTGCAGACTGGTTGAATTGTACTCGAAACAAGGGCTTTTAATTGAAGCAAGGAAGGCATTAGAAATGGTTGATTACAGAAGGAGACTTGCAGCGTGATGGAATGCAATGCTTGGTGGATATGCTTGAGGAGGAAGTGCTACGGAGACATTGATGTTTATGCAAGGGATGAAGGATGCAGGGACAATCACATGAAGCAATTCTTAATCAAGTTTAGTGAGACTATGGTTGCAGCTTCTGTTGATGTCCCTTAGTGATTAAATATACTACAGGCAAGGCTTTTCACATATTTAAAGTTGATAAAATTAAATATATCATGAGATTTTGTTTTTAAATATCTGTTATTTTTTTTGCCGCTACAATCACTGAACCCCTAATAGTTACAATAGTAGGACGCACAAGTTTTTTTTTGTTAGAACTGATTTATTTTGTATTTTTTAATTTCTATATTGGCATATGCTAGTTGGTGGGTTATGATTGAAGTATTTGAACTTTGTGAGTCCACAGGAGAACTCATCTTGAAGTCATGCGGTCCAGCTCCATTATGGGCTCAATGGGGAGTTTCCTCCTACTCCCATAGCCGAGGACTCTCGTGATTCACCTTAATCGCTCACGGCAGAGTACCGTTGACCTTACTCACCACTACAACTGTAGGGAAGACGCCTACTCGAAGACCCATCTTTCCCTCTCATAGTAAGCTAGCCTGAAAGCTCATAAGGCCCGCAACTTAAGCTAACTCACCTCTCTCAGCAAGGCCCCATAAAGATTCCACGCAGTTCATTAGTGACTCCAAGGTGCCAACCCACCTTGCCCTTCTGCATTGAGGACTCACCACGCAACTCATCTATGTTCACATGCCCATCAACACTCTACATTACTAAGCTTGCCAAAGCCAATCAAATTGGGTTTGAGGAAGATTACCCTCTCCAGTCAGCCAGAGTGCGACAAGTGTAACGTAGTCTGTAGAATCATTGAGTCTTGTACCTTTTTATTCATTTTATCAATGTAGCACTCATATTCTTATAAATAAAAGGTAAAGAGGAATATTTTGGATTTTTTGGCATTCTTTATACTCAATGTTGCCTATACTCGAGCCAGCTTGCGTTCTCTCTCTCTCTCTCTCTCTCCCCCCCCCCCCCCCCCCCCCCCCCCCCCCCTCACCCCTTCATTCTCATAGGTCTCCAGGTTAAAAACTCGTAGTGCTTTCTTGCTAGTATGGTTAGGTATCACCTATAGACATATTTGGATCCAATATCCTTATAGGTGTGGTGAGCATAGATTCATAATAATTACTAGAAGACAGACTCAACTTGATGAGAAAAACAACACCGAATTTTTTGTGAAAATGGAGAACCCCAGTTACATCACTCACTAGGATCTCATGGAGATGGAAGAAAGGTTAATAAAAATGATCCAAGACGTCCTAAGACGGTTGCCTAGGTGCTCACTGTGGGGGAGCATTTGGATGGTCATTTGACATGGCAATTTGCTGCAGGAGGCTAGATGGCAGGACACTAACTTTTACTCCTATTCCTCATCCCACTCGCATGGCAATGAGTGACAAAGAGTACAACCTGCCAGATTGACAAGTTAAAAGAACAGAACTTAAACTAACCAACTTCTTCTCAAGGGAGATAGCAAAGGACGGGCCCATCCAAGGTTTAAGTTGCCACATTTGGAGTCTTATAGGGGAGATTTGACCCACTGAACCATATTACAACATTTGAATCAATTACTTACTAACTTGACATTGATGATGCCCTTAAGTGTTGGTTGTTCTTCACGACACTCAAGGAGTAAGCTTTGAGATGGTTCACTTACGCCTTCTAATGGGGTTCATCGCTTCTTTTTAGGAATTCAAGAGAATGTTTTAAACTCAATTTGTCGGTGCCTAAAAGCCCCAAAAGGGCTCACGAGCTCCCTTAAAATACGGTAGGAATCAGGAAAGTCTTCGACGAACTTCATCGTGAGGTTTAGATAGAAATATTAGAGGTGAAGGATTTGGAGCTTGTAGTTTCCTAGGCTGCCCTAACCCAAGGATTATGGGAGGGTCCTTTTTTGTTAGGCACTCGACTTGCATCAGTCTAGAAAAATATTGAATTGTTATTGCTTAAGAACAATCATGTCAATGCTGAAGAATAAAATAGAATGATTGAGTCCTTTACAGCCACTCATCCAGATAAACTCGCCCATCGAAGAGATCGACAACAAGGGAGAGACTAAGAAAGAATTCTATCTAAGGAGAGAAGGGATAGAAGACTTAACATCCTACAAGATTATCGTCGCCCAGAGCACCAAAGAGTGCCCATGATATCTCGACTGCTAAGGATTGTAAGACCACCCGCGCCTAGGTAGAAGAGCTCCCTTGGGCCATTTGCCCCTATCATGAGAAAAGAACATATCATGCCCCCACTTATCTCACCTACGCTCCATTGTGAGTGTCAATGGCTGAATTTATTGAGGCTATCCAAAATAAATAGTTTTTCAACACCATACGCTTGAAGGCGAACACACACATTAGGGACACATCATGATATTGTGCCTTTCACAAAGATCATAACCATGATACAGATGATTAGTGGAATAACTCACTAAGGTTTGAAAGTTGAAGGTTTGTGCTCACCAATCTCATTTAGTACCTAGGAAAAACCCTGATGGAGAGTAATGGAGCCAGCCGCCTTGCTATGACCAATCAAACCCAACAAAATAGCTGTTCAGGAAAGTTTTAATTAAAATTTGGAGGGAATTATTTAGGGAAAGAGATCTAAATTGCATTCAAATATATGAGAGAATTATTTAGGGAAATGTGGCTGATTTGGGATGGAATTAGGGGAGCCAATTTAGGGCTAACTATGTTGTTATGTTGATTTATGCAATTTATTTATTTTTTTAATGTTGATTTTCTTTGTGAGTTTCCTAGCGTGCCTAAGGTTTGTTGGAGAACCATTCTACCTCTCAAATAGTAGATCACATGTATTTTTCTTATCTTGTTGAAGAAATAATCACAAAATCAACCCCTATCTTCATATTATTGTAGTTTCTACTCGTTTACTTTGTTGTTTTTACTTTCAAGATGCATCAAATATATGAAAAACAAAGAAAAGCATGAAAATAAATTAAAGAGTTAAAAGCACAATTGCATCGTCACCCAAAAAAGAAAAGCAGAGTAATAATAAGATAAGAGGGATATACATACATACTATACAATTTTTTTGTATTTACATATCTATGACCAAACTTTGATATTTCCTTGTACAACACTTTAATGTCTCAATCAGATCAAAATGTATGCATGAAAATGTGCATTTTTTTCTCTTTTGGAAGTAAATGTTAGTGATATTTTTTAATTGATTTAAATATTTAGATTTTATATAAATAAATATTATATTTAGATGTTACATTTATAAATACATAAGATTTATATGGTATATATGTAAATCTTTAATAAAATAAACATACAAGAATGTAAGTCTAAGCTATAAAGTAAACTGGACACAAGAATGTTTATGTTCCACCAGCCTACACCAATGCCAAAGCTTTCCCCTGGCCAAGCAACTGCTACTAGAAGCCACACTCCTTTCATGCTTGAGTCGGTGGAGAAACCATCATAATATATACACTCTCCTTAATTGGTGAGAGCAACCCAAAGACATATCCTTCATAGGCTATGGAACCCAATTCTCCAATACAAGAAATGCATTCTTTTAAAGTATTCTAAAATGGTGGTGATTAAGGCTATCACTAACAATCAAAGTAAGCTATCTCTACAAATACATTAAAATATACAATATAAATTCAATAATTTCTGTAAATATAATTAATGATGATGTGCCTCTTCTTGCTTTCTCATTCTCCTCTTGCTATCACATTATCTTCTTCTTTTCCTATGCATTGTCATTATGATTTAAAGCATCCTTCTTCAATGAAAAGCTTTTGTAATATTTTGGTCCATAAAATGACACGTCGTGTGAAGTGAAGGTGAGTTGAGAAGCCTCCTAAACTAAAATTTGATTATATATATATATATATATATATATATATATATATATATATATATATATATATAATAAAAAAATCCAGTATGACCATGTTCCTATATCAAGAATCTCTCAGAAAGTGGAAAAGTGCAGGAAATTTCAAATTAATGATTGATGAAGCTACATTTAATTTCTCATTCTTATTTCAATCGAAACAAAGTCCAGGAAAGAAGCACCATTCTATGGACACAGACAAATCGCCTTATGTGATAACAAAAAGTATATTAGTTCTCAATGAAGTACATAGCAGGCAGATATACAATTATACATTACACCGGCTCCCATGAGAAGAAAAAAGTTAGAAGCTTTTAATACAAAATATTGTCAAGAAATCTAAGTAAAACAACAAAGTTGATGCACTTATATTCAAAATAAAAAACATTTATATTTTAATTGCAAGATAACTGTTTTTTAATTAAAATACTACTCAAGCTCATTCCTTTTCCTAAACAAATTAGGATATTTTTATTTGGAACATACGTCCTTTAATTTTGCAGCGTAAATGGTAATTTTTGTACAGTTATGACATTTACTAAATGTGCCCCTTCAACATTCTTTTGATGTCCTCAATTTCATAGTTAATACCAAGTAATGGGCTTTGTCAAATCTTAAACAAGGAAAAAAAATTCTGAGCATCCAGAAAATTAATTTTGCATTATCTTTTTTTTTTTTTTTCTTCTATGGCTTCAAGCCTTTGAAATAAGATGTACAATCCTTTATTTTGATTGCATAGATATTTCAAAATTTTAATGGTTCTTTATAGCCTTTCATTTCAACAACGGCTGAAATTTTGGAGAGTCCTCTCTAGCTGTTCTATGTCAGAACCTGGAACGTCTTCTATGTTGGAGCCATTCTTGTATAATTTGAAAATAGGCACTGAACTCACATTCTCTGAACTTAAAATGCTATCTTGTTCCTTCATGTTCACCTGTATGGATATCAAACTGAGAAAATAGTAATAAAAAAGCCTAAGAAATATACCAATAATATCAATTAATAAAAGAAAAGAAAAACGAACATTAATAAGATGGAATACTGTATTATTACTGCCATAAAATTATCCAAAGAAATGACAGTTTGTATTGAACTTGAAAATTTTCTTAAATTGCTCAGGATAGGCTGATTCATTGTAGATCAGGATAGAAGGCAAAATAATAAAATGTAGAAACACGGTTAATTAAAAGAGATTTAAAATGTAATAGAAAATAGCATTAAGCATCATTTTATCTTCTCAAAAAATTTAAACATTTTCCGTTTACAATTTGATATCTTGAATTAACATCAACTGTAATGGGTGTATGTTGTCTTCTTCATTAAATATAGTATGTTGATGGAATTTTGTAAATTGTAAATTTAAATAATATGTTTTTCTGAAGATAAATCCTTAATGAACCATTTTTGAAGTTTAGGTGAACTATTTGACCTCTCTGTAGTCATGGTCCTCATGGATATAGATGGCTCTCACCACCACCAACAACATCAAGCCTTTGTCCCACTACGTGGGGTTGGCTACATGAATCCTTTTTCGCCATTGTGTCCAGTTAAAAGTCAAATTCTCATTTAAATCTAATAAAGATAGATCATTTCTAATATTTTCTAACCAAGTCTTTTTAGGTCTACCTCTACCTTTCTTAACATAAGTCAAATCTAATACCTCAACTTTCCTAACCAGGTCATCGGAAGGCCTCCGTTTAATGTGACCAAACCATCTAAGGCGACTCTCTCTAATCTTATCTTCCACTAGAGCTACTCCAACCTTTTCACGTATACGATCATTTCGTATCCTATCTCTAAGGGTCAAGCCACTCATCCACCTAAGCATCCTCATATGTACAACACTTAACTTAGTATTATGCTTCTCTTTTAATGACCAACATTCGGCACCATAAAGCATTGCAGGTCTCACCACCATCTTATAGAATTTTCCCTTAAGTTTGAGGGGGACTTTTCTATCGCACAATAAGCCCGATGCATTCCTCCACTTCAACCATCCGACTTGAATTCTATTGATAATATCCCCATCAATTTCACTATCACTCTGAACAACATATCCAAGATATCTAAAATGTGTACTCTTATTAATGGCTTGATCGCCCAAAGTCACAATCCCATCACTAGGTCTATTGTTACTAAAATTACACTCTATATTTTCAGTTTTAGATCTACTCAAGTGAAAACCTTTAGACTCTAAAGTTGACCTCCATAATTCGAGTTTACCTTCAACTACCTCTCTAGCTATGTTGCACCGATATGGATACGGCGACACGAAGACGACACGATACGGATACGGAACATGTCAATTCTTAAAAATGCAGGATATAGGTACGGCGCGGACACGATATTATAATTTATAAATCATACATAAAAATTAAGAAAACAATCAAAGCATAACATTTGAAATTACGAAAAAAAAAAGTAACATCATTTATAGTGTTGTAGCTTATAATATCAAAATAAAAGTAAGCATTAAATGTTTAGTACAACAACAAAATCATAAACATATATTGTCAAGCACATGACGTTTCAACTATTCAATTGAAAGAATGATATGATTAGCATCGTCAGTTTTTTGTCTTTGAACTTCTATATCATCTTCAATAAATATCATAGCTTCTAATTCAGACTCATCAAGTGAAAGATTAACAATCTCTAATATTTTCATATCATCAAGAGACTCAAATCCATTTAGGAAATGAGAGAACTTCGCCCGTAGACGCAGTAGTAAATATGACGGATCTTTTTTTTTTTGGATTTTTTTTTTCGTTTTTCAACGGACACGTGTATCGGATACGCATGTCCTTTTGAAATTAAATAGTATTTTAATTGGATACGACAAAGTCATATCCAACACGTATCGGTGTCGTATCGGAGGCGTATCCGTGTATCGGTGTATCAGATATAACACACCTTCATAAATAGGTGTATCAGTGCAACATAGTTCTCTAGTCTTATCAACAAGAAGAATATCATCAGCAAAAAGCATACACCAAGGTACATCCTCATGCAAATGTCTAGTGAGAACATCCATGACTAAAGCAAAAAGATATAGACTTAAGGCTGATCCTTGATGTAATCCAACCGAAATAGGAAAATACTTGGTCAAACCACCTTGTGTTTGAACACAAGTAATAGCTCCTACATACATATCTTTAATGATTTGAATATAAGCATTATTAACTTCTTTCTTTTCTAGAACTCTCCATAGCACTTCTCTTGGAACTTTATCATATGCTTTCTCTAAATCAATAAATAACATATGTAGATCCTCCTTATTCTCTCTATATTTCTTCATCAAACCTCTCAATAAATGTATGACTTACATAGTAGACCTACCCGGCATGAATCCAAATTGATTTTGAGAAACATTAGTATCGCGTCGCAACCTACGCTCCATAACTTGCTCCCATAGTTTTAAAGTATGACACATTAACTTAATTCCTCTATAATTCGCACACTTCTGTGCATCACCTTTATTCTTAAAAATAGGAATTAACACACTCATTCTCCACTGATCTGGCACCTTTTTAGTCGTCAAAATAGTATTAAAAAGTTTAGTAAGCCAAAAAACTCCATCTCCTAAGCATTTCCATATCTCTATAGGAATATCATCAGGTCCAACAGCTTTTCCACACTTCATTTTCTTTAAAGCCTCTCTAACTTCGGTTTTGCTTATACGCCGATAAAAACAAAAATCTTTATTTTCATTTAGGGTGATAAAATCACTAAGGTCAATCGTATTTTCACATTATTCATTAAAAAGTTTAGCAAAATATCTCATCCACCTTTGTTGAATATCTTCTAAGCAAAGTACTTTTGATCTTCATCCTTAATACACTTCACTTGAATTAAATCCTTACTACTCCTATCTTTTTGTTTGGCTAACTTATACATATATCTTTCTCCCTTCTTAGTATCTAATTTATTATATAAATCATTAAAAGCTAAGCCCTTTGCATCGCAAATAGCTTTTTTGGAATCCTTATGAGCCTCTTTATAGTTTTCCCAATTATCAGAATTTTTACATTTAAATCAATTTTTATAACAGATCTTCTTATTTTTTTATCTTTTATTGCTAATTTGGATTCAAACACCAACTATTTTTACTATTAGGAGCTTTTCCCTTCGAAATTCCAAGCACATCTTTTGCAATATTTTTAATATCACAAGTCACTTTTTCCCACATAATATTAGCATCTTCATACACAGATAGAATCTTAAGATCTAAAATCTTACTCTGCAAAAACACTTTTATTAATATTCTTTAAATGCCCCCATCTAATCCTAAAAAATAATTTTATTTTATTTTTTATTTTTTGACCCTTTATCTTAATATCCAAAACTAATTATCGATGTTGAGTACATAAATTTTCACTCGTAATAACTTTACAATCTTTGCAATCTAAATGATCTAATTTTCTTATAAGAAAATAATCAATTTGCGTTTTACTAAATACTTTTTTTTTTGAAGAAATGCAAATTGCATTGATGAACATAAAAACCTAGTACAAACTAGAAGCAAATAAAACTAATAGTTCCTGAACCAAAGTGGAAAGGAACCTTATTTAAGAATATATTTGTTATAATAAAATTATCATAATTAGAATGAAACGTACTATTTCCCATTTTAAAATCATTGGGGTGGAGGCAGTGGCGGAGCCAGAAAAAATTTTCAGCGGGGGCCTAAATTTATTTTGCACAAAAGAAAATCATCCATCCCAATTGATCTATTTCAATAAAATTTACTCAAAAGATATCAAACTTTTGGATTTTTTCAAATTATTTTGCTCCAAAATCATCACAGTTGATTTAGCAAAAGCTGTGGAAGCACAAGCTAAGCCAAACTCTTTTGTTGGGCACGAAACAGAAATCGGAGCAGATGTTGAAATCAAAACAGAATAGAACAAGGGAGATGACATCGCGGGTGCAGGGTGGCAATGACGAGGATATTAACGCATGAGACCTTGTTTCGGCATTGGATGATGGCGTCGACGGCAACATTGGCCTTGATGACAGTGTCAAAACCATCGTTGGCGAGGGAGAGATTGTCCGAATTATCCTTTTACTCCTCCTTGTTCATCGTTGACGCCACAATTACTGACGCATCACAACCGTGCATGTCACGGGATACGAAGATTGCAAACAGAGAAAAAGCGAGAAAATAAGATTGAAGGAGAACTGTGAAATACGACGAAGCAGCCATGGAAGAAGAGGCTGAGTGTTCAGGGAATGATGACAAGACAAGCAACAGAAGCTCTGAATTGAGCTTCGCCATTTTTTAAGGGGGGACACGTGCCCCCGCTGGCCCCCCTTGAATCCTCCGTTGGGTGGAGGGGATACCAAAGATTAAACAACCTAAAAGGTTGGTTAGTATCCCAGAATTCCCAACTGGTTAAAAAATAAGAACTAGTAACAATCTCATAACTAATAATAATAATCTTATAAAACAAATATAAAACTAAAATAAAGAAAATGCGATTACAAAATAGAATAAGAAAAATAAAATTCCATAAGAAGCCTAAAAAGTCTTCAATTAGTCTTCTCTGGAACAGACTATTGCCATCCATTGAATCCTTTTGAATAATAATCTCATCCTTTGAAGTAGAGATAAACCAATTACTGTTGATGAGGACAATGCTCCTATTAAGGGAAGAGAAATATTTTCTGAACATAAGCTCAGTCATCAAGTACCATAAAGAAATAACCAACATGCTTCTTTCCAACTTGCCAATATAACAGTAACCACTCATATTAACGGGCTGTAGGGGAAAAACCCCTTTTATGATTCTTAAATTTAGAATAAGTAGTTCTTCTCCTAGTAGTATCTTCCAACGGCCCCAAGTTTTGAAGCTCTTTAAACAGCTTGTGATTAGGATTAGTGGAAAAGCTACTTTTAATAATAATAGCTTTTTTATTAACAACCAAAGATTTTTTTAATTTCAAGTTGATATCAGATAATGGAGTAACCTCCTCGGATTTCTGAGCAGAACAAACTCCATTTATCCCTTCAGAAAATTTGAATTTATCAGAGGAATTAGCCATGCCAGCAGAACTGATTTTATTCATTACAGCCGTTCTTCCTTCATTCTCGGTTCTGGAATCAACTGCTGTTGTAACTTCAGCCACCATATTTGCATTATCCCGTGAAACAGATTCCACTCCTAAGTCTTCATTACATTCCTTCAATAATTCAAATTTTGAAATTTGAATCATAAATGCTTTATCCTCTTCATCCGGAATTTTAGCCTTTTCAAATTTTGAATTTTCCCCTCCAACAAGGTTCCGTGCAACAATTTCTGAATTAACAGAATCAAGAATTGGAGTGGCTTGATCAGCAATTGATTCATTAGCAACATCTCGGCAACATTCATTAGGATTATTACTAAATGCTTATTTGTTATCTTGTTTTTTATATGATTCCTTACTGTGCTTCTCTCATCTTCATTTAATTTTCTACCTAGAGTTTTTATTACTACCCTAACATTTGAAACATTGGCTCTTCCTTAGAAGTGGAAAGTCTAAGGGGCTTCTATCACATCATCAATTAATGTCCGGCTAAGACAAAGGTATGGTTTTAAAAATTGGACTGGATTGGCCGGTTCAATCGGGCGACCGGTCAGGTTGCCTAATAAAAGAGTTTAGAGATTAGATCGGAGAAGAACCAGATCATTTACCGGTTGAACTGGCTAATTGGTTATAAAAAAATCGCCCGGTTATTATTTTGGTAATTCGCAGCCGCCTGTTAATCGAATGAGTGAAATTAGTTAGGGAATTACTTAAAACGTGCCCTAAGAGACGAAACAGTGAAACACACACTCAATCAAATTCCTCTCCCAAATGCAAAATGGTGAAGCTCTCCGGCTCTTCGTCCTCAGCATTTCAAAGGTTGCCGCTCGTAGTTTAGACTGTCAAAGCCCTATCTAGATTCCATCGAAGAGCTGCAAAAGGTACTCTCCATTATTTCTGTTTTCAGTTTGTGTACATTGTACATTGTTGGCACTGTTTCTCCGCCCAGATTTTTTTTCTCAGCTCATTTTTACTTCAGCTTTGCTAATCTTCCTTCCTTGCAATTTCAGAAAATTTGAACGTTGTGTTATTTGTGCTTCCATGGCTTGTTTTTAGATTGCATGCGCATCTCTAAGTATGGTATTACTTGTGAAAAGAGCTGGTGCATCTCTAAGCATGGTTTGAGTGTTTTACTTTTATTTATTTGATAGAACTTTATCCATGGAAAGTGAAAAGAAACATATACAGGAAATTAGCAGCTCGAACCCACTATTGAATCTATTACAGAGAGGGAGCTGGTCATTTTAGCCAAAGCTAATGTTCGAGACCATAGCAGGTATATCCACTCTGTTTTTAACCCAGTAGAAAATATTTCACATTACAAAGAAGTTGAGGTTCAGCCTACTTCCTTGAAGAATCTGAACAAGAAGAATTTGGATATTAAAACCAAACCATTTATTAGTCCAGAGCCCACTTTTTCAAAGGCTGAAAAGCCCCATAAGTCGATCTCTTCAAACATAGCTTATTGATAACTTTGTCACTCCAATAACTAAGATGTGATCTCATGAGTTTTATGCATCATAGTTTTTAATGTTGTATAAATTTTATCACATATTTGGAATCATAAGTCATAACATCATTATTATGTACATTTTTATTAATTTTTAGTAAAATAAGTGTTTATTATGTCATCCAGTTGAATCCTGGTTGAACCCCGGTCGAACCATCAAACCGTGAACCATTCATTTTTCCGGTTCGTTGTCTGGTTCGACTTTCACGACCTTGAAAAGTATACATTAATGGATGATATAAAACTCTCTTCTCAGATTAATATCATTTCACCTCAAGGTGCTCTTCTTGTTTTCTATCTTTAAAAGGTTCTTTGATGTCTTTACAGTTAGATCAATTTTTTTGTTTTTTCTTGTCCACATAATTTTATTGTGCTGCTAATAAGTTGTCCAAAACTTAACAAACATTCAAACAGTGAAGTGAACAATACAGTGATGATTTATTGTTCCACAATTATAATGGAAAGAGGGAGAATACCTTGAGAAAAGTCACAGACGTGTGTTGCTTGCAGAGCTGCTCTAGATGGTGCAATATTCCTTTTGAATCTTCATCTGATTGGTCATAGAATAGTGCCAGCGACAGTCCTGCCAAACATAGATGCCATGAACTATGTATTAAGAACTTAAGTAATTTACAGATTTTAGCAGTTGCATAATAACTGAAAATTCTCACTAAAATGTGAATCGAAACAATAGAGAAAAAGGCTAAAGTGGAATTTGCACAATTTGTATGATATCATTTTAGTTCCAACGATCTAATGTGTTCAATTTATTCTTTTAACTAATTAAAAATGATCCAAAATAGTCTTACTATTGAATTTTTTTGGATCAATTTTGAGATGTCAATGGGTTATTTTGAATCTAGTTTAAAAAGAGTTGAGGAATTAAATTAGAACATTAAATTGCTTCAAATCAAAACTACCTCCTATAAATAGTCTGAATCATTTTGATCTTTTTTTCCTAAACAGTGGATGATATGAAGAGTGGTCTCAATGTCATGCCAACCTAACAATTATCAACATCCATTACATGAAGCAAGAAATTAAAAGAGGGGAATGTTATCAAATGCATCATATATCGTCATCATTAGCCTTATACAAATACTACTTGGGGTTAGCTACGTGCATAACATTAACATGTAGCACACAGAAATTGCATTTTCTTCACATATTACATGGTAGATGGAATGATAATCAGTAATGCATATGGGCACAGGAAATGTGTCTCTTATGCAAGCACATTTTAAATGTAACAAATCGCCAATGTCCATATGCTTTGGCCAGATGCCACATAGTAATTTAGCAGTCCTTAATTTTTTAAAAATCTCTAATGCTAATGATACGTACCACATGATGTGATAACACTACGAAACTGGTCTTTTGTAGTGATATGAACGGCAGAGTCATCTGCCATCTGTTCAAGGCCTTCACTTTGTCTTCGCCTGACATGCGCTTTAGCATCCTGCAAGGCTTTGTTTACTGTTTCATCTCCCGGCATTTCAAGAGCCAATACTTCATAATCTTTTAAAGAATCTTCCCACCGATCCAACTAATACAAGATTCAAGATGTGACAACCTTTAGCGTCCAGATAAAGAAATTCATCTGACAAAGGATAAAAGGTTCTGCTCACCTTGACATTGCAGTCAGCCCTCCTTAGCCGAGCCTTGTTGTACTTGGGGCGCAAATTAAGAACAACATTGCAATCTTCAATGGCCTTTTCCCATTGTCCAAGTTTCGACCGGCAAGCAGCTCGGTTGCATAGTAGGATTGTATTATGGGGGTCATGGTTAAGACCACTCCCATAGGCTAGGCATGCCTCTTCAAATTTGGAGGCCTTGAAGAGATCATTACCCATTGAGCGAGCTGATGCCACTGACCGAGCCTTTCGAGCAATAGCAGCGATCTCCCTACTGCCAGGATCAATCCGTGCAGCCATTTGTGCTAATGAAACAGCACTCTCAAATCTTCCTGTAGCCATATCAACCTGTGCTCTTATTGAAAGGTGATATGCATTGCTAAGGGCGCCAAAGAACTGTGTAGCAGCATCAGTTTCGAATTTGGGTGCATCAATCATGGTTTCCTCCGCATCTTCCTGTCTGAGGAGCATCAGAAAGGCCTCCGCTTGGTAGGCAAATACCTTCAATGCAAAAGAAAAAGGGAGAAAATACTGCTATTAGTCAGGCTGCTTAATAAAATTTTTAGTAAATTGGAACAAAAGTGTACCCAACCAATCGGGAGCATTTTCTTTGTCGTTTACCACTGTATTGGCTCTTAATTTTTGGGGTACATGTGTGTGTGTTTTTTTTTTTTTTGGGACATTTAGGCCAATTAAGACAAACTCATGCACACCACGCATACACAAAGACTCGAACCCAGGACCTCTTAGTTGAAGCATAAGCTCTCAACCAATAGGCCAAGGTGAGCTGTGTCGTGTGTTTTTTTCATCAGCGACTATTTTTTTTTTCTAAACTTTACAGGAATAGTAAATATTTAAAGAAACAGGAGGTAAACCTGTGGAGCTGAATCAGCACCGGTGGAAATGGCAGACTGACTATCTTTTAATACAGCATTCCAGTCCCTCTGTTTTCTTGCTTCACTGCACTTGCCAATGAAAACTTGCACAGCCTTAGCTCTAGAGATGTCTTCATGACTGGCTTCACTCTTTGCTAGCTTATAGTGATTGGCTGCTCTCTCTGGTTCACCCAATCTAATTTTTTTATTTTTATTTTTGTGTAAGTTCATAGCTGGATAGGAAGAAAAAAATGCACCATTTCCTTGGCCAATACATTAATCAAATGGTTTGAAGAATAACAAATATCTTGGTTTAAAATCAGAATAGCATAAATTTTAAAGGAGAAGTGCTTACGGGCAGAACTGCATGCACTTAAATGGGATAAACTAACAAATTTATGATACATGGGTGAGTAATCTTAACATAACAAAACTTCTTACAAGATCTCAAAACCTTTCATTGGGAATTTTATTTGATCCGGTTGACCGGATGCAAGAAACATCCGGTTGTAGGTAAAATCGCGCCTATACCGAGGTGTACCGAGTTTTTTCAAAAAACTCGGTACATCTCGGTATAGGCGCGATTTTGCCTACAACCGGATGTTCCTCTGCATCCGATCGGAGGACGTAATAATTGTTCCTTTCATTGACATTTGCTGTAAGCGGGATTTAGGAAATTTTGCAAATTCAGAATCAAGTACACCTTGGAGAAGTTAAATTCTAAAAATGATTTGGCTTGATAGATGTTAAAATTGGTTACACCTTCATAATGTGTTCGACAAATATTTTTAAGAGTTAGAATTTAAATGAAGGAGAAACAGATGCATAGTGAGAAGTGGTGTTACTATATTAAATCGTACTTTCTCAGGATTTATTAAAATTGTGATTCAGTCTAAAAAGGATGGAGGATAGAATTTAAGAAAATCATAGGATCTCAAGTGATTCCACAAATTATTTGACACGATTTAACCGAATTTTGGTTAATATAATTGTAACCAAATAACTCCTAAGCATTCAAGAAGAAATTAATTGGCTTGAAGGTTTCATTTGTGACAGGTTTCTAACTATTTTCTAAAATAATTTTTTATTATAAAATTTTATAGTTTTTGATAATTGTATACTAAAAAGATGCTTTAAAAATAATAAAAAAATATTCCAAGTGTTGTCCCGTATACTGTGCTGAAGCAAAAGAAAAAAAAAATATTTTCAAATCTTACCTACTCTGCCATCCCACGACCAGTGCACGTCGCACGACCGCTGTCGCTCGAAGTCGCATCTCCCCACGTTCTCGGCACGACTTCGCGTCATTAAATTGCCGAAGGAATGAGGCCTTCGGCCTCTGGTTCGCAGCCTCGCTCCACACCTCTCGCTCTCTCTCCCTCCGGCCGAATCGGAAGCTCCGACGTTTTGATCGGAAGAGACGACTGGAGCTCGCTTGCAGTGAAGATAACTTTCTCCCTTGCGTCTCTTCTGCCCGACTCCTTGGCCGTCCGACTTCGCACCTTCTGCAACTTTCCCTTCCGTCGATCCTGAGGACAGGAAGTTACGACATTTTGATCGGACACAAGAACCAGAGCTCGCTGGTGGTGAAGTCGACCTCCTCCCTCGACGTCCCTTCCAGCTGGGGCAGAAGTTACGACACTTCGATCGGCAGCAACAACGGGAGTTCACTGGTTGAGAAGGTAACTTTCTGCCCTTGCCGCACGCTACTCCGGCCAAATCCCGTAAATCCAAAAAAAAAGAGATATTATTTATATTAATTTTAATTAATTGTAATTAATATTAATTAATTAAGTTAATTATAATTTAATTATAGTTAATTAAAAATCATTTCCAATTAATTATGATTAATTAATTATGTTATTTTTAATTAAGTATTATTAATTATGATTAATTATAATTAATTAAATTTAATTATTATTAATTATAATTAATTAAGATTAATAATAAAGAATGCTTACCCTCTTCCGCCTCGGTCCCCGAGCCTTCATCGACGACCGCCGGTCCACCGGCCCCGAAGGTATAACCCCTAAACTCAGGCTTCCGTACTCGACGTGTACGACGGGCCGATAAACCGCATATACACGCCTTTACTGCGCGTGGTGGGATGGGACCCCGGTCCGAAGCCTACGACGAGGCGGACAGTCGCCTCCCTTCTCGCTCTCTTATCTCGTCATGCGTGGCGAGTCAGTGGTCCACCTATGCACGCCTTTATTGATCGTGGTGGGAAGGGCAACTGGCGCGACACCTATGATAAGGTAAGCGAGCGACCCTCGCCCTCCTGTCTCGACATGCGTGTCGGACCGGCAAACCACTTAAGCACGCCTTTGTTGCGCGTGGTAGGAGGGAAACCGGTTGGACGCACACGGCGAGGCCAGGCGAGCCTGGTGTACCCTTTTCTTTGCGCGGCCGGAATAATTTATAAGTACCCCCCCGGGGGGGGGGGGGGGGGGAAAGCAAACTGTGCATTTTTAAACAGGTACCGAAGGCCCCATACACGCCTTTATTGCGCGTGGTGGGAGGAAAGAGCCTGGCTGCGGTGTCCTCATATGAGGACACCTACCATACACGCCTTTATTGCGCGTGGTGGGAAGGTCCAGTTTTCTCGTAGTTTTCCCCTAAACGGGGGAGACGCCGGGAGGCTGCCGAAATTTCGGATGAAATCTTGCTGCACTTGGACCTGTTTTGAACTTAAAAAGAACAAATATTGGAGCTCAAATGAACAACAGTGGACTCAGATCAGTGGACTTTTGAACCTGATTGAACATGAGCAGAGGACCTGAACAAAATTCAAATGATTTCTAAAGATCAAAATCCAAATAAAATTAAATCGGAATCAAATCCAAATAAAAATGACTATTCAATTGAACTTGCAAGATCTCAAAAGACTTTGAGCAATCATTTGAAAATACACTCGGACACAAATTCAAAGAAAACTAAGTGCGGAAGACACTGAAACTGAACAAGCACTTGAACATGCAATTGAACTCAAAGGACGGCAGGGGACTTGAACCAAGACTTGAGCTTGAATAGAGTCTGAACTTAAAATGAGCACAAGGAATCCGACGACTCAATGTTGAGGAAGATATTGCAACATCCTCACATCCAACACCAATCAAATCACACCTTTTACGGATGTGTTTAGTTAAGCATACAACGAGTGTAAATGCCCGCTAGTGTCAACAATCACCCGATCGAAGATAAGTACATATACCCCTTTCAACTAAAAGGTGATTGATTAGTAGACTAAATGCAAATGTCTACGAATGGGAAATGACCGCAATAAGGTGTAAGTCTCCAACATAAACAAATGCCTGTTGATCGAGATGGCAATACTGGAGATCGGCAGTCAAGGATCTGCCCCTACAAGCTAGTGCAAAATACATCAACACAACAATCCCTACGAATACCACCTGAGATTGGTGAAAGGTGGATATGGTGTAGGGGCAACTGCTCTTCTACAAATACATCTAGAAGGTCGTAGTGGATACAATAGTCCTCCGCCGGCGAACACAATCTACTTGTGGATAACAACAGTGGGTACTTCATAAACACTATGAACCATTGTGGGCACAAGTACAAGTACATCTCCTACGATGACCCCCACGAGGTCTAACAAATACAATCAGACCCACCTGAGATTGGTGACAGGTGGGCATGACGTAGGCAACAATGTATCTCCTACGAACAGTTCCAGGAGCTCGTAGTGGATACAACATGTCTCCGCAAATATGTACAAGTCACTTGTGGATAACAACAGTGGGTATATTGTAGATACAACGAACCACTGTGGGCACACGTATTGATATCACCTACGACATCGGTGATCAAAATCTTCAAGTATTTCGAGTACAAGGGCAACTCGATGTACGGAGAAGGGACACTCCCATCCAGAATGGAAGAGATGTTTGAACAAATTAGAACTAAACTTCCTGGTGTTCTAAAGTCTCTTTTTAGTTCTATAATTAAGAAGAAAACAATTCTGGTGCCCACAAACACCGGAAATAACAAGTCCACTACACTGACGACCTCAAAGGAAATTCTCTTCAAAGCAACAGACTTCAAAGTCCGAAAAAACCTTCCCCGATAAATGAGAAAGGGGGAGTCAATATCAAGTCTAATACACCGAAGATCTATAAAGGAGTTCTTTCCAGATCAGCAGTCATTGACTCCAAAGTTCAGAAAAATCGTCCCCAGTGAATGAGAAAGGGGAGTCAACATCAAAACGTCACGCCACCGGATCTGCAACACTTATACAAGCAGACAGAAGGCGTCTATAATCTACTACGCACGCCACCGAATCTGCAACAGTTATGCAAGCAGACAAAAGGCGTTTACAATCTACAACTCATCGCCACTGGATCTGCAACACTTATGCAAGCAGACAGAAGGCGTCTATAATCTATAACGCTCGTCACCGGATCCGCAATACTCGTACTAGCGGACAGAAGGCGTGTATAAGCTCTCAAATGAAATGTTGTGTACTCAAATGGCGATTACTTACACAACTACAACTATTTCAAAGTACCCATGCACGTGCACTATAAATTGTATACACATAGGTACACTAAAGGAGTATACAATCAAACACCCGTATGGGCCATGGTGAGCGTGTTATTGGTACACACGTGACATCTAGGGATGCTGCGCGGGTCGATAAGTGAATTCAGATTCGAACCTGATCCTTCTATACGGATCAATAGGAGTCGACAGGGTTCGAACCTTCAAACAAATACATCGTTGTGGGGACCAATGTATTTGTTTCAATACATTCATATTAGGCCTACAATCAAGAGAATTCACTAACAAAGGCACAAAGCCTACGAGAAACCCGATCCTCCTAAGCAAGCAAATAGGAGTAGACAGGGTTCGAACCATTGGATAAATATGCGGTCACGAAGTCGACCGGAATATTTATCTTATATATTCATATTGGGCCTTCAAGGCCTACAATCAAGAAAATTCACAAACAAAGCCACGAAGCCTACGAAACCCGATCCCTATCGATAAATTGATAGGGTCGACAAGGTTCAAGCTACAAAGAGAAAGTGACCCCAAACACCCCAATGATGGCCGTGTTGATTGCTTATCTCAACCGGAGGGGTTCACAAATATTTTCAAATGCCTCCCGAAAGTTCAAAATCCAAAAATTCCAAATTCCATCCCAAATGTCCGGATATTTAAAACTGAAATCAAATCATCAAATACTTAAAGCAAAAATCCATCCGCCCTCCGTAACAGTTTGCCGGGGTGGACAAATTGAAAAATACTTCAGCTCACAAAAGAGCCAAATGCCTGGTCGAGAATATCACTAGGATCAATTCTCAAAATAGTCTCCTGCCAGTAAGGACGTGGTACGTGTCCTCTAACCGGCGGTTCGCAGCCAAATGGCACCGCAGGATAAACGGTTATGACGACCCGGGACCCTCTGAACCGAGTGGTTTTGCCGCCAAATGGCACCACGAAATACCGGTTATGGCCAGCGCCGTTACGTTCCTTATTGGCATCAAATCCTTGAGATATGAATCAATAGGATATGATCGATAGGGCACAAAGCCCTCTGTTAGCTAAGGTGGATTTAAATTTGTCCCCTAAGACAAACATTCAACCCAGGTCTACAAGGTCCCCTTGGACGAAGCAACCCATGGCTACCGACAAGGATCCTTCTGTCAGGTTGGGTCGACTACCTCCTCTGACTAAGTAACCAGGGTCCACGATGGCCCGGGATGACGGAACCATGGGATCTTGATCGGGTCTATCATCCATTCCCCCACCATCCGCTTTAAGTGCAAGATGGTGCAATTTCCATTTTAAATATCAAACTTACAAACTCTTCAATTTTCAACTATTTTCTGAATCCAAACCTTTGCTGCTACTATATGCCAGATAACACGTATCTCTACGTATCTGATTGACGACTAGCATTAATCGAAAGTTCTCTCTCGTGATCAGGAGGGATAATAAACTATAGGGGCTTGCGCCTATAGGAAACCAGAACTCAGATCATAAAGTCCTCGCAAAATGAGGGCGAAATCTCTGGATAGTATCTTATCTACAAACCCATCTGCCTTCCAAAATTTATCTCGGAACTTATTCAGTTAAAACTCCCCCTCGCCGAAAAAAAAAAAAAATCGCGCGGTGGGGAGGCTGGGGCCGAATTTTCGGAGCCCACACCAAGTTTTATTTGGAATAACTTTCTTATTATTTTTGAAAATAATTTTTTATTTTTTTATTATTTTTTTAAAAAAACTTTCTAGTTTAAAAAATTTTATACTAAAAATTATTTTAGAAAGAATTATGAAAGCTGTCCCAAGTTTCATTTCAGATATTTTTTTTGCTGTTTTTTAAAATATTTTTTTAATATACATTTTTTTAATTAAATTTTTTTTACTAAAAACTAATAATAAAACTTATCGCAAATCAAACTTAATACTCGTAACGAAATAAGCACTTAACGGACCAAAGATATTGCAGCAATCCAAAGCAGTAACGTAATGACAAAATTCATAACCTTAAAAATGACCCAAGTAATCAGAACAAATATGAAAAAAATTATCAAAATA
Source organism: Dendrobium nobile (assembly GCA_022539455.1). Classification (NCBI taxonomy): domain Eukaryota; kingdom Viridiplantae; phylum Streptophyta; class Magnoliopsida; order Asparagales; family Orchidaceae; genus Dendrobium; species Dendrobium nobile. The sequence continues at coordinate 33,581,310 of CM039726.1, read as the reverse complement.
TTGAAACATGGTATAAAAATGCTCAATCTAGAGGGCTAAAGAAACTGCCATGAAAACAGGAAGACAAAATGCATTGACCGTCTAAAAGGCGCTTTTATTTGGTTCGGTTGACCGGATGCAAGAAACATCCGGTCGTAGGCAAAAAAATGCCTGTACCGAGGTGTACCGAGTTTTTTTGAAAAAACTCGGTACACCTCGGTACAGACGTTTTTTTGCATATGACCGGATGTTCCTCTGCGTCCGGTCGGAGGACATAATAACGGCTCGTCTAAAAGTGACTTCGTTGATTATGATAAATAAAAAGCTCTTTTTAGTTCCCTTCTCTGTATTTTTTTTTCTATAGTGCCAATTCAATGATCTTTAAAAATTCTGGAATGATGACAAGACAAGCAACGAAGCTCTGAATTGAGCTTCGCCATTTTTTAAGGGGGACACGTGCCCCGCTGGCCCCCTTGAATCCTCCGTTGGGTGGAGGGGATACCAATATTAAACAACCTAAAAGGTTGGTTAGTATCCCAAATTCCAACGGTTAAAAAATAAGAACTAGTAACAATCTCATAACTAATAATAATATATCTAATAAAACAAATATAAAACTAAATAAAGAAAATGCGATTACAAAATAGAATAAGAAAAATAAAATTCCATAAGAAGCCTAAAAAGTCTTCAATTAGTCTTCTCTGGAACAGACTATTGCCAACCATTGAATCCTTTTGAATAATAATCTCATCCTTTGAAGTAGAGATAAACCAATTACTGTTGATGAGGACAATGCTCCTATTAAGGGAAGAGAAATATTTTCTGAACATAAGCTCAGTCAAAGTACCATAAAGAAATAACCAACAGGCTTCTTTCCAACTTGCCAATATAACAGTAACCACTCATATAAACGGCTGTGGGGAAAAACCCCTTTTATGATTCTTAAATTTAGAATAAGAAGTTCTTCTCCTAGTAGTATCTTCCAACGCCCCCAAGTTTGTAAGCTCTTTAAACAGCTTGTGATTAGGATTAGTGGAAAAGCTACTTTATAATAATAGCTTTTTTATAAACAACCAAAGATTTTTTTAATTTCAAGTTGATATACAGATAATGGAGTAACCTCCTCGGATTCTTGAGCAGAACAAACTACTCATTTATCCCTTCAGAAAATTTGAATTTATCAGAGGAATTAGCCATGCCAGCAGAACTGATTTTATTCATTACGCCGTTCTTCTTCATTCTCGGTTCTGGAATCAACTGCTGTTTACTTCAGCCACCATATTTGCATTATCCCGTGAAACAGATTCCACTCCTAAGTCTTCATTACATTCCTTCAATAATTCAAATTTTGAAATTTGAATCATAAATGCTTTATCCTCTTCATCCGGAATTTTAGCCTTTTCAAATTTTGAATTTTCCCCTCCAACAAGGTCCGTGCAACAATTTCTGAATTAACAGAATCAAGAATTGGAGTGGCTTGATCAGCAATTGATTCTTTAGCAACATCTCGGCAACATCATTAGGATTATTACTAAATGCTTATTGTTATCTTGTTTTTTATATGATTCCTTCTGTGGCTTCCTCATCTTCATTTAATTTTCTACCTAGAGTTTTTATTACTACCCTAACATTTGAAACATTGGCTCTTCCTTAGAAGTGGAAAGTCTAAGGGGCTTCAATCACATCATCAATTATGTCCGCGTCTAAGACAAAGCGTATGGTTTTAAAAATTGGACTGGTTTGGCCGGTTCATTCGGGCGACCGGTCAGGTTGCCTAATAAAAGAGTTAGAGATAGATCGGAGAAGAACCAGATCATTTACACGGTTGAACTGGCTATTGGTTATAAAAAATCGCCCGGTATTATTTTGGTAATTCGCAGCCGCCTGTTAAATCGAATGGATGAAATTAGTTAGGGATTTACTTAAAACGTGCCCTAGAGAACGAAACAGTGAAAACAACACTCAATCAAATTCCTCCTCCCAAATGCAAAATGGTGAAGCTCTCCGGCTCTTTCGTCCTCAGCATTTCAAGGTTGCCGCTCGTAGTTTAGACTGTCAAAGCCCTATCTAAATTCCACGAAAGAGCTGCAAAAGGTACTCCCATTATTTCTGTTTTTCAGTTTGTGTACTAGTACATTGTTGGCACTGTTTCTCCGCCCAGATTTTTTTTCTCAGCTCATTTTTACTTCAGCTTTGCTAATCTTCCTTCCTTGCAATTTCAGAAAATTTGAACGTTGTGTTATTTGTGCTTCCATGGCTTGTTTTTAGATTGCTTGCCCATCTCTAAGTATGGTATTACTTGTGAAAAGAGCTGGTGCATCTCTAACATGGTTTGAGTGTTTTACTTTTATTTATTTGATAGAACTTTACCATGGAAATGAAAAGAAACATATACAGGAATTAGCAGCTCGAACCCACATTGAATCTATTACAGAGAGGAGCTGGTCATTTTAGCCAAAGCAATGTTCGAGACCATAGCAGGTATATCCACTCTGTTTTAACCCAGTAGAAAATATTTCACATTACAAAGAAGTTGAGGTTCAGCCTACTTCCTTGAAGAATCTGAACAAGAAGAATTTGGATATTAAAACCAAACCATTTATTAGTCCAGAGCCCCTTTTTCAAAGGCTGAAAGCCCCATGTCGATCTCTTCAAACATAGCTTATTGATAACTTGTCAATCCAATAACTAAGATGTGATCTCATAGTTTTTATGCATCATAGTTTTTAATGTTGTATAAATTTATCACATATTTGGAATCATAAGTCATAACATCATTATTATTGTACATTTATTAATTTTAGTAAAATAAGTGTTTTATTATGTCATCATCCAGTTGAATCCTGGTTAAAACCCCGGTCGAACCATCAAACGGTGAACCATTCATTTTTTCCGTTCGTTGTCTGGTTCGACTTTCACGACCTTGAAAAGTATACATAATGGATGATATAAAACCCTTCTCAGATTAATATCATTTCACCTCAAGGTGCTCTTCTTGTTTTCTATCTTTAAAAGGTTCTTTGATGTCTTTACAGTTAGATCAATTTTTTGTTTTTTCTGTCCCATAATTTTATTGTGCTGCTAATAAGTTGTCCAAAACTTACAAACATTCACAGTGAAGTGAACAATACAGTGATGATTTATTGTTCCACAATTAAATGGAAAAGGGAGAATACTTGAGAAAAGTCACAGACGTGTGTTGCTATGCAGAGCTGCTCTAGATGGTGCAATATTCCTTTTTGAATCTTCATCTGATTGGTCAGTAATAGTGCCAGCGACAGTCCTGCCAAACATAGGCCATGAACTATGTATTAAGAACTTAAGTAATTTACAGATTTTAGCAGTTGCATAATAACTGAAAATTCTCACTAAAATGTGAATCGAAAACATAGAGAAAAAGGCTAAAGTGGAATTTGCACAATTTGTATGATATCATTTTGTTCAACGATCTAATGTGTTCAATTTATTCTTTTAACTAATTAAAAATGATCCAAATATCTTACTATTGAATTTTTTGGATCAATTTTGAGATGTCAATGGGTTATTTTGAATCTAGTTTAAAAAGATTGAGGAATTAAATAGAACATAAATTGCTTCAAATCAAAACTACCTCCTATAATAGTCTGAATCATTTTGATCTTTTTTCCTAAACATGGATGATATGAAGAGTGGTCTCAATGTCATGCCAACCTAACAATTATCAACATCCATTACATGAAGCAAGAAATTAAAAGAGGGGAATGTTATCAAATGCATCATATTATCGTCATCATTAGCCTTATACAAATACTACTTGGGGTTAGCTACGTGCATAACATTACATGTAGCACACAGAATTGCATTTTCTTCACATATTACATGGTAGATGGAATGATAATCAGTAATGCATATGGCACAGGAAATGTGTCTCTTATGCAAGCACATTTTAAATGTAACAAATCGCCAATGTCCATATGCTTGGCCAGATGCACATAGTAATTTAGCAGTCCTTAATTTTTTAAAAATCTCTAATCTAATGATACGTACCACATGATGTGATAACACTACGAAACTGGTCTTTTGTAGTGATATGAACGGCAGAGTCATCTGCCATCTGTTCAAGGCCTTCACTTTGTGCTTCGCCTGACATGCGCTTTAGCATCCTGCAAGGCTTTGTTTACTGTTCCATCTCCCGCATTTCAAGAGCCAATACTCATAATCTTTTAAAGAACTTTCCCACCGATCCAACTAATACAAGATTCAAGATGTGACAACCTTTAGCTCCATAAAGAAATTCATCTGACAAAGGATAAAAGGTTCTGCTCACCTTGACATTGCAGTCAGCCCTCCTTACCCGAGCCTTGTTGTACTTGGGGGCGCATTAAGAACACATTGCAATCTTCAATGGCCTTTTCCCATTGTCCAAGTTTCGACCGGCAAGCAGCTCGGTTGCATGTAGGAGTATTATGGGGGTCAGGGTTAAGACCACTCCCATAGGCTAGGCATGCCTCTTCAAATTTGGAGCCTTGAAGAGATCATTACCCATTGAGCGAGCTGATGCCACTGACCGAGCCTTTCGAGCAATAGCAGCGATCTCCCTACTGCCAGGATCAATCCGTGCAGCCATTTGTGCTAATGAAACAGCACTCTCAAATCTTCCTGTAGCCATCAACCTGTGCTCTTATTGAAAGGTGATATGCATTGCTAAGGGCGCCAAAGAACTGTGTAGCAGCATCAGTTTCGAATTTGGTGCATCAATCATGGTTTCCTCCGCATCTTCCTGTCTGAGGAGCACAGAAAGGCCTCCGCTTGGTAGGCAAATACCTTCAATGCAAAAGAAAAAGGGAGAAAATACTGCTATTAGTCGGCTGCTTAATAAAATTTTAGTAAATTGGAACAAAAGTGTACCCAACCAATCGGGACATTTTCTTGTCGTTTACCACTGTATTGCTCTTAATTTTTGGGGTACATGTGTTGTGTTTTTTTTTTTTTTGGGACATTTAGGCCATTAAGACAAACTCATGCACACCACGCATACAAAAGACTCGAACCCAGGACCTCTTAGTTGAAGCATAAGCTCTCAACCAATAGGCCAAGGTGAGCTGTGTGCGTGTGTTTTTTTCATCAGCGACTATTTTTTTTTTCTAAACTTTACAGGAATAGTAAATATTTAAAGAACAGGAGGTAAACCGTGGACTGAATCCCACCGGTGGAAATGGCTGACTGACTATCTTTTAATACAGCATTCCAGTCCCCTGTTTTCTTGCTTCACTGCACTTGCCAATGAAACTTGCACAGCCTTAGCTCTAGAGATGTCTTCATGACGGGCTTCACTCTTTGCTAGCTATAGTGATTGGCTTCTCTCTGTTCACCCAATCTAATTTTTATTTTTATTTTTGTGTAAGTTCATAGCTGGATAGGAAGAAAAAAATCACCATTTCCTTGGCCAATACATTAATCAAATGGTTTGAAGAATAACAAATATCTTGGTTTAAAATCAGAATAGCATAAATTTTAAAGGAGAAGTGCTTACGGGCAGAACTGCATGCACTTAAATGGGATAAACTAACAAATTTATGATACATGGGTTGAGTAATCTTAACTTAACAAAACTTCTTACAAGATCTCAAAACCTTTCATTGGGAATTTTATTTGATCCGTTTGACCGATGCAAGAAACATCCGGTTGTAGGAAAATCCCCTATACCGAGGTGTACCGAGTTTTTTAAAAAACTCGGTACATCTCGGTATAGACGCGATTTTGCCTACAACCGGATGTTCCTCTGCCATCCGATCGGAGGACTATAATTGTTCCTTTCATTGACATTTGCTGTAAGCGGGATTTAGGAAATTTTGCAAATCAGAATCAAGTACACCTTGGAGAAGTTAATTCTAAAAATGATTTGGCTTGATAGATGTTAAAATTGGTTACACCTTCATAATGTGTTCGACAAATATTTTTAAGAGTTAGAATTTAAATGAAGGAGAAACAGATGCATATTGGAGAAGTGTGTTTACTATATTAAATCGAACTTTCTCAGGATTTTATTAAAATTGTGATTCAGTCTAAAAGGATGGAGGATAGAATTTAAGAAATCTTAGGATCTCAAGTGATTCCACAAATTATTGACACGATTTAACCGAATTTTGGTTAATTAATTGTAACCAAATAACTCCTAAGCATTCAAGAAGAAATTAATTGCTTGAAGGTTTCATTTGTGACAGTTTCTAACTATTTTCTAAAATATTTTTTTTATTATAAATTTTATAGTTTTTGTGAATTGTTATACTAAAAAGTTGCTTTAAAAAATAAAAAAAATATTCCAAGTGTTGCCCGTATCTGTGCTGAAGCAAAAGAAAAAAAATATTTCAAATCTTACCTACTCTGCCATCCCACGACCAGTGCACGTCGCACGACCGCTGTCGCTCGAAGTCGCATCTCCCCACGTTCTCGGACACGACTTCGCGTCATTAAATTGCCGAAGGAATGAGGCCTTCGGCCTCTGGTTCGCAGCCTCGCTCCACACCTCTCGCTCTCTCTCCCTCCCGCCGATCGGAAGCTCCGACGTTTTGATCGGAAGAGACGACTGGATGTCGCTTGCAGTGAAGATAACTTTCTCCCTTGCGTCTCTTCTGCCCGACTCCTTGGCCGTCCGACTTCGCACTTTGCGAACTTTCCCTTCCGTCATCCTGAGGACAGAGTTACGACATTTGATCGGACACAAGAACCAGAGCTCGCGGTGGTGAAGTCGACCTCCTCCCTCGACGTCCCTTCCAGCGGGCAGAAGTTACGACACTTCGATCGGCAGCAACAACGGGAGTTCACTGGTTGAAAGGTAACTTCTGCCCTTGCGCACGCTACTCCGCCAAATCCCGTAAATCCAAAAAAAAAGAGATATTTATTTATATAATTTTAATTTTGTAATTTAATATTAATTAATTAAGTTAATTATAATTTAATTTATAGTTAATTAAAATCATTTCCAATTAATTATGATTAATTAATTATTTAATTATTTTAATTAAGTTTTATTATTAATTATAATTTATTAATTAAATTTTAATTATTATTAATATAATTAATTAGATTATTAATAAAATGCTTACCCTCTTCCGCCTCGGTCCCCGAGCCTTCATCGACGACCGCCGGTCCCACCGGCCCCGAAGGTATAACCCAAACTCAGGCTTCCGTACTCGACGTGTACACGGGCCGATAAACCGCATATACACGCCTTTATTGCGCGTGGTGGGATGGGACCCCGGTCCGAAGCCTACGACGAGGCGGACAGTCGCCTCCCTTCTCGCTCTCTATCTCGTCATCGTGGCGAGTCAGTGGCCACCTATGCACGCCTTTATTGATCGTGGTGGGAAGGCAACTGCGCGAACCTATGATAAGGTAAGCGAGCGACCCTCGCCCTCCTGTCTCGCAATGCGTGTCGACCGGCAAACCACTTAAGCACGCCTTTGTTGCGCGTGGTAGGAGGGAAACCGGTGGACGCACACGGCGAGGCCAGGCGAGCCTGGTGTACCCTTTCTTTGCGCGGCGCCGGAATAATTTATAGTACCCCCGGGCGGGGGTGGGGGGGGGGAAAGCAAACTGTGCATTTTAAACAGGTCCGAAGGCCCCATAACACCCTTTATTTATTGCGCGTGTGGGAGGAAGAGCCTGGCTGCGGTTCCTCATATGAGGACACCTACCAAACACGCCTTTATTGGCGCGTGGTGGGAAGGTCCAGTTTTCTCGTAGTTTTCCCCTAAACGGGGAGACCCGGGAGGCTGCCGAAATTTCGGTGAAATCTTGCTGCACTTGGACCTGTTTTGAACTTAAAAAGAACAAATATTGGAGCTCAAATGAACAACAGTGGACTAGATCAGTGGACTTTTGAACCTGATTGAACATGGCAGAGGACCGAAGACAAAATTCAAATGATTTCTAAAGATCAAAATCCAAATAAAAATAAATCGGAATCAAATCAAATAAAAATGACTATTCAATTGAACTTGCAAGATCTCAAAAGACTTTGAGCAATCATTTGAAAAACACTCGGACCAAATTCAAAGAAAACTAAGTGCGGAAGACACTGAAACTGACAAGCACTTGAACATGCAATTGAACTCAAGGACGGCAGGGACTTGAACCAAGACTTGAGCTTGTATAAGTCTGAACTAAATAGCACAAGGAATCCCGACTCAATGTTGAGGAAGAGATTTGCAACATCCTCCAATCCAACACCAATCAAATCACACCTTTTACGGATGTGTTTTAGTTAAGCATACAACGAGTGTAAATGCCGCATGTCAACAATCACCCGATCGAAGATAAGTACATAACCCTTGCAACTAAAGGTGATTGATTAGTAGACTAAATGCAATGTCTACGAATGGGAAATGACCGCAATAAGTGTGTAAGTCTCCAACATAAACAAATGCCTGTTGATCGAGATGGCAATACTGGAGATCGGCCGTCAAGGATCTGCCCCTACAAGCTAGTGCAAAATACATCAACCAACAATCCCTACGAATACCACCTGAGATTGGTGAAAGGTGGATATGGTGTAGGGAACTGCTCTTCTACAAATACATCTAGAGGTCGTATGTGATACAATAGTCCTCCGCCGTGAACACAATCACTTTGGATAACAACAGTGGGTACTTCATAACTACTGAACCATTGTGGGCACAAGTACAAGTAAATCTCCTATCGATGACCCCCACGGGTCTAACAAATACAATCAGACCCACCTGAGATTGGTGAAGGTGGGCATGACGTAGCAACAATGTTCTCCTACGAACAGTTCCAGGAGCTCGTAGTGGATACAACTTGTCCCGCAAATATGTACAAGTCACTCTTGTGGATAACAACAGTGGTATATTGTAGATACAACGAACCACTGTGGGCACACGTATTGATATCACCTACGACATCGTGATCAAAATCTTCAAGTATTTCGAGTACAAGGGCACTCGATGTACGGAGAATGGACACTCCCATCCAGAATGGAAGAGATGTTTGAACAAATTAGAACTAACTCCTGGTGTTCTAAAGTCTCTTTTTAGTTCTATAATTAAGAAGAAAAACATTCTGGTGCCCACAAACACCGGAAATAACAAGTCCACTACACTGACGACCTCAAAGGAAATTCTCTTCAAAGCAACAGACTTCAAAGTCCGAAAAAACCTTCCCCGATAATGAGAAAGGGGAGTCAATACATTCTAATCACCGAAGATCTAAAGGAGTTCTTTCAGATCAGCGTCATTGACTCCAATTCAGAAATCGTCCCCATGAATGATAAAGGGGAGTCAACATCAAAACGTCACGCCACCGATCTGCAACACTTATACAAGCAGCAAGGCGTCATATATCTACTACGCACGCCACCGAATCTGCAACAGTTATGCAAGCAGACAAAGGTTTACAATCTACAACTCATCGCCACTGGATCTGCAACACTTATGCAGCAGACAGAAGGCGTCTATAATCTATAACGCTCGTCACCGGATCCGCAATAAATATGACGGATCTTTTTTTTTTTGGATTTTTTTTTTCGTTTTTCAACGGACACGTGTATAGGATACGCATGTCCTTTTGAAATTAAATAGTATTTTTAATTGGATACGACAAAGTCATATCCAACACGTATCGGTGTCGTATCGGAGGCGTATCCATGTATCGGTGTATCAGATATAACACACCTTCATAAATAGGTTGTATCAGTGCAACATAGTTCTCTAGTCTTATCAACAAGAAGAATATCATCAGCAAAAAAAGCATACACCAAGGTACATCCTCATGCAAATGTCTAGTGAGAACATCCATGACTAAAGCAAAAAGATATAGACTTAAGGCTGATCCTTGATGTAATCCAACCGAAATAGGGAAAAATACTTGGTCAAACCACCTTGTGTTTGAACACAAGTAATAGCTCCTACATACATATCTTTAATGATTTGAATATATGCTTATTAACTTCTTTCTTTTCTAACTCTCCATAGCACTTCTCTTGGAACTTTATCATATGCTTTCTCTAAATCAATAAATAACATATGTAGATCCTCCTTATTCTCTCTATATTTCTTCATCAAACCTCTCAATAAATGTATGACTTACATAGTAGACCTACCGGCATGAATCCAAATTGATTTTGAGAAACTTAGTATCGCGTCGCAACCTACGCTCCATAACTTGGTCCATAGTTTTTTAATAGTATGACACATTAACTTAATTCCTCTATAATTCGCACACTTCTGTGCATCACTTTTTTCTTAAAAATAGGAATTAAACACTCATTCTCCACTGATCTGGCACCTTTTTAGTCGTCAAAATAGTATTAAAAAGTTAGTAAGCCAAAAAACTCCATCTCCTAAGCATTTCCATATCTCTATAGGAATATCATCAGGGTCCAACAGCTTTCCACACTTCATTTTCTTTAAAGCCTCTCTAACTTGGTTTTGCCTTATACGCCGATAAAAAACAAAAATCTTTATTTTCATTTAGGGTGATAAAATCACTAAGGTCAATCGTATTTTCACATTATTCATTAAAAATTTAGCAAAATATCTCATCCACCTTTGTTGAATTATCTTAAGCAAAGTACTTTTGATCTTATCCTTAATTACACTTCACTTGAATTAAATCCTTACTACTCCTATCTTTTTGTTTGGCTAACTTATACATATATCTTTCTCCCTTCTTAGTATCTAATTTATTATATAAATCATTAAAAGCTAAGCCTTTGCATCGCAAATAGCTTTTTTAGAATCCTTATGAGCCTCTTTATAGTTTTCCCAATTATCAGAATTTTTACATTTAAATCAATTTTTATAACAGATCTTCTTATTTTTTTATCTTTTATTGCTAATTTGGATTCAACCACCAACTATTTTTACTATTAGGAGCTTTTCCCTTCGAAATTCCAAGCACATCTTTTGCAATATTTTTAATATCACAAGTCACTTTTTCCCACATAATATTAGCATCTTCATACACAGATAGAATCTTAAGATCTAAAATCTTACTCTGCAAAAACACTTTTATTAATATTCTTTAAATGCCCCCATCTAATCCTAAAAAATAATTTTATTTTATTTTTTTATTTTTTGACCCTTTATCTTAATATCCAAAACTAATTATCGATGTTGAGTACATAAATTTTCACTCGTAATAACTTTACAATCTTTGCAATCTAAATGATCTAATTTTCTTATAAGAAAATAATCAATTTGCGTTTTACTAAATACTTTTTTTTTTGAAGAAATGCAAATTGCATTGATGAACATAAAAACCTAGTACAAACTAGAAGCAAATAAAACTAATAGTTCCTGAACCAAAGTGGAAAGGAACCTTATTTAAGAACATATTTGTTATAATAAAATTATCATAATTAGAATGAAACGTACTATTTCCCATTTTAAAATCATTGGGGTGGAGGCAGTGGCGGAGCCAGAAAAAATTTTCAGCGGGGGCCTAAATTTATTTTGCACAAAAGAAAATCATCCATCCCAATTGATCTATTTCAATAAAATTTACTCAAAAGATATCAAACTTTTGGATTTTTTCAAATTATTTTGCTCCAAAATCATCACAGTTGATTTAGCAAAATCTGTGGAAGCACAAGCTAAGCCAAACTCTTTTGTTGGGCACGAAACAGAAATCGGAGCAGATGTTGAAATCAAAACAGAATAGAACAAGGAGATGACATCGCGGGTGCAGGGTGGCAATGACGAGGATATTAACGCATGAGACCTTGTTTCGGCATTGGATGATGGCGTCGACGGCAACATTGGCCTTGATGACAGTGTCAAAACCATCGTTGGCGAGGGAGAGATTGTCCGAATTATCCTTTTACTCCTCCTTGTTCATCGTTGACGCCACAATTACTGACGCATCACAACCGTGCATGTCACGGGATACGAAGATTGCAAACAGAGAAAAAGCGAGAAAATAAGATTGAAGGAGAACTGTGAAATACGACGAAGCAGCCATGGAAGAAGAGGCTGAGTGTTCAGGGAATGATGACAAGACAAGCAACAGAAGCTCTGAATTGAGCTTCGCCATTTTTTAAGGGGGGACACGTGCCCCCGCTGGCCCCCCTTGAATCCTCCGTTGGGTGGAGGGGATACCAAAGATTAAACAACCTAAAAGGTTGGTTAGTATCCCAGAATTCCCAACTGGTTAAAAAATAAGAACTAGTAACAATCTCATAACTAATAATAATAATCTTATAAAACAAATATAAAACTAAAATAAAGAAAATGCGATTACAAAATAGAATAAGAAAAATAAAATTCCATAAGAAGCCTAAAAAGTCTTCAATTAGTCTTCTCTGGAACAGACTATTGCCATCCATTGAATCCTTTTGAATAATAATCTCATCCTTTGAAGTAGAGATAAACCAATTACTGTTGATGAGGACAATGCTCCTATTAAGGGAAGAGAAATATTTTCTGAACATAAGCTCAGTCATCAAGTACCATAAAGAAATAACCAACATGCTTCTTTCCAACTTGCCAATATAACAGTAACCACTCATATTAACGGGCTGTAGGGGAAAAACCCCTTTTATGATTCTTAAATTTAGAATAAGTAGTTCTTCTCCTAGTAGTATCTTCCAACGGCCCCAAGTTTTGAAGCTCTTTAAACAGCTTGTGATTAGGATTAGTGGAAAAGCTACTTTTAATAATAATAGCTTTTTTATTAACAACCAAAGATTTTTTTAATTTCAAGTTGATATCAGATAATGGAGTAACCTCCTCGGATTTCTGAGCAGAACAAACTCCATTTATCCCTTCAGAAAATTTGAATTTATCAGAGGAATTAGCCATGCCAGCAGAACTGATTTTATTCATTACAGCCGTTCTTCCTTCATTCTCGGTTCTGGAATCAACTGCTGTTGTAACTTCAGCCACCATATTTGCATTATCCCGAGAAACAGATTCCACTCCTAAGTCTTCATTACATTCCTTCAATAATTCAAATTTTGAAATTTGAATCATAAATGCTTTATCCTCTTCATCCGGAATTTTAGCCTTTTCAAATTTTGAATTTCCCCTCCAACAAGGTCCGTGCAACAATTTCTGAATTAACAGAATCAAGAATTGGAGTGGCTTGATCAGCAATTGATTCATTAGCAACATCTCGGCAACATTCATTAGGATTATTACTAAATGCTTATTTGTTATCTTGTTTTTTATATGATTCCTTTCTGTGCTTCTCTCATCTTCATTTAATTTTCTACCTAGAGTTTTTATTACTACCCTAACATTTGAAACATTGGCTCTTCCTTAGAAGTGGAAAGTCTAAGGGGCTTCTATCACATCATCAATTAATGTCCGGCTAAGACAAAGGTATGGTTTTAAAAATTGGACTGGATTGGCCGGTTCAATCGGGCGACCGGTCAGGTTGCCTAATAAAAGAGTTTAGAGATTAGATCGGAGAAGAACCAGATCATTTACCGGTTGAACTGGCTAATTGGTTATAAAAAAATCGCCCGGTTATTATTTTGGTAATTCGCAGCCGCCTGTTAATCGAATGAGTGAAATTAGTTAGGGAATTACTTAAAACGTGCCCTAAGAGACGAAACAGTGAAACACACACTCAATCAAATTCCTCTCCCAAATGCAAAATGGTGAAGCTCTCCGGCTCTTCGTCCTCAGCATTTCAAAGGTTGCCGCTCGTAGTTTAGACTGTCAAAGCCCTATCTAGATTCCATCGAAGAGCTGCAAAAGGTACTCTCCATTATTTCTGTTTTCAGTTTGTGTACATTGTACATTGTTGGCACTGTTTCTCCGCCCAGATTTTTTTTCTCAGCTCATTTTTACTTCAGCTTTGCTAATCTTCCTTCCTTGCAATTTCAGAAAATTTGAACGTTGTGTTATTTGTGCTTCCATGGCTTGTTTTTAGATTGCATGCGCATCTCTAAGTATGGTATTACTTGTGAAAAGAGCTGGTGCATCTCTAAGCATGGTTTGAGTGTTTTACTTTTATTTATTTGATAGAACTTTATCCATGGAAAGTGAAAAGAAACATATACAGGAAATTAGCAGCTCGAACCCACTATTGAATCTATTACAGAGAGGGAGCTGGTCATTTTAGCCAAAGCTAATGTTCGAGACCATAGCAGGTATATCCACTCTGTTTTTAACCCAGTAGAAAATATTTCACATTACAAAGAAGTTGAGGTTCAGCCTACTTCCTTGAAGAATCTGAACAAGAAGAATTTGGATATTAAAACCAAACCATTTATTAGTCCAGAGCCCACTTTTTCAAAGGCTGAAAAGCCCCATAAGTCGATCTCTTCAAACATAGCTTATTGATAACTTTGTCACTCCAATAACTAAGATGTGATCTCATGAGTTTTATGCATCATAGTTTTTAATGTTGTATAAATTTTATCACATATTTGGAATCATAAGTCATAACATCATTATTATGTACATTTTTATTAATTTTTAGTAAAATAAGTGTTTATTATGTCATCCAGTTGAATCCTGGTTGAACCCCGGTCGAACCATCAAACCGTGAACCATTCATTTTTCCGGTTCGTTGTCTGGTTCGACTTTCACGACCTTGAAAAGTATACATTAATGGATGATATAAAACTCTCTTCTCAGATTAATATCATTTCACCTCAAGGTGCTCTTCTTGTTTTCTATCTTTAAAAGGTTCTTTGATGTCTTTACAGTTAGATCAATTTTTTTGTTTTTTCTTGTCCACATAATTTTATTGTGCTGCTAATAAGTTGTCCAAAACTTAACAAACATTCAAACAGTGAAGTGAACAATACAGTGATGATTTATTGTTCCACAATTATAATGGAAAGAGGGAGAATACCTTGAGAAAAGTCACAGACGTGTGTTGCTTGCAGAGCTGCTCTAGATGGTGCAATATTCCTTTTGAATCTTCATCTGATTGGTCATAGAATAGTGCCAGCGACAGTCCTGCCAAACATAGATGCCATGAACTATGTATTAAGAACTTAAGTAATTTACAGATTTTAGCAGTTGCATAATAACTGAAAATTCTCACTAAAATGTGAATCGAAACAATAGAGAAAAAGGCTAAAGTGGAATTTGCACAATTTGTATGATATCATTTTAGTTCCAACGATCTAATGTGTTCAATTTATTCTTTTAACTAATTAAAAATGATCCAAAATAGTCTTACTATTGAATTTTTTTGGATCAATTTTGAGATGTCAATGGGTTATTTTGAATCTAGTTTAAAAAGAGTTGAGGAATTAAATTAGAACATTAAATTGCTTCAAATCAAAACTACCTCCTATAAATAGTCTGAATCATTTTGATCTTTTTTTCCTAAACAGTGGATGATATGAAGAGTGGTCTCAATGTCATGCCAACCTAACAATTATCAACATCCATTACATGAAGCAAGAAATTAAAAGAGGGGAATGTTATCAAATGCATCATATATCGTCATCATTAGCCTTATACAAATACTACTTGGGGTTAGCTACGTGCATAACATTAACATGTAGCACACAGAAATTGCATTTTCTTCACATATTACATGGTAGATGGAATGATAATCAGTAATGCATATGGGCACAGGAAATGTGTCTCTTATGCAAGCACATTTTAAATGTAACAAATCGCCAATGTCCATATGCTTTGGCCAGATGACACATAGTAATTTAGCAGTCCTTAATTTTTTAAGAATCTCTAATTCTAATGATACGTACCACATGATGTGATAACACTACGAAACTGGTCTTTTGTAGTGATATGAACGGCAGAGTCATCTGCCATCTGTTCAAGGCCTTCACTTTGTCTTCGCCTGACATGCGCTTTAGCATCCTGCAAGGCTTTGTTTACTGTTTCATCTCCCGGCATTTCAAGAGCCAATACTTCATAATCTTTTAAAGAATCTTCCCACCGATCCAACTAATACAAGATTCAAGATGTGACAACCTTTAGCTTCCAGATAAAGAAATTCATCTGACAAAGGATAAAAGGTTCTGCTCACCTTGACATTGCAGTCAGCCCTCCTTAGCCGAGCCTTGTTGTACTTGGGGCGCAAATTAAGAACAACATTGCAATCTTCAATGGCCTTTTCCCATTGTCCAAGTTTCGACCGGCAAGCAGCTCGGTTGCATAGTAGGATTGTATTATGGGGGTCATGGTTAAGACCACTCCCATAGGCTAGGCATGCCTCTTCAAATTTGGAGGCCTTGAAGAGATCATTACCCATTGAGCGAGCTGATGCCACTGACCGAGCCTTTCGAGCAATAGCAGCGATCTCCCTGCTGCCAGGATCAATCCGTGCAGCCATTTGAGCTAATGAAACAGCACTCTCAAATCTTCCTGTAGCCATATCAACCTGTGCTCTTATTGAAAGGTGATATGCATTGCTAAGGGCGCCAAAGAACTGTGTAGCAGCATCAGTTTCGAATTTGGGTGCATCAATCATGGTTTCCTCCGCATCTTCCTGTCTGAGGAGCATCAGAAAGGCCTCCGCTTGGTAGGCAAATACCTTCAATGCAAAAGAAAAAGGGAGAAAATACTGCTATTAGTCAGGCTGCTTAATAAAATTTTTAGTAAATTGGAACAAAAGTGTACCCAACCAATCGGGAGCATTTTCTTTGTCATTTACCACTGTATCGGCTCTTAATTTTTGGGGTACATGTGTGTGTGTTTTTTTTTTTGGGACATTTAGGCCAATTAAGGCAAACTCATGCACACCACGCATACATAAAGACTCGAACCCAGGACCTCTTAGTTGAAGCATAAGCTCTCAACTAATAGGCCAAGGTGAGCTGTGTCGTTTGTTTTTTTCATCAGCGACTATTTTTTTTTCTAAACTTTACAGGAATAGTAAATATTTAAAGAAACAGGAGGTAAACCTGTGGAGCTGAATCAGCGCCGGTGGAAATGGCAGACTGACTATCTTTTAATACAGCATTCCAGTCCCTCTGTTTTCTTGCTTCACTGCACTTGCCAATGAAAACTTGCACAGCCTTAGCTCTAGAGATGTCTTCATGACTGGCTTCACTCTTTGCTAGCTTATAGTGATTGGCTGCTCTCTCTGGTTCACCCAATCTAATTTTTTTATTTTTATTTTCGTGTAAGTTCATAGCTGGATAGGAAGAAAAAAATACACTATTTCCTTGGCCAATACATTAATCAAATGGTTTGAAGAATAACAAATATCTTGGTTTAAAATCAGAATAGCATAAATTTTAAAGGAGAAGTGCTTACGGGCAGGACTGCATGCACTTAAATGGGATAAACTAACAAATTTATGATACATGGGTGAGTAATCTTAACATAACAAAACTTCTTACAAGATCTCAAAACCTTTCATTGGGAATTTTATTTGATCCGGTTGACCGGAGGCAAGAAACATCCGGTTGTAGGCAAAATCGCGCCTATACCGAGGTGTACCGAGTTTTTTCAAAAAACTCGGTACACCTCGGTATAGGCGCGGTTTTGCCTACAACCGGATGTTCCTCTGCATCCGATCGGAGGACATAATAATTGTTCCTTTCATTGACATTTGCTGTAAGCGGGATTTAGGAAATTTTGCAAATTCAGAATCAAGTACACCTTGGAGAAGTTAAATTCTAAAAATGATTTGGCTTGATAGATGTTAAAATTGGTTACACCTTCATAATGTGTTCGACAAATATTTTTAAGAGTTAGAATTTAAATGAAGGAGAAACAGATGCATAGTGAGAAGTGGTGTTACTATATTAAATCGTACTTTCTCAGGATTTATTAAAATTGTGATTCAGTCTAAAAAGGATGGAGGATAGAATTTAAGAAAATCATAGGATCTCAAGTGATTCCACAAATTATTTGACACGATTTAACCGAATTTTGGTTAATATAATTGTAACCAAATAACTCCTAAGCATTCAAGAAGAAATTAATTGGCTTGAAGGTTTCATTTGTGACAGGTTTCTAACTATTTTCTAAAATAATTTTTTATTATAAAATTTTATAGTTTTTGATAATTGTATACTAAAAAGATGCTTTAAAAATAAAAAAAAATATTCCAAGTGTTGACCCGTATACTGTGCTGAAGCAAAAGAAAAAAAAAATATTTTCAAATCTTACCTACTCTGCCATCCCACGACCAGTGCACGTCGCACGACCGCTGTCGCTCGAAGTCGCATCTCCCCACGTTCTCGGCACGACTTCGCGTCATTAAATTGCCGAAGGAATGAGGCCTTCGGCCTCTGGTTCGCAGCCTCGCTCCACACCTCTCGCTCTCTCTCCCTCCGGCCGAATCGGAAGCTCCGACGTTTTGATCGGAAGAGACGACTGGAGCTCGCTTGCAGTGAAGATAACTTTCTCCCTTGCGTCTCTTCTGCCCGACTCCTTGGCCGTCCGACTTCGCACCTTCTGCGACTTTCCCTTCCGTCAATCCTGAGGACAGGAAGTTACGACATTTTGATCGGACACAAGAACCAGAGCTCGCTGGTGGTGAAGTCGACCTCCTCCCTCGACGTCCCTTCCAGCCGGGGCAGAAGTTACGACACTTCGATCGGCAGCAACAACGGGAGTTCACTGGTTGAGAAGGTAACTTTCTGCCCTTGCCGCACGCTACTCCGGCCAAATCCCGTAAATCCAAAAAAAAAAGAGTTATTATTTATATTAATTGTAATTAATTGTAATTAATATTAATTAATTAAGTTAATTATAATTTAATTATAGTTAATTAAAAATCATTTCCAATTAATTATGATTAATTAAATTTAATCATAATTAATTATGTTATTTTTAATTAAGTATTATTAATTATGATTAATTATAATTAATTAAATTTAATTATTATTAATTATAATTAATTAAGATTAATAATAAAGAATGCTTACCCTCTTCCGCCTCGGTCCCCGAGCCTTCATCGACGACCGCCGGTCCACTGGCCCCGAAGGTATAACCCCTAAACTCAGGCTTCCGTACTCGACGTGTACGACGGGCCGATAAACCGCATATACACGCCTTTATTGCGCGTGGTGGGATGGGACCCCGGTCCGAAGCCTACGACGAGGCGGACAGCCGCCTCCCTTCTCGCTCTCTTATCTCGTCATGCGTGGCGAGTCAGTGGTCCACCTATGCACGCCTTTATTGATCGTGGTGGGAAGGGCAACTGGCGTGATACCTATGATAAGGTAAGCGAGCGACCCTCGCCCTCCTGTCTCGACATGCGTGTCGGACCGGCAAACCACTTAAGCACGCCTTTGTTGCGCGTGGTAGGAGGGAAACCGGTTGGACGCACACGGCGAGGCCAGGCGAGCCTGGTGTACCCTTTTCTTTGCGCGGCCGGAATAATTTTCAAGTACCCCCGGGCGGGGGGGAAAGCAAACTGTGCATTTTTAAACAGGTACCGAAGGCCCCATACACGCCTTTATTGCGCGTGGTGGGAGGAAAGAGCCCGGCTGCGGTGTCCTCATATGAGGACACCTACCATACACGCCTTTATTACGCGTGGTGGGAAGGTCCAGTTTTCTCGTAGTTTTCCCCTAAACGGGGGAGACGCCGGGAGGCTGCCGAAATTTCGGGTGAAATGTTGCTGCACTTGGACCTATTTTGAACTTAAAAAGAACAAATATTGGAGCTCAAATGAACAACAGTGGACTTAGATCAGTGGACTTTTGAACCTGATTGAACATGAGCAGAGGACCGGAACAAAATTCAAATGATTTCTAAAGATCAAAATCCAAATAAAATCAAATCGGAATCAAATCCAAATAAAAATGACTATTCAATTGAACTTGCAAGATCTCAAAAGACTTTGAGCAATCATTTGAAAATACACTCGGACACAAATTCAAAGAAAACTAAGTGCGGAAGACACTGAAACTGAACAAGCACTTGAACATGCAATTGAACTCAAAGGACGGCAGGGGACTTGAACCAAGACTTGAGCTTGAATAGAGTCTGAACTCAAAATGAGCACAAGGAATCCGACGACTCAATGTTGAGGAAGATATTGCAACATCCTCACATCCAACACCAATCAAATCACACCTTTTACGGATGTGTTTAGTTAAGCATACAACGAGTGTAAATGCCCGCTAGTGTCAACAATCACCCGATCGAAGATAAGTACATATACCCCTTGCAACTGAAAGGTGATTGATTAGTAGACTAAATGCAAATGTCTACGAATGGGAAATGACCGCAATAAGGTGTAAGTCTCCAACATAAACAAATGCCTGTTGATCGAGATGGCAATACTGGAGACCGCCAGTCAAGGATCTGCCCCTACAAGCTAGTGCAAAATACATCAACACAACAATCCCTACGAATACCACCTGAGATTGATGAAAGGTGGATATGGTGTAGGGGCAACTGCTCTTCTACAAATACATCTAGAAGGTCGTAGTGGATACAATAGTCCTCCGCCGGCGAACACAATCTACTTGTGGATAACAACAGTGGGTACTTCATAAGCACTACGAACCATTGTGGGCACAAGTACAAGTACATCTCCTATGATGACCCCCACGAGGTCTAACAAATACAATCAGACCCACCTGAGAATGGTGATAGGTGGGCATGACGTAGGCAACAATGTGTCTCCTACGAACAGTTCCAGGAGCTCGTAGTGGATATAACAGGTCTCCGCAAATATATACAAGTCACTTGTGGATAACAACAGTGGGTATATTGTAGATACAACGAACCACTGTGGGCACAAGTATTGATATCACCTACGACATCGGTGATCAAAATCTTCAAGTATTTCGAGTACAAGGGCAACTCGATGTACGGAGAATGGACACTCCCATCCAGAATGGAAGAGATGTTTGAACAAATTAGAACTAAACTTTCTGGTGTTCTAAAGTCTCTTTTTAGTTCTATAATTAAGAAGAAAATAATTCTGGTGCCCACAAACACCGGAAATAACAAGTCCACTACACTGACGACCTCAAAGGAAATTCTCTTCAAAGCAACAGACTTCAAAGTCCGAAAAAACCTTCCCCGATAAATGAGAAAGGGGGAGTCAATATCAAGTCTAATACACCGAAGATCTTTAAAGGAGTTCTTTCAAGATCAGCGGTCATTGACTCCAGTGAATGAGAAAGGGGAGTCAACATCAAAACGTCACGCCACCGAATCTGCAACACTTATACAAGCAGACAGAAGGCGTCTATAATCTACTACGCACGCCACCGAATCTGCAACAGTTATGCAAGCAGACAGAAGGCGTTTACAATCTACAACTCATCGCCACCGGATCTGCAACACTTATGCAAGCAGACAGAAGGCGTCTATAATCTATAACGCTCGTCACCGGATCCGCAATACTCGTACTAGCGGACAGAAGGAGTGTATAAGCTCTCAAATGAAATGTTGTGTACTCAAATGACGATTACTTACACAACTACAACTATTTCAAAGTACCCCTGCACGTGCACTATAAATTGTATACACATATGTACACTAAAGGGGTATACAATCAAACACCCGTATGGGCCATGGTGAGCGTGTTATTGGTACACACGTGACATCTAGGGATGCTGCGCGGGTCGATAAGTGAATTCAGGTTCGAACCTGATCCTTCTATACGGATCAATAGGAGTCGACAGAGTTCGAACCTTCAAACAAATACATCGTTGTGGGGACCAATGTATTTGTTTCAATACATTCATATTAGGCCTTCAAGGCCTACAATCAAGAGAATTCACTAACAAAGGCACAAAGCCTACGAGAAACCCGATCCTCCTAAGCAAGCAAATAGGAGTAGACAGGGTTCGAACCATTGGATAAATATGCGGTCACGAAGTCGACCGGAATATTTATCTTATATATTCATATTGGGCCTTCAAGGCCTACAATCAAGAAAATTCACAAACAAAGCCACGAAGCCTACGAAACCCGATCCCCTATCGATAAATTGATAGGGTCGACAATGTTCAAGCTACAAAGAGAAAGTGACCCCAAACACCCCAATGATGGCCGTGTTGATTGCTTATCTCAACCGGAGGGGTTCACAAATATTTTCAAATGCCTCCCGAAAGTTCAAAATCCAAAAATTCCAAATTCCTTCCCAAATGTCCGGATATTTAAAACTGAAATCAAATCATCAAATACTTAAAGCAAAAATCCATCCGCCCTCCGTAACAGTTTACCGGGGTGGACAAATTGAAAAATACTTCAGCTCACAAAAGAGCCAAATGCCTGGTCGAGAATATCACTAGGATCCATTCTCAAAACAGTCTCCTGTCAGTAAGGACGTGGTACGTGTCCTCTAACCGGCGGTTCGCCGCCAAATGGCACCGCAGGATAAACGGTTATGACGACCCGGGGCCCTCTGAACCGAGTGGTTTTGCCGCCAAATGGCACCACGAAATACCGGTTATGGCCAGCGCCGTTACGTTCCTTATTGGCATCAAATCCTTGATATATGAATCAATAGGATATGATCGATAGGGCACAAAGCCCTCTGTTAGCTAAGGTGGATTTAAATTTGTCCCCTAAGACAAACATTCAACCCAGGTCTACAAGGTCCCCTTGGACGAAGCAACCCATGGCTACCGACAAGGATCCTTCTGTCAGGTTGGGTCGACTACCTCCTCTGACTAAGTAGACCAGGGTCCACGATGGCCCGGGATGACGGAACCATGGGATCTTGATCGGGTCTATCATCCGTTCCCCCACCATCCGCTTTAAGTGCAAGATGGTGCAATTTCCTTTTTAAATATCAAACTTACAAACTCTTCAATTTCCAACTATTATCTGAATCCAAACCTTTGCTGCTACTATATGCCAGATAACACGTATCTCTACGTATCTGATTGACGACTAGCATTAATCGAAAGTTCTCTCTCGTGATCAGGAGGGATAATTAACTATAGGGGCTTGCGCCTATAGGAAACCAGAACTCAGATCATAAAGTCCTCGCAAAATGAGGGTGAAATCTCTGGATAGTGTCTTATCTACAAACCCATCTGCCTTCCAAAATTTACCTCGGAACTTATTCAGTTAAAACTCCCCCTCGCCGAAAAAAAAAGAAATCGCGCGGCGGGGAGGCTGGGGCCGAATTTTCGGAGCCCACACCAAGTTTTATTTGTAATAACTTTCTTATTATTTTTGAAAATAATTTTTTATTTTTTTATTATTTTTTTAAAAAAACTTTCTAGTTTAAAAAATTTTATACTAAAAAATTATTTTAGAAAGAATTATGAAAGCTGTCCCAAGTTTCATTTCAGATATTTTTTTTGCTGTTTTTTAAAATATTTTTTTAATATACATTTTTTTAATTAAAATTTTTTTACTAAAAACTAATAATAAAACTTATCGCAAATCAAACTTAATACTCGTAACGAAATAAGCACTTAACGGACCAAAGATATTGCAGCAATCCAAAGCAGTAACGTAATGACAAAATTCATAACCTTAAAAATGACCCAAGTAATCAGAACAAATATGAAAAAAATTATCAAAATATTGAAACATGGTATAAAAATGCTCAATCTAGAGGGCTAAAGAAACTGCCATGAAAACAGGAAGACAAAATGCATTGACCATCTAAAAGGCGCTTTTATTTGGTTCGGTTGACCGGATGCAAGAAACATCCGGTCGTAGGCAAAAAAACGCCTGTACCGAGGTGTACCGAGTTTTTTTGAAAAACTCGGTACACCTCGGTACAGGCATTTTTTTGCATATGACCGGATGTTCCTCTGCGTCCGATCGGAGGACATAATAACGGTTCGTCTAAAAGTGACTTCGTTGATTATGATAAATAAAAGCTCTTCTTAGTTCCCTTCTCTGTATTTTTTTTTTCTATAGTGCCAATTCAATGATCTTTAAAATAAAAGGTTGGAAAAAAATTGATATTCCAATATTAGATGGGGGAATTAAAAAATGCTAATAAAAATATTTTTAAAAGTAAGAATCAAGATTTTAACATTTTAACTGCTTATGAGGAAGTTAATGTAAAGTGGGAAATAGTAGCTAATTATATTAAGAAATGTTGCAAAGTATATTTTTGGAGTATAAAAAAAACTCTTAATAATAGAAATAGTTGGTGGTGAAATAAAAATATAAAAGAAAAGATTAAAAAAAAAAGAAACTTTATTATAAAAATTGGCCTAAATACAAAATTTAAGAAAATTGAGAAAGATATAGAGAGATAAGTAGGGAGTCTAAGAAAGCAATATGCTTTAAAATTAAGTGTTGCAGAGATGGTGGTGAGACCTGTAATACTTTATAGAGCCAAATGTTGACTATTAAAAGACAAGCATAAAATTGAGTGTTGCAGAGATGAGGATGCTTAGGTGGATGAGTGACTTTACACTTAGAGAAAAAATGCGAGTATATAAACTTAAGTATGTGCCAATGCAAAATGGTTAAAGTAGCTCTAGTGATAGATAAGGTTAGAGAGAGCTGCATGGATGGTTTGGTCACATAAAATGTCAGCCTTCCAATGATTCGATTAAGAGAATAAATGTATTAGAACTAGCCTATATTAAAAAAAAGTTAGAGGTAGATCTAAAATGATTTTATTAGAAAGCATTAGAAATAATCTTTTTTTTATTAGATTTAAATGAGAATTTAACTCTTAATATGATGCAATGGAGAAAAATGAATTCATGTAACCACCCCATGTAGTGAGATAAAGACTCTATATTGTTGTTGCCAATTCAATGACTGATCAGGAATTTATTCTTTTTAGATGTGTACATTTGATTGCTCCTCCATTGATTAAGAAGATAGAAATAAGCGATTGTTTTATAAGGACTAGAAAATTAAAAAGAAAAATAATCCCAGACGATTCTAAGAACATTAATTCAATTGAAGGAGAAAATTCTCTTGATTCCCTCATTCGTAAATGATCTGTATAAAACAAACGCTCTGCATTTCTAATTGCGTAAAGAGGTCGAATGAAGCTTTAAGTTACCTGAGATAGAGATTGGCAAGCCGCTGATGCGCTCTTAAATAACAAGGATCAATCCTGATAGCCTGTCTGTACTCCTGCAAAGCTTCAAGGAGACGGCCGAGGCCGATTAGCGCTGCCGCTTTGTTGCTCCAGTAAGAAGCATTTTCTGGATCAATCACTATCGCTCTATCGTAGAACGCCACGGCCTCCGCATACCTCCCGTTCTTATACTCCTCGTTACCCAACTCCTTCAGCTCTTCAGGATCAAGTCTTCTTGAAAGCGCCCGGCACATGGACACCGGAATCTCAGCCTCATACTCAGAGACACCTCTACGCCTCACCTCCGATTCCATCTCCTTTGCCGTCTTGGGGAGATAGTCGAGCACATCACGGTTCGGAGTGACGGCGCCGGGAGCTCGGAGGTTTCCCAAATTGCTGTAGAGCATGACGTTACCAGAGGAAGCGCGGACAAGGGTATTGCTCCCCTTGGCGCGTTGGTGATCGTAGATCATACTGTCGAGATCTGCCGATATGCTGCCGGTGGTTTGTGGCCGCACGCCGCGACCAGCGGATGGCCGATTGGTTTGATCTGGGGGACACGCGGCCGCGGCTGGCTTGGGGGAGACTAGGATCTTTGGTGTGACGGCGGCAGGGGATTGATCGGGGCCAGGACGCCGCCGCTTGGTATTATGGCTGCTTCCACCAGATAGGGAGGCATTGGCGACAATAGGGGAAGGAGAGGGGCGGCGAGGAGAGACGGGGGCTGATCCAGCACGGCGGCGGAAGAAGGCATTGTAGAGAATGAGCAAGCCACAGCTGGAGGAATTTTTGTCCTCGTTCCCCATTCGTCGCTGTCGACGGGATGATTGCCTCTCGGAGGGATTGGAAATTGCGTCTGGGATTTGGTTAATCGGATCTCAAAAAGGAAGATGAAGCATTGATTCTTCAAATTTGGATTTAGAAAACATTGATTTTGGTTAATCTCTGAGAATGGAGGAAGAATAATGATCCCCCGGAGGCATTGTAGGTTCAAATGAGTTGTCTCTGATCAGGGAGGCGAACATTGGCTGAAAAAGGAAGAGAGAGGAGGAAAGAAGATGACGGTGGAGGAAAGAGAAGATATAAGAAAATTGCAGGAAAATTTTCCGAGAAAAGAGCGGGGCGGAGAGAGAGAGAGAGAGAGAGAGAGAGAGAGAGAGAGGATTGGGAGCGGGAGAGGCGGATGCGGGAGAAAGAAAAATCTCTAGAAATATAGGAAAAAGCGGGCTCCCTTTTGTTGATGTCCCGAGCTCCGGGAGAAGCGGTGGCCGGGCCTCTTCGCCGGCAGCTAATAACGGACACGCGGGCGAGAAAACAGGCGACGACGTGAGGGGCCTATAGTTTTATTTTTATTTTTTCTAATTTTTAAAATTTCAATTAAATTAGTAGATTAATGTAAAAGTACACGTATTCTTCCAATCGAGTATTGCACGTAGTTCGTTAGTCGTTACATTCCATCATTGAATATGTCATCAGTTTAATCACAACCGTCAAATTTCTCTCGAATTTTCTCTCTTTTAATATTATTAAATATATTTTTAAGTTGGATTATATAACTAGGAATATAATTTTTATTTTTTAATGAAGACTAATTTAAAAACGATGGAGACATGCAGTAAAACTATTCTAAAACTATTTTGAATTTCTTCATAAATAATCAATTTATTTAATATCAACTGCCAATATATTATAGATACTCTTTACACATATAGTTATCACCAATATGTAGGACTTAGTAGGAATTAAATGTGAATGATACATCTTAAATATTTATTTTGTCAATTCACTACCAAAAAGTTAATGTTTTCGCAGCAGTTTATAGCAGCGGATTTAAAACCGCTGCTATAAATGATATAGACAGCGGTTTTAACCGCTACTAATTTTATTGTTAAAATATTAAATTTATTATAATCTTTTCTAGCGGCGATTTGCAAACCGCCACAGGGCCGCTCATAAATCCACTTTCATACCCTAGCCGACTCTCGCCTTCTTGACGGTGAATTCGTCTTCGTAGATCTCCATGGCACGATCATCTACGCTGAACTGCAACTGCGACTTCGTCTTCGTAGATCTCACTCCGAATCAACCACCCGTGATGCTGAAGCCATCCATCTCCACGCCGAACCCTTCTCGATGCGGCTCCATGCAGATATTTCTTGAAGAAAGCCTCCGATGCAATGGATGGTCCAGCGAGTTAGGCGGCCGTGGAGGTGAGATTCGCCATTATGATAGGTTATTTTCAGATTTTGAGGAGAAATAGGCGTAGAATTGTTTGCTCAGTTTGCATTGGAGTTCTACTGTGTTGTACGCCTAAAAACCGCTTCTGTTCATGTGAGCTGTTTGCTTTTCTCTTTGTCACTCTGTTTTGCATTTTTCATGATTCAGTTTATTTTGAATTGTTTTAGTTGGAACCTTGCTTGACTTTTTTGAGGGTTTATGTGCTTGTGCAGATTTTGTTCTACTGAATTGGAGGTTTCCAAGCATAGTTTTTTGGGTTTTTTACTTCCTTCTCGATGCAATGGGTAGAAAGAAAAATCGACCAGTTCGTTCTGGTTCCCTAGTATCAGAAGTTGATGATCCTCAGAGTAGTGTTGTTATTGAGCAGAGTTTAGGGGCTGATTGTCTCTGTACGACTGCTGGAGATAATGCTAATTTCAGGAAGCCGTTCTTTATTGAGATTGAGTCATGCGCTTCGGCGTTTGATGAGCATTTTGATGTTGCAGATGTATCACTTGACAATGTGAGTTTTTTTTTTATGGATTAACTAATTTACTGGTGGAAGATAGTTGTGTAGAAGGCAATTTTTCTCTTCGGTTTTTCTTATTTGTTGTATAAGAAGATTCCCTTAGATTAGGTAATTTTCCGGTGCTATCAGCTGATAGTATTCTATTGGAATACATTTGGTTGGGAAGACCTGACTCAAATGGTTGCAAAGAAACTTTTATTCTTTTCTCATGACAATTTGATGGCCCAAATGTGGATACCCTTTGGAGGTTGCAAGACAGCCTTGGAGAAGAAGTATGATTAGCGTTATGTCTTGGTTGCGCCTTGAAGTTGTTGTATGATATTATATTCATTTATATTTACTATAATTTCATATTATTTGACAAGAAGCTCTAATATTATAGCATTATTGCAATTCAATTATTTTGTTTGTTTCGACAATGTTTGCCTATTGCTAACCTGTTTCTTCCCCGGATGATTTTATAAATAATGTTACAGATAATCAGCTGCTTATGCATTTGTAAGGATGAAGATGTTATACTTATGACGGCTCCTTATTAGAAACAAGCTGAAAATGAGCCATTCATGAGTACAGCTGATTGGGTATTTTTTTCTTGATTCACTTCTGGTTTTGTTTTTGTTACCAGATATTTATGATCATTGCTTATATTGTTAAGAAAGTGTAGTATTACTTTGTTTCATTTTTCTCAACTCAGGTTAATCTCTACTGGAGGTGCAATGGCTATGATATCCAACAAATGACTGACTTCTTTATAGCTTATGGACGGATCTTCTATAGCTGGCCTTTCTTATTATTAGTCTAGCAATGGATGAGACGTCAAGGATGGTTTGAAAGGCATATAAATGATGCAATGTTTTATCTGGTTTTGGTTTTGGTTGATGTTCATAACGACCCAAACTTTCTTGTTGCATATGGTATAATAATATTGATCCTCTAATGTTATATTTTCTTTTATTTGTCTATAAAGAAGTACTATAGCTCCAATTAGCAACTATAAAGTAATTGGTGTTGTTTATCTATGCAATTATAGCTGTCTTTATTCATGTGATTTGATTCTTTATGGATTGTATAACATGCATTTCTTCGTCTCTAAATTTACTATCAAAAACAGATGTAGTGGGCATTTTATCCATTAAATTCTATCATGGTAGTCAATTTTA
Organism: Dendrobium nobile; assembly: GCA_022539455.1. Classification (NCBI taxonomy): domain Eukaryota; kingdom Viridiplantae; phylum Streptophyta; class Magnoliopsida; order Asparagales; family Orchidaceae; genus Dendrobium; species Dendrobium nobile. The sequence continues at coordinate 33,552,558 of CM039726.1, read as the reverse complement.
ATCAGTTATCCTGAGCGAATTTTTTCCCTACAAATTATCTTGTTCTGCTACAGGCCTAATGGAAGGTTTGGGGTATTCATAAGCTATAGTTTTATTTGAGATATGAATAAATAAACATACAAGCACCTTCCTGCACCTGTATACTTTTTTATTAATATTTGTTAGTTAATCCAAAATTTAATTTTTTGTCATTATATTTTTTTTAATCAATTCTACCCTTTAGCAGCGGTTTTAACACCTGCTATAGCCTCCCTACAGCAGCATTTATAAAACTGCTGCTAAAACCTTTGCAGCGATCGCAAATACAGCGGATTTGCAGCGGTTCCTAAACCGCTGCAAATATATTAGCATGTGTTTAAACAGCTGCAATAGGTCCTAAAAAGTGCTGCGAAAGCCTAAATTATTAGTAGTGATTCAACTAACCATCCAGATCACTCAGAGAGGAGCTACCTAGTCTAAGACTAATCTTAATTCATAGTGTTTGTAGAGTAAGCATGTGGTGTTAACCTTTATTTGACATCATGATATTCCTTAGCTTACATTCGAACAATACGTTAAGATGGGATGAAAGATTGTTTTGTGATATCTTGATGATACTCTAGATTGTTCAATTATAACTTTTCCCCATGCATTCACTATCTTAAGAGTGATTAATTGGTAGTTCTAAATTTTAAAGCTTGGAAAATATATTTTTATTAATTTTTTGAAAAAGTAAAATTAGCAAGCAATTTTTTCCAACAAACAATAAGTGATTTAAGTAGTCAAATTTGATCTAAGATAAGAATGCAATGATAAAACGTTTTCAACATAGGTTTTTCTTCACTAGATATCACAAACATGCTTTAACAAAAAAGAGAAGGTAAATATACTATTATGATAATTTTCTAAATTTTGTGATATTCATATCATACAATTCCTCAGCACTGTTGCAGTCCATGACTCCTAGTCTGAGATTTTGATGATGACAAATAATGTCAATTGAATTATTATTCATTTGCATATTTTTTATTTTTTCTCTTATTTGTGAGTGCTAACATTTCAGGGATATCACAAGTTACTTAGGACAACAAGAAGACTCAAGAACTGGATAGAGTAAGAGTTTAAGTTTATAACATTGCAATTTTTTATTTATTTTTATTTTGTTTTCTTGAGTCTGGCCACAAATTGTATGCAAGACTAAGGAACCATGCAAAAATACAGGGGAAGAGGGTTTAAAAATGAATGAATTTTTTTCTCCATCAATTATATTATATGAGTTCTAATTATATTATACGATCTAATCTAGCTTAAACGACTATCTATAAACAAATCATATTGTACGATTTATATCATACTATACGATGTGTTTCTAATTAAAAACCTTAACCGCTAGATTAATTTAATTAGTTCTTAATTCATAAATTTTGACTGATCGTACTATCATACCGTACGATACTTTTTAATACTTACTTAAATTAACCCCATGATTAATACATAAATTAAGGATTTATTTCTGATTAGTTATCATACTATACGACACCGTTCATACTATATGATCAACCAAGGCTATTTTTGATTATCCTAGACATCGTACTGGATGATCCCTTAATTTTTTGCTAATCGTACTGTATAAAGTGGTTCATACCATATAATGTACAGAGATGAGTTTTCATCATCCCAGCAATCGTCCTGTATGAACAAAAGGATTTTACATATCATACTGGATGATATTATTCAGAAATATTGCCTGTTTATAATCCTTTGTACCAGGATGAAGGCGATTTTATACTAATCGTACTGTACAATATGGGATCATACTGTACGATCATAATGGCTAAATTAAAATTTTTTGGGTTTCTTAGAGCCTATTTTTAAATATAAAATTTCTATCTTTTGAGAGAGTGTAAGAGTGACAGGAACATAATTAGAAGGGGATTCCTTGGGAGAGAGCTCTTAAGAAGATTTTGGGGTTTGTGAGAGGAAGGAGACTTTATTAGGGAGGAGTGTGAGGGAGATAACACGGTGTCTTCTAGCTTGCTTGCTCCTCATGTGGCCTGAGAAGATATTGTTGCAAATCTATTTTCATAGCTTATGTTTTACTGCCTGTTACTTCTAACTTTTCAGGAATCGAATATCGGACCAACAAACAGAGCCAGTTCAAGACTGCGTAGGTTTAGGGTTGAGTCAGTCTGTACTTTGTTTTTCTCTTCTTGAGTATATTTGTAAAGGTCAAAGAGACTGATGCTAAGTAACCCTACACACACACTTGAGAGAATTAGAATTTTTGTTTTTACTCATATCGGCCAGGACGATATTTACATCGTCCTGGACGATCAGGCTTAAAAAAGAAAGTCTAATTAAGGATTCTTAATTAAGGCAGCCGACATTAACAGATCTTCCTAGATGATACGTGGATCGGCCAGGACGATAAGCTCAAAATAGAAAGAGGTTGCCGCCATAGACAATTAAGGTATACTGTATTTTTAATTAATCGGCCAAGACAATCAATGATCGGCCTGGACGATATTAACAAATTATGCCTTAATTGATCAGGAAATCAAGGGAGTAATTAAGGATGATTGATACGATCATATCGTCCTGGACGATCGCAGGATCGGCCAGGACGATCTATTCAAAAACCTTAGTTACTTCAGGACAATAAATATCGGCCAGCTCAAATTCAGGGCGATGCTCTGGATGATTTTTCTCTGATTTGAACTGATCGGTCGGGACGATCATGAGATCGGCCTGGACGATCAAGCCAATTTTAAATCGTCCAATTTGCATTCAGGGCGATGCTCTGGCCGATCTTCTGAGATTTGTACTGATCGGCCAGGCCGATGTCCATATCGGCCTGGACGATATTGTCGGCAACTTGCAATTAATGAGCTCCTTTGAAGCTCTTCTATTTAAGAGCTCTTGTTCAACCTTTTGAACAACCTTTGTGCTGCTGCCTTGACCTGAGAAGGCCTTAAGGATAGAAAGAGAGAGAGAGAGAGAGAGAGAGAGAGAGAGAGAGAGAGAGAGAGAGAGAGAGAGAGAGAGAGAGAGAGAGAGAGGATCTTGTGAGGGGGAGCTTGTGAGGAGATTCACAAGGGTTGCTTCAAGGATCGCTCTACTTCTTCTTCGTCTAGAGTTTCTCGTCCGTGGAAGGGTCGGTAGAGGTAAGGAGTCAGCTTTTGGTTGTGGTTCTCTGCCAGCTTCAGGAGGAAGCAAAAGGAGATAGGTTCTCTACCTTGCCGAGGTGGCAAAAAGGAGGTTCGTTGTAAAGGCTTCTCCGCCTAGCTGTGGGGGCTAAAGGAGAGTCATGATTGTAGTGCAATACTCGGAGGGCGCCTCCGGGGAGTGGAAGTAGGTCGAGTTGACCGAACCACTATAAATTTCTGTGTTTTTGTTTCTTGCTTCCGCACTTTTAATTTTCTTATTTATTTTTCTCGTGGTGTGATTTTGGTTTATGTGATTTTTGTTCCTTGTGAAAAGAAATTTTTTAAAATACCAATTCACCCCCCCCCCTCTTGGTTAGCTTGGGCCAGTTCTATAGGGCTTAACATCCCTAACGAACTTTCAGATATTGTGGAAGGCTCTCTAAGGGGGAGATTCTTCTACTTTTGTGTCCTCTAAGGTACTCTGTCTTCTCTAGGAGGGAGAAAAATGAGAAGGTATGTTGCCGTCAACAGGAGGGTGACAAAGCGCTTGGCACTCCGCCATGCCAGGTTGGTGAAAGTGAGGTTTGTAAAGGCTTCTCCGCGTTGCTGTGGGGGCAAAAGGAGAATTACTGTTTAGTAGTGAAATTCTCAGACTAGAGGACTCTGGGAGTGGACATAGGTGAAGTGATCAAAGCACTATAAATTCTCTGGTATGATTTTTCCCTTACTGCACTTTATTTATATTTTGTATTTTATTTTCATTAAAATTGCTTGGTGAAAATTGCTATAAAAATCGTTGTTGAGGAAGTTAATTTTTCACTACCTATTATTGCAAATTATGTTTTAAGCATACGCCTCCGTATTAATTAGTTTACTTGTTTAAAATCTAAAGACACAAAAAAATTAGAACTCCTATTTAGGATTGTCTTTTTGTTGCAAAAATTTCCAATTCACCTCCCCTTTTGGCGCATCTCGTAATTTCAATCACATCATAATGAGTAAAGAGCTTATGAAATAAAATTAAATGTATGTAACAGTTAAAACCATAAAGGATGGAAGCCGATTTATCTTAGTTCGATGCCAATGCCTATACCTACACCTTGAGTTCACTCAAGAATTTTACTAAACTATCCTTCAGCTATGACTAAGTGGAGGAACCCCTTTTCTAGATAGGTATTGGAGAATCCCTACCTTTCTCTTCATCTTCCAGTATGAATTCTCGATTCTATCCCACTAGCTTGTCCAACAAGCATACACAAGCTCTTTGAGATAAAAAATATATCTTACTACACAAAAATAGTAGTTCACACAACAACAATAAATTTCAAATAAGAAGATGTAAGGTGTGGAGGCGCAGAGAGACAACATAAGGTCCACATAAAAAAAATTTCTCTTAGGGCTTGCAAATCTATGTCAGTTAGGTTTTTTCCATTAAAAGATTTTCTCTCCAAGTTCTGGTACAGTTCTCTAGCTCTATATTCAACTATTTTCCATATTTAGGATTTTAAAATTTTAATTTATATTAAGTGCCATGGCTCAAAACCCTAAATCTAAGTAACGAAACACAAAACAAGTTAATCACATAATATAATTTATATTGTATAGTATAATTAGTTCAATTTAATTTGTATCTCTTATCCCTTAACTTTAGCTATAAAAATAGATTAATTAAGAAAACACATAATACAATACTATCTATATCATACAATATGGTATGCTTAGTTTAAATTTTGAATTGATTTAATCAAAGAAAGAAAAAAGATGATTTAACCATTTGAATTAACTTTGACTCTATAGCAGGATATATATCATATAGTATAATAAAGATAAATTGATCTAATTGTAGTTAATTAGATTATTTCATATCATAAAATATAACATGTATAGTACAATGTGATATGCTGAGATCAAATTGAATTAACTTTTCATTCATTTTTTTTATTTTTGGATAAATCCTTCATGTTTGTGTAGGTTATCTATAGCTTCTATGACTAAAATACATACAAAAAGAACCCAAAAAAATCATTTTTTAATATTTGATGTTATAAGCATGTTCTCTTACCTTCATTATTTTCTGGCTGGCATAATTGTTGGTTATCTTATTCATATGTTAGCTTTTCCATCTTAAATTGAGAGTTTCTTTTGAGTCTTAGGCTTCATTTGGGATAACTTTAGTCCATTACTTTTTTCCTGCTTTTAATTGATTTTTGTACTAAAAAATAGCTTTATAAAGCAGTAAAAAAACTATCCCAAACAAATCCTTTTACATCTTTTCTTAAAGTGTACCAAGCATTGTAATTTGCTTCTTAAGTGCATCCAATTATCTCATAATGTTAATAATTAACTTCCCACAAAGATATAACAGTAAAAATAAGCCAACTAAATTATATTTAAACCCATCAAAATGCTATACTAGTGTCATAGGCTAATGGGGTGAAAAAAAATTCTATTTTTTATTATATGAAACATGTTTCAATTCACATAATTTGCATCTTCATCTCTTGGCAGTTTTTTCAAAAATGCCGTCTGACCCTTCAGCCACCACTCCTGGTGGCCGAAAATTGACTGATTCACCTACTCCGTCATCTCGCATCATCCAACCATCAATCCGATCAGAGCTTTCTGGATACTCCTCTTATGCTAGATGGAAACATGTTTCAATGGGGGAGAAGGGAGTTTGCAAGGGTATGTGTTCGTATGGAGCTGGATAAGCAATTGCCTTTGGGGGTATGGGTGGAAGGTTTTGGAAGGTCATTTTTTTAGAAGGTTGAGTATGAAAAAATTTCCTCTTTTGAGATTGGACATTTGAAAAATTCTTGTTCAAAGAAGGAGACAGATGGAGGTGATTCAAGTAAAGAGAATATTTCCATTCAAAAGAATATTTTAAACAATAATGGATTTGTGGAGAAGGCTAAGTTGGCAAAGGATTTAAATGAAGATTTATCTAATGGACCTTGTGCTGAATCTTTATAGGTTGTTAAACCTAAGCTATTGTCTCAAGGCTAACCAAGAGGGGGGTGAATTGTTAATTTAATAAATTCTCTTAGATTTTTTAATAGAAATTGTTTTAATAAATTTCTAACTTTGATTATCTTTTGAATTGAACTTTTTTAACCACAATAACAAAATTGTAAAACATAAAAATGTAGAAAATAAAATAATATAAAGATTTATAGTGGTTCGATGAAACACAACCTACATCCACTCCCTGAACACTCCCTCTTCAGGTATTGCACTATTAACAAAAGTGACTCTCCTTTAGCGCCCACAGCAAGGCGAAGAAGAATTTACAAATTCCCTCTCTTTCACCTATCCCTAATGCGGCAGAGTACATCATCCTTTCACACTCTCCAAATTTTGGTAGAGTACCATCGTCTGTTCACACCTTCCAAGTGTCGGCAGAGTACTATCGTCTGTTTATACCCTCCAAGTGTCGGTAGAGTACCGTTGTCTATTTACACCCTCCAAGTGTCAACAAAGAACTGTTGTCTGTTCACACTCTTTAAGTGTCAGCAAAGAACCGTCGTCTACTTTAAAGATCTTCTCTTGAGCAACTAGAAAGAAGAAAAAAAAGAGTTATAAGCTAAAACATAAAAATATCCTTACCCTTCAGTAACCTTATGAACCCTTCACACTTCTCTTGAAAAAAAATCTCTCTCAAACACTCTCCTAAGTACACTCTTTCACTTGCTCTTGAAAAATCATGAAGAAGAACTTTTTCACGTTAGTTTTTAAGGACCTTTTAAATGAAAGACACAAAAAATCATCCAAAAAACTAAAATTTTTCATTTTGAGCGTGTACGATCGTATGTTCTTACATACAAACAGTTCAAAAATTATTGCGTACAACCCTTTTGTGAATTTGTATGAAATGATTTCATACACGATGATCATCCAGTATGAACCAAGTTCGTACTGTACGAACATCAAAAAAAAATTTCATCTTCGTTGGGACAAAGAGGGACCCACAATTTCATACTCTAGAAGGTGTTTGTATAAAGACAACATCGTACAGTACGATCCGTTCAAAAATTTTTTGAGTTCATCGGGTAAAAAGGTACAAGTCCAATTTGTACTCTAGACGGCGTCTGTACGAAGATGACATCGTACATTATGATTCGTTCAAAAAATTTTCAAGTTTGTCGGGATGAAAATGGACCCGTCTAATTCATACTCTAGACGACGTAATTATGAACATGACATCATATAGTACAATCATTTCAAAAAAACTTTGAATTTGTCATAACGAAAAGGGACCCATCTAATTCGTACTCTGGACGATGCACGTATAAAAGAAGCTTCGTACAGTACGATCACTTCTTAAAAAAGTTTAACATAACAAATCATCCTAAATGAAATGAGATCGTATAATACGATTAGTTTAAAATTTTACAATTTTAAACACTCCCCCAATGTGTGTGTGTATAGTTACTCAATTATAATCACACACTCTCTCAGATTCAATAAAATGAAAAATACAGACTTCATTTAATTTACAATAAATCCTAATCTAATCTAATTTAAAGTCATCAACATTCTGGAGTATGATTTTCTTGAAATGTTAGTACACACAAATAATAAAATAATACATCCAAAATTTGTTAGGAGAAATTATAATTAAAACAAAAATATTTGGAATCATCAAAAAATATATATGTTGCAAGAATATCAACAATCAAAAAACAAAGTTGCAACTATCTCAACAATCTTCCCTTTTTGATGATGGCAAAATGATTATTGTTTGAGTTAACTTGTATACCCTAAATTTCTCCTTAGCTCACTCTAAGAGAATAAACATGTGAATATAGGGAAATTCCATGAATATCACACCAAAATATATTATTTTTTAATTTTTAATACTAACAAATAATAAAATAAAGGGATTTTTACATACATAACACTTAAAACTATTAAAAATACCTATTCAACACCTAAAATTAAATATTTACTTATATACCACCGCTTTCTCATTCTAAGCATTCGCTATAGCACTCCGTTAGCGATCGTCAAACCCCTCTCCCCGAACCCAGTCGATTTTCCCGCGTGAATAGCTTTGGCCAAGCTTCGTCGCTTCTTCTTCTCTCGAGCAGGTATGAATCCCGACTCTTTGCCTCTTCTTCGCTTGATTATCGTTCATCGCGTGCCCTAGGTAAAAAATGCGGGCTGGCAAACCGAAGCCAATGCTGGCAAACCGAAGCATTGGCGACGAAGCTTGGCCGAAGTAACTCTTACGGATTCTTTTACACATGCAATGCTTAGGAACAAATGAAAAAAAATTTATTCATGCTTACCGATTTTTATTCATGCTATCCAGAAATGAGTTTAACTAATTTTTAGTTTTTCTTTTCATCAATGCTTACGGGATTTTATTTATGCAAGCCAGAAATGAGTTTGATTAATTTTTGGTTTTTCTTTTCACCAAGGTTTACTAATTTTTAGTAATGCTTCTAATTTTGTTTAACTTATTTATTATTTCTTTGCACAGAAATGAGTTCGATTAATTTTTGCTACATCGTCCTGAAATTTGGTGGATATTGGAGTGACGTACAAGGTCAAACGCGAATGAAGTATATATATAGGTGGAAGTCAGAAAACCATAAAGCTTCAAAGAGATGAAATCAGTTTGGTGTTGCTAAAACAACGAGTTGAAGCACTTTGTCATTGGATACGGGGACAACCGTTCGACTTACACTATCATGTCATCGGGACTTCACCTAAGAATTACATGTTGGTTGCAAGCGATTCAGATTTAGTTGACATGCTGAGCAGTTCCTATGACAGAAATAGATTTGAGATAGCAGTCGCAATGAAACATTACGAGGTCGATATGTCCCAGAACATTCAAACTTAATTAAACAACCAATCAAATGAAATGTATCTGTACAGCTCGAATATTGGAGACTATAATGATATTATAGTAAATGATGTGTGTGATGATCTTTTTGTACCACAAATTGATGAGGCAAATAGTCTATTTGTTGGTTCGCGGTTTGACGATTCCCAAAGTTTCAAGCAAGCTGTTAGGTCGGCTGCAATTTTAAAGAATTATGCTATTAAGATAAAGGCTAGTGACAAATCCAGAGTGATTGTTACTTGTGCATATAGAGGTTGTCCTTGGAGAATACGTGCTTCATTGTGTCATGATGGGCACTCCTTCGAAGTCAGGAAAATTGAATCAAGTCATTTATGCCCTGGGGTCAATAGAGCAGGAAACAAACAAGCAACTACTAGTTGGGTTGCTCATGAAATCATGGACATTGTAAAGAGAAATCCTGATATCACACCCAAAGATATTAGCAATAATTTGGAGGCTACTTATGGATTATCCTTACCATATATGAAAATTTGGCGATCTAGAGAGTTAGCAAGAGATGTCATGTTTGGATCTGTCGATGATAACTATATGTGGGTTCCTACGTTGCGATCTGAATTACTCAACAGGAATGTTGGCTCTCACATTACATACATGTGTGACATCAGAAGCAATGCATTCAAGCGATTATTTGTTTCTTTCAAAGTGTGTATTGAAGGTTTCATTAATGGATGTAGACATTTAATTGGAGTAGATGCATGTCACCTCAAATCAAAGTATCTTGGCGTACTGCTTTCTGTGAATTGTTTGGATGGAAATAATGGGCTTTACACTATAGCATATGTTGTTGCAGAATCAGAATCTAAGAAATCTTGGGAATGGTTTATGAAGAACTTGTTGGAAAGCTTGGGTTGTGATATAGAAAATTTAGCATTCATTTCTGACATGGAAAAGGGCCTTAGTGAAGCTATAAAACTTATTTTTCCAAATGCCGAGCACAGGGTTTGCATGAGACACCTATGGAAAAATATTAAAAAATACTTTCGTTTTGAGGATGGCAACAAGCTCCAAAATCTGGTATGGACAGCCACAAATAGTTACAACCTACATGACTTGCAGAAGAAAATGGAGGAGATCTTCAAAATTAGTCCACAAGTGCACTCTTACTTGAATTCATTGTCATGCAAGTGGTCTAAGGCGACGTTCTCTTTACACATTAAAAATCACTACAATACGAATAATATGTCTGAATCCTTTAACGCATGGGTCGAAGATGCGAGAAGTAAACCTGTTGTTGATTTGATTGATATGATAAGAGTTAAGCTTATGGAACAACGCTCGCAAAGAAAGATAATTTCTGCATTCTGGAGAAGTCAACTTGTTCCTCATGTGGAAGAGTATATTAGAGATATTACAACAAGGAAAGTTCATTATATCATTCGCCAATCGACGTCAAGCAGAGCTGAAATTGAAGGTATTCATGAAAGGCATGAGGTGGACATAGAAATGAAATTTTGTAGCTGTGGATTCTGGCAAATAAGTGGTTTACCATGCAGACATAGTGCAGCTTTTATTGGAACAACATAACACATATTATGGCCTACATATGTTGATGATCACTACTATCTTAATAGGTATTCCAATAATGTCTTAATTAATTGCCTTCTACATGCTATGCTAGTTTGTTACATCTTTCCTTGATTTTATGAACAGATATAAAATGACGTATGATGGTGCGATCTCAACCTTACCAGGCAAGGAGATGTGGGCTGCAGTCAGTGATAATGTGGTAGTTACCCCACCTATTACACTTCGACCACGTGGCAGGCCCAAAAAAAAGCGAATCAAAAATTTCTTAGAAGTAGGAAAGAAAACAAAACTTGGACACAGGTGTAGTTGTTGCAATTTATTGGGCCATCATAGAAGTACCTGCAAGAATCCATTAAATGCGGTAGGAGAAGACATTGGTAATGAGAGCATAGTTCAAGATGTTGCATAGATGTTGCATAGTTCAAGAATTTTGCAGATTTTGTTTACAGATTTTGTTTTAAGAATTTTGCTGTAACAATTAAAACTTTCCTGTAAGGAATTTTTGCTCAATTCGGCTGAAGCCAAAAAACTTTCCTGTAAGGATTTTTTGCTCAATTCGGCTGAAGCCAAAAAACTTTCCTGTAAGGCTTTTTGCTCAATTCGGCTGAAGCCAAAAAAACTTTCCTGTAAGGAATTTTTGCTATATCTGTTAATGATTTTGGCTCAACTGCGCTGAAGCAGCTAGATTGGTTTTAACATTTGTAATTTTTGTTCTTAATACTCCCTGTAAGGATGAATTACCGAGAGCAAACCAAGAGCAATTGCAATACGATGATCTGCTCTTATTTATTCTATAACACATTTGTAGTTGTTTTTATAACCTTACATAAATTTGCTGTAAGGATGAATTTACATAAATTTGCTTACATAATCTGACCTTACATACACTTCGAAGAGCAATTTGCTTACATAATCTGTAAGGATGAATTCCCGAGAGCAATTGCAAACCAATAACCGAGAGAAAACCATAAACTATATCAACAAATTTCCAGAATTAATATTACATTTCATAGTCAAAGTTACATCCAAATGTTTCAATCCTAATCAACAATTACAATTTCAGCTGGTAAGCAAATTTTTCACAGCGATAACTACAATTAAACTTAGGATTATAACCAATAATTTTTTTATCTGCAAAAGTTCATCTCTCAATGATGATATAGCAAGCTCTTCAGCACAACGTGAGTTTGAATCGTTCGGCAAATCATTTACTTCATCACACCAACAGAAGAAGCTGCAATCATCTTCTGATCGGTTCCGAGAGCATATGTAGAATTTTCTTCCTTTACTATGCGACTTGTGTGACGTGTATACTGTACATTGCAAATTGCAATGACAATAAATTCGGTTACTTGGGTTTCTAATTGGCATCGTTGAAGAGCTCGAACTCATTGTTGCTGTCAAAAAAAAAAACTAAAACTGTTCAACTAAAAGATGAAATCAAATTTTTGAGACAAACAAAATAGATCTCAAATCAGTAAGAAATGCTTGCCGACCTTAAGAAACAGATCTCAAATCAGTAAGAAATGCTTGCCAACCTTAATAAACAGATCTCAAATCAGTAAGAAATGCTTTTTAAGAAATGCTAAAATCTTTGAGAAATTTTGGAAAAACTGAAATTGAAATAATCAACTCAAACAAAATCTTACCTTGCCGACCTTAAGAAATGCTAAAATCAGTAAGAAATGCTTAAAATCAGTAAGAAATGCTAAAATTATGAAGAAATGCGTGCGAGAGGGAAACCTTACAAGTTGCGATGCCAAGGGAAGCAGATGTGTTCGAGCTTAGAAGATGTATGCCAATGGAAGCAGAGGCGTGCGATTCGGATGCAATGGAGAAGAAAATACCTCTCTCGACTGGAGGAAAGCCAACGCGTGCGAAAGTGATGGAGCGGCTCCAAAATCTTTCCTTGCGCGACTGAAGGCAAGCGGAGGCGCAAGTAGGGCTTTTCTTCGCTTTTAGACGAAGACTGGGTTCGGGGAGAGGGGTTTGACGGTCGCTAACGGAGTGCTATAGCGAATGCTTAGAATGAGAAAGCGGTGGTATATAAGTAAATATTTGATTTTAGGTGTTGAATAGGTATTTTTAATAGTTTTAAGTATTATGTATGTAAAAATCCCTAAAATAAAACATAAAAAAAAAACCAAAAACACAAATAAAACAAAAAGTATAAAATAATGCAAAACACAAAACAAGATTACAACCCCTTTAACAACAACAAAAAGGGAATAAGAACGTTGAAATGAAAGATGTCAAATGAAAAACCATAATAATTAATCTTGAAAGAGATTGAAATATAATTGTAATAATAAAGTTAATTACATAAGTTGAAAAAGAAAGATTCAATAGTTTTAAATTAAGGAACAACTTAGGTAAGACAAATTTACCAAGGCCAAGAAGCATTCTAGGCAATTGGATAAGGAGGATTATTGCAAAAGTGACGAAATGAAGACTAGTTAATTTTAATTTTCAATATAAAATATAATTGAAAATTAGATTGATTTGAATTAAAGATTAAATGATAAAGGAAAGAACATATTCAAGTGTCGACATTGCGCATCTTTTCAAATATTGTGACACACTTTGTGCATCTTTTTTTATTGGAGATAATTTTGTGCCTCTTTTCATTATGCGAACCATTACGCATTCTTTCTATTTTTATACACACTATGCATTTTTTTATATAACATTTTTTTATTTGATCTTTTCAAAATCAATAATATAAAAAATCAAATTTCTCTAATTATAAAAATAATTATATTGAAAAAAGAAATAAAAAAATAATAAGACATCAAAATTATAATAATAATATTCAAATTACGCTGACACCCTAACTCTGGCCAACAATCTCGCCCTCACTCCGGCCGCCGATCACGCCCGCATTCTGCCACAGAAAACTCGTCGAGCACTCCGGCAATGTCCCTAACCGAAGGTTTGAATTTTTTCTTTTACTAAACTTTTTAATGTTAATATGTTATACTTTAAAACTGTGGGAGAGAATTATGGAGGATAAATTGTGGCGTGATGTTAATGTTTCACAAAATCAATTTGGATTCATGCAAGGTAGGTCAACTATGGAAGCTATACATTTTTTTATTATGTTTGTTGGAGAAGTATATAGAGAATAAATTAGTTATATATATATATATATATATATATATATATATATATATATATATATTATTTTAACTATAACATCTATTTCCAGCTTGAAGGGAAAGGTCCTAGTGTACCAAGCATGCCTAGTTCCAGCTTGCCTAGCTCTAGCCGGCATAGTTCAAGTCAATCTAAGCAGATCCCCTTAGAAACTAGGAGAGTAGGTAGTCGATCTCAGGGATCAGGTAGCAGGTATGCATTCATTCTATGAGGATAATTGCTAATGGAAATAGAGTATGAGCCATCAGATGGATTATATGATGGATAGTGCTCAACTTAAAATAGTTCTCATGTTCTTTTTCTTGATCACAATGTTATATCCCAAAGCTAAAAAAAAAATGCACTCTTGCTCGCTCATCTACTAAAATAGAATATTGTGCCATTGTTTTTATCATCGTAGAAATTACCTTGTTACAATCATTACTTGTAAACTTAACATCTATCTTCCACTTATACATGCCATCTATTATGATAATATTGGCACCAACAACTGATGTGCAAATCCAATTGTTCACTCTCGCATTAAATACATTGCCACCAACTTAAACTCCATTCAATAAGAAATTCAAAATGGAGATATTTGTGCATATATTGTATTTTCTTATTATCAACATGCAAACTCCTTGATCGTGCTACTCATCATTGGCTTGAAAAATTTTATGTCAACACTACTAAAAACTAGATGTTTTTATAGCAATTTATAGCGGCGGTTTATAAATCGCTGCTATAAATAGTTATAGGCGGTGGTTTTCACCATTGCTAAATTTATTATTAAAAATAATATTTTTGCAGCATTCAATATCAACTTTTTGAAACCACTGTAAAAACTATTTTAAAAATATCGCATTTTAATATTCCACAATTCCTCTCCCACTCGGCGTTTGTCTCGCTTGTTGCGAATCTGTTTTCATGGATTATGATTTTGATGATAGCAAACACTCTTGTTTCTCTACGACTGTCTTGTCTACTAACATTTCAAGTCCACAAGATTATACTGCAATTAGAACCAGGTCAAGATTGGGTAGACTAAGACCGAGTCACCTTGTACACTTTTTCATTTCTTGAGTTTATTATAAAAGATGTGGCTCCTAATGCTAAGTAACCTTGCACACACATACCTTGGGAGAATTTCTGACTATTTCTTAGAGTTTACTATTTTTGATAACATCATCCGGGACGATATTTATATTGGCCTGGATGACCGATTCAAAAATAGAAACCCTAATCAGGGCATCATAGTTAAGGCAGATGTCATTAAGCCAAATGGCCTGGACGATATTGTATCGGCCGGGATGATAGGCTCAAATAAGAAAGAATCAACCGCCAGATCTATTTAGGCATTAGTTATTTTTGGACATCGGCCTGGACGATGCAGCATAATTATGCCTAAATTGATCAGGTGATTAAGGAAAGAAATTAAGACTGATTGCACGATTACATCGGTCAAGTTGATCGGCTGGGACGATGTCGTGGATGATTGACATCGGCTAGCTTCTATTCAAGGCGATGTTCAGGATGATTCTCCTTGGATTTGAACTAATCATCCAGGATGATATACTATAGTCCTGGATGATATGACCAGAAATTATCTAATCGTCCCAAATCGATCGGGTTGATTGAGCGAAATTTACGCTGATCGGCCAGGCTGATACCCCTATCGTCTTGGACGATAAAATCAGTTTGTATAAAATAAGAGCTATTCTAAAGCTCTTCTATTTAAGATCTCTTTCTCTACCTTAGAGGTAACCTTTTACTACTATCTTGACCTGAGAAAGCCTAGAGGAGAGAGAGAGGGGGGGA
This sequence comes from Dendrobium nobile, assembly GCA_022539455.1. Taxonomy (NCBI): domain Eukaryota; kingdom Viridiplantae; phylum Streptophyta; class Magnoliopsida; order Asparagales; family Orchidaceae; genus Dendrobium; species Dendrobium nobile. The sequence goes on along the minus strand of CM039726.1, from coordinate 33,537,075 downwards.
GAGAGAGAGAGAGAGGATTTTGTGAGGGGGAGCATGTGAGGGAGTTTCATAAGGGTTGCTCCAAGCATTATTCTACTTCTTCTTCTTCTTCTAGAGTCACTTTTCCTTAGAGGGTTGAGAGAGGTCTTCTTTAGCAATCAATCAAGGTTCTCTGCCTACTTCAGGAGGAAGCAAAATGAATAGGGTTCTCTGCCTCGCCGGGGTCAGCGGAAAGGAGTTTTTGTGAGGGCTTCTCCACCTTTCTGTGGGAGCAAAAGGAGAGGCACGATGTTTAGTGCAATACCTGGAGGCACCTCCGGGGAGTGGACGTAGGTCGAGTTGACCGAACCACTATAAATTTCTATGTCCTTTTACTGCTACTTTCTGCATTTATTCTTCCGCACTTTGATTTTCATTGTGGTGATTTTGGTTTGAGTTTTGTGATTATGTTTTGATCAAAATAATTTTTAAAATACCAATTCACCCCCCCTCTTGGTTAGCCTTGGGCTAGTTCATAAGGGCTTAACATTCCTAATGAACTTTCATCGCTTGCCCAGTTTCCTGCCTCATTCTCCCCCTCCCGTGCCCTAGTATCAAAGGAGAAATCCTTGATTTCGAACAGACTCACGCACCTTGCTCTATCGTTTCTTCCACGGCAAAGCGAAAAGGCTGAAGGCCTCCTCCCTCTTCCGCTCGCTGTCATTCACTCGCCCTAGTCGAATACATCTTCTCCTGCTTCTTTCCCTAACCGATTCGCACACCCCGGTATGCCTCCCTCCCTCATCTCCTTTTATTGTTCTTGCGTGTGGTCCAAAGAGAGAACAAGAGAGGCAGAGGCGGAGAAGCCTTGCATGAACAGGAGATAGAGCGTGAGGCACAGCTTAGCTTGAGGGAAAACTTCCATCCTGTAATCATTATCCCCTCTATCTTCCTCTTATTCATATGGATTATTTTCTTCTTCTAAAATCTTCCCTTTTTCTCTTCTTATTTTCTTGAGTTCAAAAATAGAGATTCTCTAGCTAGCTTATCTCATCTTTTTTGAAGAAATTTTTAAAGGGAATTTGCCCTAACAATATCTTCCATGTCTCACGGTACTACTATTGATTGTAAAATTTAAATTTTATGCAAATTAACATGGCTATTTGTTTTAGTTCTAGGGAAAATTTTACTATAAAGGATTGCCCCAGTGGACTTTATGGAACGTTCTGCAAAGTTAGTTTCTCATTTTTAACTATAATTATTGCTGAAACATGTTTGATTTAATGTTTTTATACCATTCCATATTGATAATAATCTGGAAACTCCAAGGAAGTCTTGATGAATTCTTGTCAAAGGGTACAAGGCATGTTTCCTATTCTGTGCTATGATTTTGAAGTTCTTGCCAAATTGCCCAGTTGAGGAAATTAATGAAATTTGGGATTTAGATTTGGTTCATTTGGAACTATTCTGTTGGTAACCATTAAACCACGTGAAAGCTATGAATTTTGTCACACATCTGCCAAGCAAAAAATATGTTGATCCATATGAATTTAAGATCTTTTGGTTGAAAATGTGGTTGTTCGTATTAGGCCCAACGTTTTCTCTCTTTTAGTTACACTCCATCACACTAAGCCTGCTTACGTCCGCATTCAAGTATGTCTAAATTGTTCAGGCTTTGTTTCTCAACTCAGTGGTTAAAGAGAACTTACATCTTCTCTATAGCTATAGCTGTGGAGTCGTGGTAATAATGTAGCATGTTAGGATGGTTTGAAACTTCTCAAGCAACCACAGCTACCATCATCAAGGTGATTTATGTATGGTTGTTCATAGAAAACTACTTTTATACCAATTTGATTGGCATTTCTTGTTTATTACTTGCAGAACTCTTGGCTTTGAAAAACTTCATCTGGTTGTTCATATTGCTTACTTCTCTAGTGATGATCTGACTTAGAATAAGGTAGCTAGGATAGAATAATGCTATCTTTGATTCAGATTACTTAGTTATGTTTGATTTTGGTTGACAATCAAAATCTTTAATCATTTATAGCATAAGGATATACCTTTTCCATGCTTTCTTAGTAGGAGATTGAAATTAAGGAACTTTGTTATGAACTTGGAAACGATGAAATGTTTATATGCTTGGATTATGATATTGTAAATTTTTTCCTTTTTGGGGAATTGAAATCAAATAGCAGTGTAATAAGAAAAAGAATGTAAGCATCAAACTGGAAGCTAGATTTCTGTTAATGGAGTTTCATAAGAATGAGATCTTATTGAAATTTCAGTATGGTTGTCTGTTCAACATCTACCATTGTTGTCTAGTGTTAAGCAGATCCTACTTTGATAAGTTTCTTGTACACTTTCTATATGTATACATTAGACTATTTCTAGCAAACACTTGTTTTGTAGTGGGATTCTATTGAGGAAAAGTCCATCGTTTTTGTCTATGGTCGAGGAGCCTGCACTACTTTAAATTGATTTTGAGATTCATGAGCTTATTTATGAAAAAAAAAATAAAAAAAATCATTCTAATGGCAGCTGCCAAAGCTTATGATGTTGATTTTTTTTTCTTTTTTTATTATCATTTTCAGTTAAAAAATAGAAAGAGAGAAGGCTACAAGAGGGTGAAATAAAGGTTCATGGAATATCACATGAGTGAAAGAATTGATTCAGTTTTCAAAGTTCTACAGAATCGTTCTGCTTCAGTTTTCAACACTGAAAATTCATTTTGTTTCAAAAGAAGAAATTAGCCAATATTGCTTTGGTAGTATTTGAACAAAGGAAACTTATTGCATCATGTAATCTTTATCATGTGTGTTTTTTACCTCATTTTGATTGTGTTTTCTCAAGTTATTAGTTTATATGGCTCTTGATTTGTTTGTTATTTTTATAAGATTCGACCTCGATTAACTAACAATTAATATGTTGTTTATATTAACTAAATTTATGTTTGTATAGTATTTTATTTGTATTTATAATTTGATCAAAAATTTTAATTTTTTGGCATTATTTTTTTTAGTCAGTGTTGTCCTTTAGTAGCGATTTTAAGCGCTGCTAAAACCACCCTATAACAGTATTTGTAAAACTGCTGCTAAAACCTTTGTGGCGAAAGCAAATACTGCGGATGTGCAGCGGTTTTTAAACAGCTGCAAATAAATTAGTAGGTGTTTAAACTGCTACAGTAGGTCATAAAAAGTGTTACGAAAGCTTGATTTTTTAGTAGTGCAATATTGATGTACTCTTTTGGGAATCCAAAATAAAGGGATACATTAGAAAAAATATATATAATTTACTTGTTCTCTCAAAATTAAATAGTTTTTGTTACACATGCAGTCATTAACACTTCATATAATTTTACATAGTTTGTAATAAGGATAAATATTTTATCCAAATTATCACGCTCCTAGGGTAAAGCCAGCGACGCGATTTTGCTCATCGATCCGTGCTGATCAGCCAAACCTTGATATTAATCTGCCTAGCTCCATCATTCAAACTTTCACCATCCGTCCTCAAATTCATACTGAAATTACATTCAAACAATTCGTAATGTTTTACGCTGTTAAATAGAAATTGGACGCCTCCGGTGTAATGGCGGATAACGGCGTGTCAGGCACGTCATAAACCTGCACCGCACAATCCTCTCCCAAAAGATCCTCAGCCTCGACTTTGGGATCGTATCGCTGCATAACCAGCACCGACGCCGCCGTCGAGAACTCCGGCGATACCAAATAACTGCCCACCGGCCCAAGTTCAGGACAATCCGTTCTCTCCACTAATGCCACCGCAACCCTCGCCCTCCGCCCCACGATAAACAAATTAAACCGACCTGCAGCCTTTATCGCCTCCGCCACCTGCACCGTCCCCAAGTCCGCCACTTCTTCGTACCTCCCAGAACTCTTCTTCGATTGGAAGTACGCCAACGACTCTTCGTCGTCGGCGTCGGCGAGGTCTTGCTGTAAAAATCGAAGGACGACGAGTGAGATTCCGGGATGCTCCGCCATTCTCACACCATAATCGAGGGCCTCGCGATCATCCGGACCGCCGAAGAAGAGCACAGCCATTGTATACGATACGTCGCTGGATGAGACGAGTGCCGCGCCACCGAGTCCTCTATCAACTAGCACAGCGACAGAGCAGGGGGCGGCGCGGAGAACGCGCTTGTTAACGTTGTGCTGTGCTGCACCGTTTGACTCGAGCACGCCATCAATTCTCTGGAATTTATGGAATGGAAGAATGATGAGAGCAATGCGTTTCTGCTCAGCGCTGGCGATGATGTCTTCGTGGATAGTGTTCATGTCGGAGATTGCCGTCATTGGGCGGATGGCAACTCGGCTGAGCTGTCGGTATGCTTCGAAGGCGACTACCACGTGGTCTTCATCGGCGTCGGTGGAGTTGGTCCGGCGCCAGAACGGGAGGCCGTTGCGGCGGGCTTTATTGACCATGAAGATGGCGGAGGAGCGTTCGGAGAATTCCATTAGGTGCATTGCGTAGACGGTGAGTCTGCGCCGGCGGGTGCCCCGGGATGATTCGATGAGGTTGATTAAAGTTGGAATATTACGGCTGCCGTGGAAGCAGGCGAGGATGCGGAGCTCGTGTAACAAGTTGTCGTCGCGGCCAATGGTTCGGTGTTTGTAAGGGGTGGTGGAGTGGCGGCGGCGGGCGGGTTTATAAACTGCCATTACGATGGGAGTGGTGATGAAAGTGGTGAAGAGAGCCATTAGAACGAGGATGGCGAAGCATTCATCGTTGAGAACTTTGCGGTCGCGGCCGATATTGAGGACGATTAGTTCGACGAGGCCTTTGGTGTTCATTAGAAATCCGAGGGCGAGGGCTTCGCGAGCAGGGACGCGGATGAGGAAGGAGACTAGGACAGTGCCCACGATTTTGCCGAAGCAGGCGTTGGTTATGACGAGGACGAGGAGACCCCATGAGCGGGCGCCGGAGATGGTGGCGATGTTTGTTTTTAGGCCGCTGGAGACGAAGTAGAGGGGTAGGAGAAGGGAGGAGATGAGGTCCTCGAGCTTTTCGATGAGAACGGTGGCGAAAGGTCCTTCTTTTGGGATGAGGACACCCACGACGAAGCCGCCGAAAAGAGCGTGGATGCCGATGGCATCTGTTATGAAGCCAGCGGCGAGGACGACGGTAAGAGTAGCGCAGATGAAGGATTCTCTGACAGGCTCGCCGGCGGGGGAGCGTCGGGCGGCGAAGGAGAGAGCGGGGCGAAGGAAGATGGTGGCGCCGATGACGAAGGCGACGGCTGAAAGGAGGACCCAGAGGGTCTTGAGAGGGGATCCGGAGCCGGAGAGGGCGATGGCTAGGGCGAGGAGGATCCAGGCAGATACATCGTTGACAGCGGCGGCGGACATGGCCATGCGGCCAAGGTCCGTGGTGAGGAGTTTGAGCTCGGCGAGGATGCGGGCGAGGACCGGGAAGGCGGTGATGGAGAGGGAGACACCCATGAAAACGAGGAACGGGCCTGGGCGGACGCCGGGGTTGACGGTGGAGCGAAGGACGACGGAGGTGCCGATGCCGAGGACGAATGGGAGGGACATCCCGGCGACCGCAATGGCAAGGGCGGTTCTCCCGGTCCGCCGTAAGGCGCGCAGGTCCAATTCGAGGCCCACGAGAAAGAGAAAGAAAAGAAGGCCGAAGTTGGCGAGCGTGTCCAGGACTGTTAGGCTCCGAGTTGGGAACACGTTATTCAGAAAGGTTCTGTTTCGGCCCAGTGCTGATGGGCCGAGCAATATGCCTCCCTGCATTCATCGGACATCATTATGATTATTTATAATTGAAAAACGCATAATTTATATGATACAACAATGTAAGAAAATAAATCTGGTCACTATATTTTCATCATGATTATCCTCAGAAATTAATACATCAATTTTCCCATCACATTTATTTTACAAATTGTTTATAAACATCTTAATCAAAATCTATTCAAATATATATTTCACAATAAAATTTTTAAACATTTTTTATTTTAATTATAATTAAAAATTTATTAAAAATATTATCTTATAGAGCCTGTCTATTTTGATATAGTTAATCCACCTCGTTTAGGCTCAAGGTGGAGACTAAACTGAATAGCATACACACTAATAAGAATCGCAATTTATGCTATATGACAACTCTCTACGCATCCCTAGTTAACCACAATTTGTGCCTACGGCTACTTGAAAACAAAGAAGGGTCATGAGACTCATGTCAAGGATAGAAAGGAGCTGTAATGGCTCGCCATGTTTTTTATCTAATTAATACTAATGCAAAGAGTTGTGCTGACAAATACAGAAGTAAGAACATAGTGAGAGATTATGGAAGGTTTGAGGTGAGATCAAGGCTAATTTATTTAAAAGAAAATAATAATAATAATAATAATAAAGCATACTTCAAAGAAATAAAAAGTTTATCCAGCTACACCCAACATGGTAGGATTTTTTTTTTTTCAATGAATTTTTAGTTTTAACTTTGATCATGTTGCGTGCCAAAATATTTTTAGCAATTGAGTCAAAGAACTTTTAGCCTTAATGTTGTACAAAGATTTAGCACCCATAATAAAAAAAAGTATTTGCAAGAGACATCTGAGTTTTTACATGGGAAGTTCATAAAAGGGAAAAATCACAAGGCAAGCTTGGTTGAATCAGTCACAAATGAAGTCTTTTATTGAAAGAAGATGTTGATATGATATAGTAAATATATAGTATACAATATATATTACATGATGACAGTTGGAATTGTTTTGGGTCATGAGAGCTATCTTTAAGAGATAATTTGCATGCTTATTTGATAGTACTCCTTTCAGGAGGGGAGAATAAAAATCAAGAAATTTATAAAAAAATCATGATGCTAAGAGATTGTGTCAACATCATACATAGTTCTTACAGGTGATGGCGTATATTGACATAATTAGCAACACCATGTGATGAAATCGGTAGGCATTGGTGTATCCAGTAATAATATTTTGAGAACCATTGCAAAGCAATGATTTTTTGAGGACTGTAGTCAAACGATGATAGTAAGAGGATCATAGTAGGGGACGTTGATGTTTGGAGGACTATATTCATGTTATGGTATTTAATGGACCATATCGAAACATCAATGATCGAAGGACTATAAGAGGATGATAGGAATCAGGGAATCATAGGGGGCAATATTGGTCGGAGGAAAATATTTAAGTGATGGAGGCCATGGGATTATAGTCAAAAGACAAAGGTTGTACGACCATAATCGAGTGATATGGGTTAGAAGGCTATAAGAGGATAATGGCGGTTGAGGTAGTGATGATGGTTGAGAGACCAAAGTCAAGTGAAAGAGGTCCATAAATCATAGTTGGGTGAAAGAGATAAAAATGAATTAGTCCGCGATAGCAATCGGGAGAGTGTAGGAGAGTGATGATGGTCAAAGGATCATAATGATATGATAAAGCTTGGATGACCTAAGTATACCAACAATGGTCAAATAATTATGGTTGAGGGATGGGGGTCAAAGGATCCTAGTCAGAAAACAATGAAAGGGAGAGTGCAGTTCGATGATGGTAGTCACAGAACTAAGGCCTAGTTGGAGGACCATAGGAGGGCAACAATGATTAGAGGATTGTAGTTGGGCGATGGAATTCGGATGGTCATAATTAAGTGATGGTGTTCATCAGATTATAATCAAGCAATAGAGGTCAAAAGATTATAATCGAATGATGGAGGCCGGATGACCAATAAGGGAAAAGGCGGTTGTTAACTATAAATTATGTCCTATTTATTGTGTTTAAATTCAACAAAAATATGGTTTGATATTGTTTGTGCACAAAAAAAAAACATGCGTTAGAGTACCGAGCCATGCAATGCCTTAGCACCAAAATTCACATTAAAATGCCATAGTGCTTAAGATTATAAGCACCATGACAATGCAGTTGCTAAGACCAAAAACCACATTGAATCAGCCAAAAGATGTGTTATTTCAATCATTAATCATGACAGATCATCCTGCACTGTAACGGAGCCAATATTATAGCATTGAGGCACTAGTTTATTTTATACAGCTGCAATGCCACCTTCTCGAGCATCACAATGCTTGAACCTGTCCTTGTACTTACTATTAATAGTTTTAAATTCTATTATTTAGAGAGTTTGTCACCTAAGCAAAATTCTATAATTTTAAGCATGTTTATTTAATACCTTCTCAAAATAAAAGTCCAAAGGAGGCTAAAAAAGTGCAAGATATTTTCATTATGGAGATCTTAGACTTTTCTATCACACAATAAGCTCGATGCATTCCTCCACTTCAATCATCCAACTTGAATTCGGCTGATAATATCCCCATCAATTTCACCATCACTCTGAATAATAGATCCAAGATATCTAAAATATGTACTCTTATTAATGACTTGATCGCCCAAAGTCACAATCCCCTCACTAGGTCTATTGCTGCTAAATTACACTCCATATTTTTAGTTTTAGATCTACTCAAGCGAAAACCTTTAGACTCTAAAGTTGACCTCCATAATTCAAGTTTACCTCCTCTCTAGTCTTATCAACAAGAAGAATATCATCAGCAAAAAGCATATACTAAGGTAAATCCTCTTGCAAATGTCTAGTGAGAACATCCATAACTAAAGCAAAAAGATGTGAACTTAAGGCTGATCCTCGATGTAATCCAACTGAAATAGGAAAATACTTTGTTAAAACACATTGTGTTTGAACACAAGTAATAGCTCCTGCATACATATCTTTAATTATTTGAATTTAAGCATTATTAACTCATTTCTTTTCAAGAACTCTCCATTGCACTTCTCTTGAAACTTTATCATATGATTTCTCTAAATCAATAAATATCATATGTAAATCCTCATTATTCTCTCTATATTTCTCCATCAAACCTCTCAATAAATGTATGGCTTCCATAGTAGACCTACCCGGCATGAATCCAAATTGATTTTGAGAAACATTAGTATCACACCGCAACCTACACTCCATAACTCGCTCTCATAGTTTTAAAGTATGACACATTAACTTAATTCCTCTATAATTCACACACTTATGTGCATCACCTTTATTCTTATAAATATGAATTAACACACTCATTATTCACTGATCTAACATCTTTTTATTCTTCAAAATAATATTAAAAAGTTTAGTAATCCAAGAAAATCCTTCATCTCCTAAGCATTTCCACATCTCTATTAGAATATCATAGAGTCCAACAGCTTTGTCACACTTTATTTTCTTTAAAGCCTCTCTAACTTTGGTTTTACATATACGCTGATAAAAATAAAAATCTTTATTTTAATTTAGGATGATAAAGTCACTAAAGTCAATCGTATTTTCACATTCTTCATTAAAAAGTTTAGCAAAATACCTCATTCACCTTTGTTGAATATCATCTTCCGAGAAAAATACTTTTTGATCTTCATCCTTACTACACTTCACTTGAACTAAATTATTACTGCTCATTTATCTTTGTTTGGCTAACTTATACATATATTTTTCTCCCTCAGTATCTAATATATTATATAAATCATTAAAAGGTAAGCTCTTTGTATTGCAAATAACTTTCTTAGATTACTTACGAGCCTCTTTATAGATTTTGCAATTATTAAAATTTTTACATCTAAATCATTTTTTTTAACAAATCTTCTTATTTTTTATCTTTTCTTACACATTTGGATTCAACCACCAACTATTTTTTACTATTAAGAGTTTTTCCCTTAAAAACTCTAAGCACATCTTTTGCAATATTCTTAATATCACAAGTCACTTTTTTCTCACATAATATTGGCATCCTCATGCATAGATAAAATCTTAAGATCTAAAATCTAACTCTCAAAAATATTTTTATTAATATTTTTAAAATACCCTCACCTAATCCTAGAAAAATATTTTACTTTATTTTTTTTATTTTTTGCCACTTTATCATAAAGTTCAAAACTAATAATCGATGTTGGGTACAAAAATTTTTACTTGGAATAACTTTATAATCTTTGCAATTTAAACGATCAAATTTTTTTATAAGAAAATAATCAATCAGTGTTTTACTATATCCATTTTTAAAAGAGATAAGATGCTCATCTCTTTTCTTAAATAATGTATTAGCTATTAAGAAATCATAAGCTAAAAAGAAAATCTAATATAGTCTTACCACCTTCATTTGTCATTTCCAATCCATGACAACCATGGATGCTTTTGAAATCATCTACCACTCTACCAACATGTCCATTTAAATCTCCTCCAATAAAACTCTTTCTTCAAGAGGTATATTTTGTATTAATTCTTTAAGTCATTTCAAAATTTTAAATTTGAACTCATATCCAAACCTATTTGAGGAGCATAAGTACTTATAATATTAACAATCTTAGCATCAACAATAATCTTTAAAGCTATAATTCTATCTCCAATTTTGTTAATTTTTATAACATTACCCTTCAAACTCTTATCTATAATCACATCTACACCATTTCTAATATGATTCCTACCCAAATACTATAATTTATATCCTAAATTATTAATCTACTTAGCTTTCTCTCCAACCCATTTTGTTTCATGAATGCACATAATATTTATCTTTATATGAGTTATAATATATATTAATTTCATTAATTGTCCTATAAGAGAGCCTATATTCCAAATTCATATCCTAATTTTAGTTTTATGAACTAGCTTCTTTGCCCACATCCTTCCTTGATGTGGGAACCCTTACTTATTTAATATTGCACCTGGGCGCCGGTGCAACTGCCTAGCACGTTGCTTACAGAGGATGCCCTAGCATTAATACAAATTTTTAAAAAATTCATGTCATGGTTATTTGACAAGTTTTACGCTGGTTATCGACTACCTAACGCAACCCTTCACTTTATTCATCCAAAACTTGGGACCTGACAACGGCAGTGTTCTACAAATAAATTCAATGAAGAAAAGAAAAAAAATTAATTATATATGTGTCTCAAAGTAACTCGTTTTATTTTGAGATATATACAATATTAATTTTTAATTAAAAATTTATGTGTTATATTTATATTAAAATGAAATAAGTAATTTTGAGATCAATTATATCTTAATTTATGTGAAGATATTCTAACTCGTTTTTTTTACATTAAAGGTTATAGCTTCAATCTTAAAAAAAAAAAAGAAGAAGTTTATTTTATTTTAAATGATTGACTTTGCGTAAGCTTGAACCTCTCAGGATACAATGTCTTTTCCATTAGATGGTTCAGTTGCCCGTAACATCTTCAAAGTCTATAAATAGAGAAATACTCAAAGTCAACCTTTTGAGCTGTAATGCACAATAACTGGCGTACAATGATCACGTTTGCTTACACACCCCATTGGTCAATCAAGCATATTTACCTCAATATTTTTTTTTAATATTTACCTCAGTATGTTTAAGTTAGATTACCAACTAACCTTGTAAGAAAATTTTAGAATTAGATCAGCTGACCGAAACTAATTAGTATTGTGAACATTTTTTTTTAATGAAAATTTTATGCATCTTCCCACAATTTGGTTACATAAATTGGATCATTACATGATGTATAGGATATGTCACCAAAAATTATTTTGATCATGTTTAAATATTGAGGCATATTTGAATTGAAAACTTTCAAAATTAAATTTGGAGTCATTCAAACTCTGATCTTAGCAAATTTATTATCAAATTGAACATCTTGAAAAGACAAACCCAACGTCACCGAAATTGGTCTAATTCGCACCCAAATAGGCTCAAATCAATAGGTTGAAGGATGTTTGGAAGCTTCAAAATATTAATTGGGTGACAAATTTATATTCAAATACAACATGCTTATAGTTGAATCAAGAAGCTCAATGAGATGTATCCAACCAGCCCATAATTGCTTAATTCTAACATAATTGAGGCACCTAAATGCTGAATGAATAATATATGTCAAGGGCATTAATATGGGTCGTCTGATGGAATACACTGAATTTGCCTCATATCTTCTACTAATTTACGGAGCTTGCCACTCTCAAAATCTATAAATAGACCATACTCTTTATATGGAGCAATCTTTTTGAGGGGCTTGGACCTTTGGGCTAGAGATTGAAGAAAACTATAAGATAAGAATCTCTGAGCACCACTACGGGAGAACCCTAGCTGCCCTACAGCCGCCACCAGACTTTTACTAGCAAATCGTCGTCATTAGACCTCCGTCCAAACATCACCGTCTGACCTCCATCTGGCCACCACTGAAGAATATGTGCCAGACTATCGTCATCGAACATCCGTTCGGCCGCCACTGGAAGGTCTCCACCTACCCTCTATCACTTGCTGACTAAAGTCCTTCCAACCTTAATCGTCTGACTATGCTCCATTCAACCTCAGTTGACTAAATAGGTTCCCTTCGTCATCAATCACCTGACTTCGATCACTTTAACATCTATCCTCTGACTGTGATCCTCAGATCACTGTCATCAAAATGCATCCCCTTCGACCACAGTCATCTACCGTCCATGGTCTTTAGGCCACAATCGCTAGTTGGCTATGGTCCCAAAACAACCATTATAAGACTATGGTTCCTTCACCCTCTATCTACTGACTATGGCCCCCCTTATATTTTTTGCTCAATTGTAGTTCCCTAACTTGTGTTGCTCAACTGTGATCCCCTTGACCTCTGCAGTCCCCTTACTATGGTCCTTAGAACATCTTTAAACTATTACGATCCATCCTACCATTCTTGACTGACTGTAGTCCCTATGACCTACATGGTTTGTTAACTACAGTCCTCAAAGAAGTACGATCCCTATAATCTTCCTTTCCCACCGACAATGGTCCATCGGGCCTCATTTTCCTGACTACGGTTCGTCTGACACCGTCACTCGACTGTCGTCCCTCCGACTTTTGTAGTCCATAGACTACGTTCCCTCAGACCTCAATCATCGAACTACGATCTTTCGAACACCATTGCCCGACTTTAACCGCTCTAATCTCCATCGCCCACTGACAACAATCTTTAGACACCATCGTCGTAGCATGATCCTTTAAACTACATCACTTGCTATGGTCCCTCCGACCACCATCACCTAACTACAGCCTTGACAACTAAATGAGCATGCAAATGTTATTTGTGAAATCTGATTGAATTGATCATTCAAGTTGTATTGTTGTATATCTCAAACCTCAAGTCAATTTATCGTACTCGCTATATAGGGGGGGGGGGGTGCGTACGGGGGTTCTTTCCCTTGTTGTGTTCAAATATAAAATTTTCTTTCGTACATAACCCTGGTGTGGATTTCAGAGTTTTCGTATAACACCATGCTACATGACCAAGAGATATATGTACTTCTTTCTCTCAATTTTAATTATGAATTTCTTTGTGTGGTGTGATTTTGTGATTTTTTTTTTCAAAAATTTTCACATTATTCCTTAATTTTTCGTTGTTTTTCAATTTTTCTTAGAGCGAGGTTGTTCAGTTCGAGTGGGAGCAACACAATACTCCAATTTGGCGCTACAGCACTGCAAGGCGAACTGAACAATTTTTTTCTTTCTCATTTTTTCGCTGAGAGAACCGTGTAAGAGATAAGAGAAGCAAGGAGAGAGCGATAGAGAAGATAGATCTATACTTCTTTCTCCTTATTTTCGTAGTGGACTTCTTGGTGCGGTGTGGCTTCATGTTTTTTCCCGATTTTAGGTTATTTCATGTTTAATACTAGCGTTCTTTACTTTTCGTTGCTTTTCTATTTTTCTTGTTTGTTTATTGCGGTGTTTACTTCCATCCCAAACAACATTCTTTTTAGAACGTCTCTCATGTCATTGGATTTTATCTAACTTTCACTATACAATGTGTTATGTACGATGTATATTTGCTATAATGTGCCAAGGTTTTCCCCCAAGGAAAGGAATCAATTGTATCCAAAGAAAAATACTAGTGGAATCATTTCAACTATGCAAGGCCTTGCAATTTTTTTCTCTTTTTAGAGTTTTCTATATAATTTTTTTTGCGTCTCTTATGATTTTTTGTACCCGTCTCTTTTATTTGTGTGGGAGTGGATCTTTATACAAAATTAGGACGTTATACTCTCTATCTCTCTACCACCATGGACGGATCCACCATGATCCTAAGGTGGGCAAATGCCCACCTTCAAAAATTGTTTTTTTAATATTTATAGGGGATGTTTTGGAATATTTTGAGTATTTTAAATATTTTGCCCCCCCCCCCCTCCCCCTCAAAAATATTTTTTGCCCTAATTTTATCAATCTTAGGCATCTATGCCCATCCACCAAAAAAAATTTTTTTGCCCACCCTGAAAAAAAAGTTAGATCTGGCCGTCTATCACCACGAATGTTCCAACACACAACATTACATAGATTATTTTAAAAATAATTACGTTGCACCTATAATTTAATAAATTCTAGCATATATACGTAGAATTAAGATTTTCTGTTTCGTCTATATATTGATTTATATAAGCTTCACATCAAGCAATGCAAAGTCTATGCAACTTAGTTGGCGCATTAATTTAGTTAACAAATTAATTATAATTTTAATCCATCTCATTAAACTCATAGTGCGGAGCCCATGCTAAGTTGACCTTTTAGGCACAAATTTTTTGAATTCAAAATTGAAAAGTAGTGTTGTGCACAGCCGCTAATTAATCCAATAGGCATATCATGTGGGACCTACTTGAGCTGAATATTCAAAATTAAAAAATAAAAAAGTCAGGAAATTCTTATCTAATCGTTAATTTATTTCAAGAACTATAAAATATAAATTTTAATTGATTATTTGTGGAATCCTTTAATTTATTTTTTTATTCAGAATTTCACGTAAAAATTTATGCAATTGATTATTTATCTTTATTCATTTATGCTTTAAAAGTTAATAATTATAAATTTCTAATAATAATTAAAAATAAAGTTTAAAAGGGCACAAATTTTAATATATAATAAATGAGGATGAAAGTTTCTTAAACAAAATTCTATAAGAAAATCCATATCTGGTTTATTTAGTGCATAGCTATCAATTCTTTTTCATTAGTTATTTCCATTACTGAGAAATGATTTTTACTTATGATTTTAATAATAATAGTAATAATAATAATAAATATACATAATATTTTAGAAAAACGTAAAAAATAGTAAGATAGGAAGACAGAGAGGAAACAGAAGGAACTCACGATGATCTCAGCGATGACGCGCGGCTGGCGAAGAGGTCGGAGCAGGAAGGCGAGTGCACGGGTAACAACAACAACGAGAATGATCTGGACGATCGCCAGCGGCAGAGCGTAATGGAGCGGGTTCTCTCCTTGCCATGCTCCGTCCGATGTCGCCTTCATCGGCGCCGGACAAACCGCAGCCGCCGTAGCATTTCTGGCCGCTGCCATTGACGATTTCCCCCTTTCAAGATCGAAAACCACAACCGACCCAAAATTCAGCTCGGAGAAAATCGATTTAGATTTCGTAATCCCAAGAGGAAGGAGAAGATGCGCTCAATATCTATTGATAGATTATCTATTTGGCAGGAAATAATTCATCGAGAGGAGAGATAAAGGCTTGAGATATAATTGGGGAAGGGAGAGAGGTCGGCAAGGAAAAACTTATAGTACTGTGATTGTTCTTGGTCAAAGTCGACCTCACGGTATCGAATTTTTAAATAACTGGTATTATTAAATTATATATATTTTAATTCTTTTAAAGCATATAATAAAATTTGCTATAGAGAATTTTTTTTAAAAAAAAGGGGTTAATAACTCTTATATTCAAATTATTAAAAATATGTATGCTAGAGCTGTTACTTGTGTGCAAACATAATGTGGTTTGATTAAGTATTTTCCTATTTCAGTTGGATTATAACCAAGATCAGCCTTATGTTCATATTTTTTTGTTTTAATCATGGATGTTCTCACTAGACATTTGTAATAGGATGTACCTTGGTGTATACATTTTGCTGATGATATTCTTCTTTTTGATAAGACTAGAGAGGAAGTTGAAGGTAAACTTGAATTATGGAGGTCAACCTTAGAGTCTAAAGGTTTTCATTTGAGTAAATCTAAAACTAATATATGAAATATAATTTTAGTAGTAATAGATATAATGAGGGGATTGTGACTTTGTGCGATTAAGTCATTAATAAGAGTACACGTTTTAGATATCTTGGATCTATTGTTCAGAGTGATGGTGAAATAGATGGGGATGTTATCAGTAGAATTCAAGTTGAATGGTTGAAGTTGAGGATTGTATCGGGCTTGTTGTGTGATAGAAAAGTCCCTCTCAAACTTAAGAAAAAATTATATAAGATGGTGTAGAGACTTGCAATGTTTTATGGTGCCGAATGTTAGCCAATAAAAGAGAAGCATAATACTAAGTTAAGTGTTGCAGAGATGAGGATGCTCGGGTGGATGATTCGCTTTACTCTTCGAGATAGGATACGAAATATGCATATACGTGAAAAGGTTGGAGTAGCACCAATGGAAGACAAGATTAGAGAGAGTCGCCTTATGTGTGAAATCTGATCACATAAAATGGCGGCCTTTGGATGACCCGGTTAGGAAAGTAGAAATATTATAGTTGACTTATGTTAAAAAAGGTAGAAGTAGACCTAAACAGACTTGGTCAAAAAAGATTAGAAATGATCTTTCTTTATTAGATTTAAATGATAATTTGACTTTTAACATGACACAATAGAGAAAAAAGATTCATGTAGCCGACCTCATATAGTGGGACAAAGACTTAATGTTGTTGTTTGTTGTTGTTGTAGGAAATAAATTATTTCTATACTTATACAGATTGTACTGATGGTTAGACCGAGGTAGTTAATAGGAGTTTTGGGTAATCTGTTACTGTCTTTGGTTGGCGAGCACGTTAGAGATTGGGATTTTATTTTGCCTACTGCTGAGTTTGCTTACAATAATTCCATTAAACTAACCACGGGCCTAAGTCCTTCTGAAATTGTATACGGATTCAAACCTAGACAGCCGTTAGATCTGATACCCATGTGTTTTATGTTTAGGATTTCTGAGTCTGCATCATCATTTGCATCTCTTTTGCATGAACTTCATAAGAAGATTGCATAACGAATTGAAAGTAGTAATAATGAATATAAACTACATGTAGATTTGAATCTGTAAAAAAAAAAAAAAAAAAAAAAACTAAAAAAAAAAAAAAATGAAATAAAAAATGATTGAATTTATTTTCAAATTAGTATTAGGCTTATTTTTTTTAAATGAGCAGCTGTATAATTTTTTAAATAAAAGGCAGCAAATGGACCTCAAAATTCAGAAATGAGCAAAATTAGAAGACCAAATTCTGGTTTTTAATAAACCGAATTATTTTCTTCTTTTTTTTCTTAATTAAACCGTTTTAATCCGTTATATTATAAATTTCCTGAAATTTTATGCATCTTTTAATTTTTTTAAATAGTTTTAATTTTTAAGGAATTATTAAAAAATGAAGTGCTTAGTTTTTAAAATTATATGTTAATGTAATTTGCAGTTAATTAGATTATTAAAAAGGTTTTGAATAAATTAAATTCTATTATTATTTATAAAATGGATTTCATAATAAAATGTTTAAATTAAATTATTAGTAATTTATTTATGTATTGTATTATTAAGTAGGTATAGATTATGATATTTTCGGTTTCCTAATAAACACATTATGCGTTATAATATTGTGATCGTTCTTGGACATAGTAAACCTCACGGCATCTGAATTTTTAAAAACTAATATTACTAAATTATATATATTTGATTTTTTTAGGAAAAAAATTATACAATTTATACTTAGATGAAATAAAAAATAATTGAATTTATTTTAAAATTAATATTATACAACTAATTTTAAAGTATAAATAATAATTTGCAAGTTGATTTGAACATGCTAAATTATAACTTTTAAGCTTGTAGTATATATATATTGTGTCATAGAATATTTGTGGCGGTAGAGAAATATAAAGTTTAACATCTTAGCTTTGTATGAAGATCCAATACACAATCACGTAGATGGGAGGGTGTAATATTCATAAGAGACACCAAGATTTTTATGTGAAAAACTTTGAAAAGGAGAAAAATCATGGGGTCTGACCCAGTTTAAATGAATCCACCATTATTTACAATTGATTACAAATAAGGCCTTTCTTTAGGAGAAGGCCTTAGCTTGGTGTAAAAAATATGCATCATATAAAATGCAATACATTATAGGACTTGAAAGAATCACTATTTATATGTTTGTTTGGTCGGTAGAACCATAGTCAGTGGGCGATGGAGGTTGGAAATACCGTAGTCTGGTCACAGTGGTCAGAGAGACCGTAGTCGGCGGGTGATAATGGTCAGAAAAGATCATTGACTAGCGATGAATGTCAGAAGGACCACAATCTTACTATGGAGCTTAGAAGGATCATAGTCGATGAGCTATAGTGGTCAGAAAGACAGTAGGCTGGCAATATATGTCAGAAATTCCATAGTCGACAGGCGATAGTGACTAGGAAGATCGTTATCTAGCGATGGAGGTTGAAAAGACCATAGTCAGCGGGCAACAATGGTTAGAAAGACTATTGTCTGGTGAAGGAGGTTGGATGGACCATAATCTTGTGGTGATGGAGGTCGAAAGTTTGGCAATGAGTAGAAGTCCAGCGTAAGGTAGATGTTCAATGATGGAAGAAATTCCAGTGTCAAATAGAAGTTCGACGAAAGTCCAACGACGAGCAGAAGTCCGGCGACTAATGAAAGTCTAGTATTAGTTGGTGACTGAGAGGTGGTCAAGGAGGAGCTTAGTTTCAAGAGAAATATCTAATTTCCCTTCCTCTCATCTCTTCTTTTCCTCCTTGCTTCGGATTCACTGTTTCCTCTTTTGACATCTCCCCGAATGAAGAATGACGGGTCTATTTATAGTTTTCTTAAAGTGGCGTGCCCAGTGTTGAGATAGTTGCTACTTAGTTCTTGCATGTTTGATATTGTTATAACTTATATATTTTTTATGATTCCAAATATTATTGCTTTGATTATTATTTCTCCTAATATATTTTGGAAGAATTATTTAGCTCTTGTGTGTACTAACATTTCAGGGGAATCATATTCCAGATTGTTGAAGTCTTCAAATCAATATTAGTTTAGAGTTTCTTGTAATTGAAGTCTCTATTTTCCATTTTATTGAGTCTAAACGAGTAAGATTGTAATTGAGTAACTTAGTACACACACATACTTGGGAGAGTTTAAAATTCATATTTTTTAAACTGATCGTACTGTATGATATCCGTTCGTACTGGACGATCTGGTTAGTTAATTTTTTTTTCCAACGAGCAGTCGAATGAATAGAAGTGAAAATTTTTCTAAGTATGGATAGTACTGTACGAACTTAGTTCGTACATGCCTTCCAGAGTACAAAATGGATGGGTCCTTGTTCGCTTAAAAATAATTTTTTCTAAGTATGGATCGTACGGGACGATCAAAGTTCATACATGCTTTCACAAATATGAAATTGACGGGTCCGTTCTCGCTCAAAAATATTTTTTCAAAGTATGGATCATACTATACGAACCCAGTTCGTACATGCCTTCTAGAGTACAAAATTGTGATATCCCATTTCGTCCTGACATTTCATTCAGATGAATTTAAAATTTTTTTATAATTAATCATATCGGATGATGATGTCATCTACCTGCGCCATCCATAGTATGAAATATTGGGGTTCTTTTTTGTATAGATGAATTTTAAAAATTTTCTAAATGTTTGTTAGTACCAGATACAAAATTATTTCATACCGATTCACAACAGGTTCATACATAATAGTATTTAAACTATTCAAACATATGAAATCCGATCGTATTGTATGATCGTGTATGCTCAAAATTCGTAAAATTTAGTTTTCTGGACAGTTTTTTGTGTCTTTTGTATAAAAGCTCCACTAAAAATTGACGTAAAAAGTCCTATCTTTGTGATTTTTCAAGGGCAATAAAAAGAGAGAGTGTAAGAGAGTATTTGAGAGAGATTTTTTGCTAGTAGAGTATGAAAAGTTTACAAGGTTACTCAAAGGTAAGGATCTCTATGTGATTTATATTTTTCACTCTTCCTCTTATCTTTTTAGATTGCTCGTGTGAAGATCTTTGAAGAATATCCTGTTCTCTGCTGACATTTGGAGGGTGTGAAAGGATGATTGTTCTCTACCGATACTTGGAGAGTGTGAACAACCAACGGTTCTCCGCCTTACTGTGGTGGCAAAAGGAGAGACACTTTTGGTAATAGTGCAATATCTGAAGAGGGAGTCTTCAGGGAGTACATGTAGGTCGTGTTAGACTGAACCACTATAAATCTTTGTGTGGTTTAAATTTTTGCATTTTATTTATTGCAAGTTTTTATTCTGTGGTAAAAAATTTTATTTTCAAATATATTAATTAAATTGCTACGAATCCTTAAAGCTTTTCAATTTTTTAAATCCAAGAGTAATTTTTTAAAATTATCAATTCACCTCACCTCTTGATTAGCCTTGGGATATTAGCTTAGGTTTAACAACCTAATCAAGATTCAATAAGGGTATCAGAGCTTTGTTTCAAAACTATAAGTTTAAAATACTTTTAAAAAATGAGCATGACTACTTTTGAAAACTGAAACACACCCGAAGGGTACTCGATCACTAAACCTCCGTTATTTCATAATATCTCTTTCAATTTTTTAAAAACATGCATGTCTATATTTTCACAATCACTAGATTTTTGTATATGAATTTTAGTTCAAGAAGGGTAAACAAAACGAACTAGATTGGTTAATGGCATTAGAGTTAAAACATTTTTTGCTGACTGGACTATAGAATAACATGACTTAGCATAGTTAAATGCTAAATGCCAAAACAGTTTTTTTTGTGCACTTAAGTCAAAAGATTACATGCAGATTTCCACTTGCAAAAGTGGAAAGGACATATAGGATAGACTTTGTATTTCTTATGAAGTAACTAATAAAGTAAAACAATCTAGACTAAACATCTTATTATATAACTATGAATTATTTCAATCAAATGAATTCATTTCTAAAATGTATACAAGATTTACTCAGATAGTTACTTCTTTGCATGCATTAGGTAGGGAATTAATTAATAAAATACTTTATTATTTGCCTACTACTTATGATGCTAAAATAATTACGATTATAGAGTATAAAGATTTAAATATTTACTCTAATGATAATCTTCTTGGATCATTAATTGCTTACGAGCAAGGAGTGAGTCAAAAAAAGATTGATACAGGAGAACAATGAAAGGAGAAGAACATAGCACTGAAAGTAAAGGAATCGGAGAGTGATCTGTCATAACCCGAGGATAAGGATAATATTACTTTGATGACCCAGGAGTTTTCTTAAAAGGAAGTAGAGGAGACACCAGTACTAAAATAGAGGTAAGTTCAATAAAAATGTTAAGATTTATAATGATGTGATTTGCTATGAATGTAGGAAACCTGGACATATAAAATCGGATTGACCCAATCTCAAAGCCACTCCTAGTAAGGAGAAGGTAGAGGAGAAAGTAAATGTGAAGAAGGGCAAGAAGAGCTTTTATAGAGTTTTTTAGGCAGACTCATCTTCAGATTAATTAGAAATAGAAAAAGGAGGAAGAAGTCACCAATTTGTGCTTAATGATTGACAATCTTGATTAGTCAGATTAAGAAGAGGTATGTGACTTAACTTATAATGAATTGTTATAAGTTTCTAAAAGAATACATGACGGATACAGAAAGCTTAAAAAATACATGCTAGTTTAAATCTTGAAATGTTAGAATTGCAAAGAGAGCATAAAATCCTTAGTAAATATCACATTTTGATAGATAACAACCACATGAGTATACTTGATGAATTTGATGGTTTGAATAAAAAGAATGATCTTTTAAAATTAGCCTATGCTCAATTGGAAAAAGAATTTAAGGATTTTAAGGATGAATCAGAGAGTAGAGAGCATTATTTGAATTATAGTAAGAATGTGTTAAAAGATTTAAACACATTTGTTAAATTAAAAGTAAAAGCTCTTGAGAAAAATAGGATACCACCAACACTTGAAGATTTTACTAATCCTATTTTGTGGCCAAAATTTTTAATACCCAAGAAGAATCAAATTTATTATAGAAAATTAAGAAAATCAATTCCTAGAGTAAAATGCTTTTCTTGTTGGATGATTGGACATATAGCACACACTTGTACTTTACATAGAAAAACTTATTTAGTATGAAAACCAAAGATGCATAAATCAAGTCATATCATATATGCATCTAGTTTTATTTTGCCAAAAGGAGAACCTAATTTTGTTTGCATTCCCAAGTCTAATATTTGATAGTTTTACAGGTACATTCTCCTGCATGACCACGTGAAAGCATTTGGTACCCAGACAGTGGTTGCTCAAAGCATATGACTGGAGACACTACATAATTTATATCGCTAGAAGCCAGAAGTGGATGTAGGATTACATTGAGAGATAACACTATTAGGAAAGTGGTTGGCACATGTATGATCGAAAACTTGTAAAATTTTTTCATTGAAAATGTACTTCTTGTAGAAAGCTTAAAGCATAATTTATTAAGCATAAATCAGCTTTGTGATAAAGAATACAACATAAATTTTTTTCGCACTAGCTACATATTAAGCCTCAATGGTAATGATATTTTACATAGAAAAAGGGTAAATAATATTCATATGCTAGATTTGAATTGTATTTCAGTTCCTAATATTTTTTGTTTGAAAACTATTTTTGATGATTCATGGTTATGGTATAGAAGACTCTGTCACTCTAGCATGAAAAATCTTAGGAAAATTACCTAAAAGGATTTAGTTAGAGGAATATCAAAATTAGACTTTATTAAGGATCACCTTTGCAATGCATGTTAATTAGAAAAATATGTGAAGTCATCATTTCATTCCAATAAAGATCTTAGAACTAGTAAATCTTTGGAGATTATTCATATGTATCTATTAATATTGTTAGTATAGCAGGGAAGGTATACAAATTTGTGATTGTAGATGATTTCTTAAGATTTACGTGGGTTAAATTTTTATTACATAAGAGTGAGTAATTTGAGTAATTTAGATATTTTTCGACTTGGATTTAAAGAAAATTAGGGTGTGAGATTTTAACGATTCAAAGTGATCACAACACTGAATTTGAAAATGAAAAATTTAAGAATTTTTATAAAGAAAAAGAGATTGATCATAATTTTTCTGCACCTAAAACTCCTTAGTAGAATTGGATAGTCAAAATGAAGAATAGAACATTAATTAAAGCCGCTCAAGCCATATTGGCAGAATATTCACTTCCTAAATATTTTTGAGCTGAAGTAGTTAGCACTGCATGTTATATTTTTAATAGGATGAATATTAGATCAAAATTAAATAAAATATCCTATAAATTTCTTAAGGGGAGAATGTCTAATTTGTCACATTTGTATGTTTTTGAATGTAAGGTGTTCATATATACTAATGGAAAATCTACCTTAGGATAATTTGATTCAAAATCTGATAAAGAAAATTTTTCTTGGATATTCTAGCGTTGAAAAATCTTATAGAGTATTTAACAAAAGAACTTTAGTTGTTGAGGAGACCACACATGTTATATTTGATGAATATGGAATTTAAAATAGCCAAATTTAGAAGAGGATGAAATAGAAAATAACTCCCTGAATATTGAAAAGATTATTTTGGAAGAAAATGTAGAGAAAGAAAACCCGTTGCCTAGAAATTTGAGATTTTCTAAAAACCACCATAAGGAACTAATTTTAGGTAAATCTAGTAAGGGTGTTAGGACTAGGTATGAACTAAGCAAAGAAGTCAATTATTCTACCTTTATTTTAATGATCGAATCCACAAATATAAATCAAACACTTTCGAATGAATTTTGAATTTTGGTAATACAAGAAGAATTAAATTAATTTATGAGAAATAATATTTGAGAATTAATTACAAGGCCAAAGGATCCAAATGTAGTTAGAACTAAGTGGGTATTCAAAAATAAAATGAACGACCTATAGGTCATCTAGCATCAGGACCCTATCTAGATGACAGTTGTATATACAATCCCAAGCAGTTATAATTTGAAAATTGAAATGCATTATTTGAGCCACACTTGGCCATGCTCCTTTAATTTAAATGGGGTCTTAAGCGTCTTCTGAAGTACCTGTGCAAAGCATAATATATAAACCTGATTGTATTAAGGTAGAGCATGGCCATCTACACAAAACTGTATTAGTATAAAAAGATCGCTCACAACTTAAGGGTAGATCTAGCTCACAAGCAACCACAGTAAAAAGTGTAGTAAATAAGTAAGTAAATAAACTCAACAGTTCTTAACTAGCAAACAGCATGCAATGAAAGCTCAAAAATTCGGCACACATCAGAAAAGTAAACACCCGTCTATCCTAAAACTAGAGTCGGTGATCCTAGCAAACCATCTAAAGTGTGTGAGGTAGGCTGTGTGGTTTTGATGTGTCCTAAATAGGGTATTTGATTGAAGTTATTTAAGGTTCTTGTTAGTTGAAAGGCTTGAGGGATATTTAATTAAAGTTTAAATCTCAATGGCTTTGGATGAATTTTAAAATTAATTCTTAATTATTTGTTGGAAACCATATTTGTTTCACACCGAGGCCATGAAGTTTATTTCACCTTCATTGGGGCTAAGTAAATAGCCTCGTAGGCCTGGGTTACCCAGTGGTATCCGGTATAATTAAGTGTTTTGATTTGATTAAAGTTCAAAAGTTAATAAATTTTACTTAAAAGTGTTTGATTGCTGATTTTAAGAGTTTGATTAATTTAAGTTTTTCATTAATCGATTCATGGCATTGTGCCAGCAGGCTCGAGGAACAAAGCCTCCTTAGGACACGTAGCCCCGCAGCCCGGTGTAGTCCAGCCGATAAACCAGATTAATGTGATTGAGTTAAGGATTTTAAAAGGTTAAATAATTAATAATTAATCTATTTTAAAGTTTAACACCCTTTAGAATCCATTCGTGGCATTGTGCCACCAGGCTCGAGGAATAAGCCTCCTTAGGACACGTAGTCCCGCATCCCGGAGTAGTCCAGCCAATAAACTTCATTTTTAGGATGGTTGTTTTGTTTTAAAAGGTTTGTTGTGTGTTTTAAACATTAACTTAATATTTTCTGGAGTTTTAGAGTGACTTTGAGATTTATGATTTTTTGGATTATTTTAATCATTTATTAAGGGGTTAAAAGTGTTTTCTGGAAAACTAATATTTTATTAAAATACTAGACCTTAATACAATCAGTTAGATAGTAAGAACACTGAAATTGGATTTTTCTACATTTAGTTACGAAGGTTTGAACTGATTTTAACTTAAGGTTGACCGGTTTGTTGACTTTTTGATTTTGACAAATTTCTGGAAGTTTAATATTTTTAATAAATATTAGACATTAGTATGAGTTAAATTCAAGTGAGTTTGGTCAATTTGAATTTTTCTTGAATTAGTTATGAAGCTTTGAAGTTTGATGTATTTATTGAATTTTTTTAATTGTTTAATTAGAGGGCTTTTTGTGATCTTGCTCCAAATGAGATCCCAACTCCTTGAAATCAGCTCCAAAGGTCAGGAACGACCTAAGGAGAGATTCCAAAGTGTTTGGAAATTTTTTGAAATTTTAATTATTATTAATTAATTAAATTAATAAAATATTAATTTTTAATTAAAATTAAATTAAGTGCAGAATTGCTGCCAAATCAATTTAGTTTCAATTTTCATTAATTGGGAGCTTAATTCTAGTTAGTTAGAGGGGTTGTTTATATTTTTTGGGTTTAAAATGGATTTATTATATTTTCTGGAAGTTTTAATGGTTAATTGGAGGTTTAAACTTAATTAGGTTGATTAAGGGACTTAATGATTTCTAAAGTCAGTGAAAATTTTTCCTAAGGCTTAGAATGTCACTAAGTTTTGTGGTTCAAATTTAAAATCAATAGGAGGTGTATCCTAATTATTGGAATTATTTTAAGTCTTCTAATCAAAACTTTAGTTATTGTCCTTAATGTCACTAAGTTGTGTAGGTTTGAATCAAAGTTCTACTAACCCTTAGCATATAAAGCATGCATGAGCACATAAACACATTCAACACCTAAATCTAAGAGAGCTATAGACTATGTGGTGTGTGTTTCCTAAACATGCAAAAACTAATTATTATTAAATTAATTTGAATCTTGATTAGTGAATAGTTAAAGCAAAACTATACACTAATCACTCCCCATAATTTCTATTCAAACAAGTTTAATCTAAATTTAATATTTCAATTGATCGCTCAAAATTTAAATATTTAAACACATATAATTTTAAAATAGTTTTGAAATATATATACTTATATATGAAAAATTATACATAAAGATATAAGTTTTAAAATAAAATAATTTTAAAAAATACTTGAGAGATCCTCTGATTTTTTTAAATCATTTGAAAATAATTTTTAATTTCAAAAATATTTAATATAATATTTAATTAACTACTAATTAAATATTAAAAAATATTCATATAATTCAAATTAATCAAGATAAATGAATATTTTAATCTTAGAATTAATTTTAAATTAGAGTATTTTGAATTTAAAAAATTTTGATATATTATTTATAATTTTCAAAAATAATTTGAATTTAAATTAAATTTCTAAAGTTTGAGGTTAAATATATAATTTAAATTAATTTTAAATTAATTAATATTCAAAATATTTCATAAATTAGATTAAATTGAACTTTAAAAAAAAATTCTAGAATTTAAATTATTAAAATATTATTTGAATTTAAGTTTAATTAAATAATGATTAAATCCTTAAATGTTTAAACATTTTAAAACTATTTAAAAATATATATTATATATTAAATTAGATTAAAATTTAAGTTAAATTATATATATATATATATATATATATATATATATATATATATATATATATTAAATATTTTAAATATATATACATATATTGTTTTTATTAAAATATGTTTTAAAATGAAGTTTTAAATTTTATTAAATATTTAAGATTATTTTAATTAAATATTAACTTGAAATAAGTAATATTTAAAATACTATAAAATATATTAATATTTTATTTAAAATTAATTTTAAATTAATGCTTTTAATTTTCTGATAATATTTATATAAAATAAATATTTTTTATAATTTTAAAATAATTTTAAATGATTTTTAGAAGAAAACTGTAATTAAAAAAGATTTAAAATTAAATTAAATCCTTTTTAATTAACTGGCGGCGCCGGCGGCCACCTGGCGTAATTTTGTTCGCCGGATCAAAACACGTTGCGGCGGCTGACACGCGTCGCTCGCCGGGTGCCTCACGCTGTTTCACTTAACCACATAGGCACACGCCCACGATCGTTCGATCCTCTGTGTTTATGGATCAACGATCACGATTAGATCTCACGGATGAGAGATCAGACGATAGAAACTTGATCCCGCGGTTCTAGATGGAGGGTCCAGATGCCGCCAGACCAAAAACGAACGCCAAATCGGATACACGGTCGGACGAGGGCAACCAAAAGGCTTGATCTGGATCGTTGATCGAGCGATCGATAGTTCAAAAAAAGTACGCCTTAACCAGACTATGAAAATGCCCTAAGAAGCATTTTTTGGCTCATTCAGGCGAACGATCGACAGTCCAGAAAACGTACGCCTTAACCAGACTACGGAAACACCCTAAGAAGCATTTTTTGGCTCGTTCAGGCGATCAGATGGATCAACCTTTTTGAAATTTTAGATTTATATTAAGAGAATGAATAGAAACTCTGGGGATATAATCTCATGGCATAAAATGTATTGAATCAAAAGCTATTTAAACTAGGTGTCTTAAACAAGGGTTTGAATTTATACCTCAGTTTAAGGATTGATTAAACCATTTTTTGATTCTCTAAGCTTGTAGTCTATCCATGATTAAGTTCCTAGTTGAATCTATGCTTCGACACGTCACGAATTGCCTGGAATAAGCCTTGGATGGACTTGAGCTTGAGTTCACCGGAATCCAAACGCCGGTGGGGTTTGACGGCTGGGTTTTGGTCGGGATGTGAAGAGGAGATGGTTAAAGGGTTGAATGAGCATAGAGCTTGGCTGGAGAGGCTTGAGGTGGTGAGAGAGTGCTAGGGATTGAATAGAAGCTCGTTTCATTGCTTTAGCTCTATTCAAATAACCCTAGGCTATTGGACGGCTAGGATCAAATGGCTAGACTTCCAGATGCTGCCATGTGTCCCTGGGAGTGGTTGGGAGTAGGGGTATCAAAGGACAAAGGTACATATGAGGTGGAAAGCCCCTTTTGTCCTTTAGTCCACATGGGAGTGAATGAGAGCCATTAGATCTTGATCTAAGGGCTAGGGTGAGCTCTAGGAAGCTTCTAGAGAATGTCTTTACAACTGGAATGGTTCAGATTAAGGAGGATTAATTTTAAGGGGTCATTTGACCAACTTTGACCCCTCCAAAGGATTGATTTGACTGTTTTATTGGTCCCTTGCCACATGGAAGATGAAGTGGCATGGGGGTTTATATTTTGGGACTATTGGAATGACTTGACAGAGAATGGGCTAGCTTAGGTCAATTCATTTGGTCACTTAAGCCACTTCAAATGAGTTGGTTGACTATGTTGACCCGTCAACTAGTCAACAACAAGTGAGGTGGCATGTGAGGATAACATGGGTGTTGGGGTGATGGATTTAAAGTTTCAAAGTTAATGTTTGAATATATATAGGAATATGTAAGTGGAAATTTGACTCTTATTTTGGGTTTGACTAAGTAAAAACTCCAATTAATTTGACTCCAATTGAGTTGAATGGGGTTGAAACATGTTTAGTGATGTGTTTGAGATTTTGAAAGGTTTGATATGATCAGAATGGGTTGCTTTGATTGAATGTATTGAATTGGGTCATATGGGTCAAATTTGACCAACCATAGCTTAGTTGACTTGGTCAACTATTGATTGAGTAAAAGGTCCAATTTTGGGTTCAACAAGTTTGAAATATAGTTTTGAGTTTATTGGAGGTGTTTCGAAGGTTTGAGAAGGTCAATTAGGTCAAAATACCTATTTGGGCCCTTAATGGGCCATTAGGTCGACCCTGGTTGACTTGGTCAACCAGATGAGCTCAGGGTCTGGAAATGGTTTTAAAAAATTTGATTTGACATTTGGAAATTGCTGGAAGAGGTTCCAAATAATTTGTAGTTTGTTTGGTTTGAAATGAGTATTTGAATCCCATAGGGGTATTTTAGTAATTTTGACCCCTGGTCAACTGGGGGTCAAAGTAGGTCCAAAACAAATACAGTTTAATGTTCAACAAGTCATAATCAAGAGTCTTGAAGTGATTGGAGGCTTTGTAGAAAGCTCCAGGATCGAAATCCACTGGGTGACAGGTCTAGTGGCATAGGCCGTAAATATTTGAAGGTTTTACAACCTTTGAATTTTGGTTTAGATTATGGTGTCAGAGACCTCAGAATGGGCTCAAATTTGGTGGGTTGCTTCCAGAGATATGTTTTAGAGTATTTGAAAAATCCTTAGAAAAGGCTTTCAGGACAAAGCCTTTGAAACTTGGATTTGAGTCTGGATTTCTGGATTTGAAATGGGTTTTGGATTTGAATGATTAATATTGAGCTATCCAAATCATTTATGATCATTTGGGGTGATCATAAGTGATTGGGTAGGATTAAACTTAAGTTAGAAGCAAGATCAAGGTTTGAACAGAAGTTTGAATATTTAAATTGGACTAATGTCTGGATTTTGATTGAGGCTTGAATTGAATTTAGATTTGGATTGGCTTGAAGTCAGGATTTATTTGAAGTTTGAATTGATCTGAGATCTAAATTAATCTCAAGGTCTGGATTGATCTAAGGTCTGGAGTCTAGACTGATTCTAGGGCCTAGAATAGATCCTAAGGTGTAAATTGATCTAGGGATTAAATCAAAAGAGAGTCAGGATTGATCTGGGGTTTGGGTTGGTCCTTAGTAACCTCATACAAAAATGAGGTCAATAAATGGACCCCCAATATGTGTAATAGAAAGAAGTTCTATTGCACGTATATGTGTTGACTGAATTGAAAAGTCTGGTCTGGAATTTTGATCGTAAGGGAAAGAAAAAATTTATCCCTGGAGAATTGAGGTTTGAAATTTTGAATTGCTACTAGGGTAGTGCCACAGAGGGCGTACTCCACCGCTAGTGAGTCTAATCCTATAGGTAGGAAAATTCTATCCCTAAAGGAATAGAAAGTCTAGGTGATCGTGTAGGCAGGAAGAGTTCCTAACTATAGAGGATCGAATTTATGTTTTGATTCTAAAGGAAAGGGAGCCTAACTTTAAAAGATTGAGTTTGGATTTGATTCTAAGGGAAGGGAAGTCCTAATCCTAGAGGTTTGAGCCCGGAGTTGGTTCTAAGGGAAGGAAAGACCTAACCCTAGAGGACTGAGTTTGAAATTGGTACCAAGGTAGTGCCATGAGGGGCGTACTCTACCACTAGTAGATCTAGTCCTAAGGGAAGGAGGAAACCTAACCTTAAGGAGAAGAAGACTGAATTTGGAATTTGACTGTGAAATTGAAAATAGGGAGTCTAATCCTAGGGGAAAGAGAACATCTAACCCTAAGGAGAAGAAGACTAGAGGACCCTGTGGGAAGGAAGCATTGCTTCCCACGAGATAAAATCAAGGTTTTGAAAAAAAAAACTAAGATGGTGCCACAAAGGGCGTGCTCCATCACTAGAAGATCTAATCCTAAGGAGAGAAAGCATGATGGCTTACATCTGTCCTTAAAGAAGAGAAGATTCGAAGATCTTGTGGGAAGGAAGCATTGCTTCTCATGAAAGATCGGGTCAGGATTTGAATTTAGGATGGTACCGCAAAGGGCATACTCCATCACTGAAGAATAATCTCATGGAGGGGAAAATTACTCTACACGAAAGATTTAATCTAGAATTTAAAACTAGGATAGTGCCACAGAGGGCGTACTCTATCACTTGTAGATTTAATCATAAGGAAAGAAAGCACGATGACTCACATCTATCCCTAAGGAAGAGAAAATTAAAGATCTTGTGGGAAGGAAGCGTTGCTTCCCACGAAAGATCGGATATGGAATGATCGTATATGAAGAAAACTTGCTTCATATAGAGGATCGAGTCTGGACGATCGTATGTAGAGGAAACTTGCTCTACATAAAGAATCGGGTCTGGACGATCATATGTAGAGGAAACTTGCTCTACATAAAGGATCGGGTCTGGGTTGATCTTCTATAAAGGAAACTTGCTTTGCATAGATGATCAAGTTTAAATTATTATATATAGAGGAAACTTGCTCTATATAGAGGATCGGGTCTGGATTTATCTTCTGTAAAGGAAACTTGCTTTACACAGAGGATCGAGTTTAAACGATCATATATAGAGGAAACTTGCTCTATATAGAGGATCGGGTCTGGAATAATCATTGGTAGAGGAAACTTGCTCTACGGATGATTGAGTTTGGATGATCATATGTGGAGGAAACTTGCTCCACATAGAGGATCGAGTCTGGAATGATCGTATGTGGAGGAAACTTGCTCCACACAATGGATCAGGCCTGGATGATTATATGTAGATGAAACTTGCTCTACATTAGATCAAGGTTAAGATTAAAATTTTAGGGTGGTGCCATGAGGGACGTATTCCACCACCAAAGGGTCTAAACTTAAGGCAATAAGACATAATAAACCACATTTAGCCTTAAGAAAAGAGACATGAGATATTGAAATTTAAGAAGATTTGAACAAAATTGATTAAACTTGATTAAAAATTTGAAAATTTTATTGATTGAAAATTCGAGCTACATCAAGCATAATATTGAAAGTGCTCAGATGACACTAGAAAGTGCTCTGATACCACTTGAAAGTTCGTTAGGGATGTTAGGCCCTTATGAACTGGCCCAAAACTAAAAAGAGAGAGGTGAATTAGTTTTTAAAGATCTTTTAAAATAAAACTACAAACCATAATCACCATGAAGAAATCAATGATGCAGAAATTAAATGCGGAAGTAATAAAGGAAAAAACACACCAGATTTATGGTGGTTCGGTCAAACCTTGACCTACGTCCACTCCTTGGAGGCACCCTCCAAGTATTGCACTAAACTAAGTGTCTCTCCTTTAGCCCCCACAACTAGGCGGAGAAGCCCTAACAAAATCACTTCCACCTTCCTCGGTACGGCGGAGTCGCCGGGTCCTTTAACTCCAAAGAGATCTTCTTCTTTGGTGAACTTCCCTCGAGACAAGCCTTGAATTCGATGGTATTCAGGTGTGAGCTTGCTGGAGCAACCGTGTGGAACCCCCTCCACACTCCCTTGAGTCCCCCCTCACAGGATCTTCTTCCTCTCTCAAACTCCACCCTTTCCTCACTCCCTTTCAAGATCTCTCTTCAAGTTTCCCCCAAAAGAATGAAGCTAAAATGGTTGCCAAAGACACTTATCAAGTGTCATTTCATAGTTTAAATAAAAGATCTCAAAACAAGCTCATTAAACCAAGTTGCTGACATTATCGTCCATGACGATACTAATATCATCCTGTACGATCAGTGCAAAATATGCCCAATCAGTCAGGATGATTTGAGACTATAAGAAGAAGTTTGTTCATATCGTCCAGGACGATAATATATCATCCTGGACGATCAAAACAAATCATGGAATATCATTCTGAACATCGCCTTGAAAAACATCTGTCTGATGTCAAATTGTCCAGCGTATCGGCCTGGACGATTTTGCGATCGTCCAGAACAAATTTGATCGTGCAATCAAGTCATAATTACTTTCCTTAAATTCCAGAGAAATTTTGGAAAAATTGTCCTGGATCGTCCTAGAAGATATTTTATAGTCCTGGACGATCCACCTGAACGATGTCCAAAAATAAGTAATTCCTAAATAGATTTGGTGGCAGATTCTTTATGTTTTGAGCCTATCATCCTGGCCGATACAAAATCGTCAAGGACGATGTTTTTTGAATAATGATGGCTGCTTTAATAAGGATGCCCTAATTAGGGTTTCTACTTTTGAACTGATCATCCAGGACGATATACAATCTATCCGGACGATGTTATAAAAAACAGTAAACTCTAGGGAAAAGTTAGAAATCTTCCAAGTTACAAAGCATCAGGAGCCACACCAAATATAATATACTCAAGAAAGGAAAAGGATTACAAATTGACTCAGATCTAGTCTACCCAATCTTGAGCTGGTTCCAAAATACAATCTAATCTTGTGGACCTGCAATGTCAGTAAATGGGGCAGTTGTAGAGATATAAGAGTGTTTGCTATCATCAAAATCATAAACCATTAAAACAGATCCGCAACAATCTTCCCCTTTTTGATGATGGCAAACAATTCAATTTGAATTTTCAAAAAAGAAATATTTTCTCCTAATCTCCCCCTCACTAGAATAATACTTTAAAAATAGGAGAGATAAAAATATTTTTGTTGTTTTTAATTTTTTGAGAAAAGAGATACAAACAGTACAAAATTCAACAACAGTACTTTCTCCCCCTTTGATATTATCAAGAAGAGAAGGGGTATAAACAATAAAAACAAAACAATTAAAAGACAAAAAATGATCCGTGATCTAGTGAACAAAATAAATATTCTAAAAATGAGAAAGTTACCTCTTGATTTTGATCAAAAACTTTGTAGAATTGTATTGAGAACGCATAACCCAAAAAAGGTTAGAAATTCAGAATTTAATAATCTAAACTCAAGTTATTTAAAAAGGCTAAAAAAATTTATAATTCAATATGTAAATCATAGAATAAATTAGAAAAAGAAACACTAATTTTTCAAAACTTCTTTCATAAAATATATCTAATAGAAGATTAATGCACGAATTGTTGAATTAGGAATCATGTTTTTCAAAATCAAGTATCGAAAGTATCAAGGATTTTCTTAAGCTTTTAAGAAGTACAAGAATGGTAAGCATTAAATTTTTTGGGCTCATTTTATGCCTCTTGTCAATTTGAATGGCGCTCTTTGCGCATCTTTTGATTTTTGATACACTTTTGTGTATATATTTCAATTTGGCATCTTTGAGCATCTTTTATTTTTGGCATCATTGGCTAATTTTTTTTTAATATGCTACTTTTCTAAAATCTTAAAAACAAAAGTAAACACATCCTATTGATAAAGCAAATTCTTGATTAAAAAAATTATGAGTTAGATTCAACAACTTGCAAAAGATCCCTATGCGATAAATAAATTGTAGGAAGATAAAAAATTTTAGTTTCAAAGACTAATTTAAAATATGAAAAAGATTTTAAATCAAAAGTAGAATAACCTCTTTTAGGAAATAGAGATTGAGAGTCAAAAACATGAGTTTCCTTCCTTTGACTGCTTTTAGAGAAGTTAATCACAACTTACCAAAGATTTCAAGAAAAAATAGGAAGTAAGTTTTTCATTTCTAGAAAAGTGAATGTGTGTGTTGATCAGAGAAAAAATTTCATGAAACAAAAAATTCAAAAAATAAAAACACAAAATAAAAATCGAAACAAAATAAATAAACAAAAAAAAACTAAAAACAAAACACAACACAAACACAAAACAAGGCTTTTAATCATTATCTTTCTCCTGGTCCGATGCTTCAGAAACCAGGTCTTCCCAGGAAATTTTTTGCTTTTTATTATCTTCCCAGTTTAAAATTTGTTTCGCTTTACCCTTTTCTTTTGCTGGAAGAATTCTTAAATTAGGGCACTGATTTTTCATATGACCAGGCTTCCTACAATGAAAGCAAATAACGTCAGATGAAATATTAATATCCTTACCATTTTTACCTTTATTCTACTTTTATTGATGCTTATGCTTTGGTGAGCTTTTTGATTTGCTTGACAAGTCATTACATTCGTCACCAACTAAGCTATCTTTTTCCGTATCTTTAGCTTTTAGAATAATCGTTTCACTTGCATCCACAAGTCTTTGACCCAAAATTTGCTCGTAGGCAATGCGTGAGCCAATCAAATTATCAATAGAATATTCATTCAAATCTTTTGAATCACAAATAGTAATTTCTTTAGCATCAAACTTATTTAGTAGACAATGAAGAATTTTGTTAACTTTTTCAAAATTTAAAAATTCTTTTCCTAAAACATGCAATGATGTTACAATTTGGATAAATCTAGTATACATCTCTAAGATTGTCTCATAAGATTTCATGGAAAATAATTCATAATCATGCATTAACATATTCAACTTGGATTGCTTGATTTCACTAGTGCCTTCGTATATGGTGTGTAGTTTATCCCAAATTTTCTTACCAGTAGTGCACGTGAATACTAACATATAATCTTCAGAATTTAAAGCATAGAAAAGTAATTTAAAGATTTTGCATTCAATTGAGCATCTTTTCGTTCATCTCTATTCCATTGACTAAAAGAAATGTCAGTTTTAATTCCATCTAAAATACGTGACGGTAATGAATAACCAATTGAAATCTTATGCCACATGCGAAAATCAATTGATTGCAAAAAAGGTAGTTCCTACAAAAGGTTCACTCTTTTCATTTTTATTTATTACAGTAGTTCCTACAACTACAGGAGAGGAAATCATCCCAACATCCTCCTGCGATAACTCCAGGTCAACCTCCCAGATCGGGCCCCGGGCTCTCATCGGTAACTGTTGAGAAAGACGAAAAGATTGGTTAATTTACTTTTTAAATGCCTGAGATAGTGCTATATCCCAACCATCTTCAAGAGACAAAGAAAGATTAGAATTCTTACTTGAAATGGATTTGGCAGACCCCTGATCCGGATCGACTAGGTACTCCTTTGGAGTTATTATGTTACCTTGACGGAAGTTCTTCTCGAGCCAGTCCTTAAAGACTATTTATTCTTCTATTGTGTGGTCCAACATGTGGTGGTAGGGGCAAAAGGTTGGATCATCCTTTTTATTTGCCTCTTCCGGCTTCTTGGCCTCCGACAATCAAAAATCTGGTTTCTTTTGAAGGCTCTTAAAGATCTTTCTCACCGACTCCATTTTAAATGGATACAGACGAGCCTATCTCTTTTTAAAAGTAATCTGGTGAGATTCCTTTTTTTTTTTGAAGATTACAATAGCAAATGCATTAAAGGAAAGGAAAAAACAGGGTACTAACTAAAGAAAAAATGTTCACATTCCTTCTTCAAAAGTTATCCTAGAGAAGAAGGGATGTTTACAAAAGAGTAGCTATCAAAATAAAAAATTGTAATCTAAAGCCATAGTAGCACACATGTCGGCTACTCTATTACCATTTTTATGTATATGGTTGAAAATTACCTTATTGAAATCGGCCAAGAATAGAAGATTCTCCTCTATTCTGATGTAGCTTTGCCACTTCGCCTTATTCAAAGAATTTTGAATGAATTTGATAACATTGATGTTATCACCTTCTATTATGAGTCCTTTGCATTCAACCATCCATGATTATAAGTATTTCCTGATTGAAATCATAGCTGCTAGCTCAAGGTTAGCAACGTCCCAATGAATTCTATTTTCCCCAAAGGCCACCAATAATCTGCTTTTATCTTCTCTAAAACAACCACCAATTCCAGCATTATGAGAAGGTAGGAGAGCCGCATCAACATTGATCTTAGTCCATCCTAGCGGTGGAGGGTGCCAAACAGTTTGAAACTCCCTAGGGAGATTAGCACCCCAGCTAGCAATGAGAGGATTAGAAGATAAGTAAGCCGTGGACAACACATTTGCTGCAGTTGCTGATGCCGTATTAGCAGTTTTGCCATGAGCCACTTCATTTCTGTTTTTCCAATTTTAATATACAACATTGCAATATAGAATAACAATATTAGGTGCAATCATTGAGAGATGTTTAAGTTCACTAAGACATTCATCCAGGGAGTAAAAAACTGGAACAAAAATATCCCATTCTTGGATTTTCCTCAGCACTTCCTACAAATGTTTACACATAACAGTTATGCATGATAGATTTTCAATTTCTCCGCATCCTCTAGCACCTTGTTCATCATTATTGAGTTTTCTAAATTTCAAGAACTCATTTGTTGGGATTTCACCTCTACTCAACCTCCACCAAAACAATTCCACCCGTGCCATCATTTTTAGTTTTTTTAACCAAGTAGCAAATCTGGAAACTATTTCACACATTTGCTTGTTGCTACAACGAGCCTCATATGCCCGGGCTGTAATAGATTTGCCTGATAAAGGATGAATTTCATCCATGAGATCATCAAGAACTTCACTATCAATCTTGATATGTACAATCACAGAAATCAAATTCTCATTAAAATAACAGAGCAATTCTTCTATCTTCCATGATCCGTTCGAGTCAATAAAATGGTTGAGCTTTAAACCTTCCAATCCCAAAGCAGCCAGCAGTAATTGGCCATTCATTGAAACTCTTATCTAATAACCATATATCATTAACAACATCAATAATTCTACCATTAGCCACTCTCCACCTCAAAAGAGGTTTCAAGTATCTAGCTCCTTCATTTAACACTTTCCAAGCAACAGAAGTGTTACTCTTGCATTTAGTCTTCCAAACGTTGTCTCCATACTTGGCTGTAACAACACGTGATAGTAAAGAGTCAGGATTTTGGATTATCCTCCACGTTAATCTAGCTTTAAGAGGCCCTGCTCTATCAATAGCCGAATGAAAATTCATCCCACCCTTATTTCTTGATTTTCATAGAGTACTCCAAGCTACATAATGTATCTCCTTCTTACCATTTCTCTTGTTCCAAATGAAATTTCTGCAGCATTTATCTACCTCCTGAAGAACTTTCTTAGGCACCATATTATGAGTTGAGACAAAATTTGGAAGAGATAATAACGATGTCTTTGCAAGTGTAAATTTTTCGGCCAAGGAAAGACATTTACCTCCCCAAGTGTTTTATTTATGCAAAACTTTATCAATGAGGAACTGAAAATATGCTCTAACCTGTCTTCTAAGCACTAACTGGACTCCTAAGTAATGCAGCTCTTTAACCATTTTGAAGTTCAGAATTCTCTTTACTCGAACCCTCTCAATTTTGCACATGGACTTACTAAAAAGAATTTGTGATTTTGCATTGTTTACTTTCAAACCAGTCCAACTACAGAACTTTAAAACAATCTTCTTAATTTAGTGGCCAAAGTTTTAAAAGCATGAGAGAAAATCAATACATCATCGGCATACAAGAGATGGCTTTTTTTTGAGATCTTTGTGAAGTTTGAATTCCCAATTCTTGACCATCTTGAGCCATAGCTAAAGAGAAAAGTTGAGCGCACAAAATAAAGAGATAAGGGGAGAGGGGGCAACCTTGACGAAACCCATTTGCCGCAGTGATCCACTTGGAAGCTTTACCATTGATGATTAAGGAAAATATGGCACTTTTAACACATTCCATAATCAACACAATCATCTTCACCAGAATGCCAAACATCTGCAGTACTTGCTCTAAAGCATCCCAACTCATATTGTCATAAGCTTGCTCCATATCAAGCTTAACCACCATAAATCCTTTTTTATTTTTTGTAATTCTAAGTTTATGAAAAATCTCTTGAGCAATAAGGCAATGATCCGACAGTGAGTGACCATTAATAAAAGCAGCTTGTTCTTCAATGACACATTTGGAATTGCAGTTCTTTATTCTATTCAAAATAATAGTTGCCACAATCTTGTAGGTAGTTTGACATAGGCTTATAGGCCTAAAGTTGGACGGCATGGTAGGATTTTTTATTTTTGGAATTAAAACTACTAACGTATCCTTCCAATCATTATGCATAGAACCAGTTTTAAAAAAACTGTCAATCACCTTCCAAGTATCTTCTTCCACAATTTTCCAAAAAAATTTGAAAAAGGATGTTGTAATGCCATCTAACCCCGGAGACTTGCTATTACCTTGATTGAAAACTGCCTTTATCAACTCCTCTTTAGTGAAGTCAGCCTTTAAGAAATCAGCCTCCTCAACCTAAAGCTGCAGGTTTGAAGGGACTGAAGGCCAGCCCGACAGCTGACATTCCCTTGAAGCCCATTTTTTACTGAAAAAATCATAGAAGACTTCCTCAATTTGCACAAAATCTTCTAAAAACTGACCATTTTCATTCTTGATCTGCCATATAAGATTGCCATTCTTCTTAGCCGAAGCAAACTGATGAAAATTGCTGGAGTTCCTATCACCTTCTTGATACCATTTGATTTTTGCTCTTTGCTTCCACCAAGTGGATAATCTACTCAAAGTAACATTTAATTCATGTACCTTACTTCTTAGAAGCTTCAATTTATCAGTTGTGAATCCCTCACTACTTGTTTCTTCTAGCTGCAACTGTAGAATATCCTTTTTCAAATTCTCTTTCAACAAGTTCAACTCCTTACACTTATTCTTGTTCCAATAATAAAGAGCTTTCATGGTTCTTCTTAATTTCCTATGTAGAATTTCAGCACTTGAACCATAGTCAGATTTCCTCCATGCCTTAACAACAATGTGCCAAACCGCAGGATATGATTTCCAACTGTCTTCAACTCTAATAAATTTAGATTTCTGGTTTTGCGGTTCCACCATATTTAAAACAATGGGAGCATGATCTGATGCAATTCTAGGAAGATGTCTCACCTTGGCCATAGGAATTCTTTGTAAAGCAATAGAATTTATGAAGCATCTATCTAATCTCTCCCAAATTCTTGAGTTTCCTTCTTTGTTATTACACCAAGTGAACCTTGGTCCCACATAACCAAGATCATGGAAATCATTATTCATAAGGAACATCTTCATCTCCTTAGGTCCACAAGAGAAGTGGAACCTCTTTCCATCTTTCTTATCCTCCTTTGAGAGGATGCAATTGAAATCACCACCTATAATAGCCGGAGTATCTCCCTGCATAGAAACTTCAAGTGAATGTTAAAGATTTCTACGGGTTCGAACATTTTTACCACCGTAAACTGTAGCCACCTTCCAACTGTCTAAAGCAGTGCTATTCAAATTACTCATAATTAATTGGGATGAAACTTCAATGGCTTCAAAAGAAGCCAAACATCTTTTCCAAATCACCAAAATTCCACCGGATAACCCAACTGCTAGTTGAAAACAGTAATCCCAATCAATTCCAATAATGGAATCAATGAATGTCATGCCTTTCTAAGTAGGTAATCTTTGTTTCAGTAAGACCAACAAAGAAACAATCATTGTCATTAACAATCTCCCTAAGATATAGGGAGGCCATCCTCTTTCTAGGCCCTACAATTCTAGAATATAATAGATGCCATTATAAAATAACAGGGGAATGATCCCCTATCATTTTATTATTCTTCTTATCACCTTTCCTTTTCCTTTGATCAGCTTCCACCGGGCCTAATGATCTTAATTCTTTGGAAAGCTTGACTTTCCCTGAGCTTGTCAATGAAATCAACTAATATGCATTATTCTACACTTCAACAGAGCCAGTATTTCCATGATATGCATTTTCTCGAACCTCAGTAATTTCTCCGGGCATGATATTATTAAAACAGTCCGTAGTTCCCATTTCCAGAACTTCCCCTTCTTCAATATCATCTTCTAATAATTGAAATTTATTCTTACTCTTGAAAATTTCTGGAATTATCAGAGAATGGATAGTTTCAGCACCATTTACCTCTACTTGATTAGCAGCTTTCCCTTGCACATTATCTGCCGACGAAATGTTCCTTTCCTGGATAACTCCCATAGCTTTCTCCAATTTTTCCATAGGTTTATACACCTATTTATTTAGAATCGAAGTACCTCCATTCCTCCCATTATTCCTGAATCTGTTATTTTTAAATTTGACGTGAATCCACAGTCCATACTCTTCTCTACTATTCTTTTTATAATCTTCACTTGCTAGATCATTTCTCAGCTTCATATTCTCATAGGATTCATCCACAGCTACCTTTTTAATTAGAATATTAGCTAGTTCAGGGCAACTACTTTTGTTGTCTCCCACTCTTCCACACTGATAACAAAGTGACGTCAACTTTTCATATTCCACTTTCTGAAATGATCTTCCATGGAGTCCTTCAATCCATACTCCCCAAGGGAGTTTCTTTTCCAAATCTATCCGAACACAGCATCTCATATATTCCCTTTTTCCCCATTTAAAAGAATTCCCATCCAATAGCAAAGGAACTCCAATCATAGATGCAATCATAGTGATGTTTTCCTCATCCCACAGCTTAACGGCAGACCAGGGAATCTAATCCACACCGAAGAAGATATACCCTTAAGAGATTCAGTCGAGAATGATTCCATCCATCTATCCATTCCAATGATGTGATTTCTAATATACCACGGTCCTCCATTTAAGATTTCCTCCATGGATTTAATGCTTGTAAACGAACACATAATCCAATTATTTCCCAATGAAGTCATATGAAAACTGCCAACCTTACTCCACTGTCTCCTAAGTTCCTGGCTACAAACAGAAAATGGGATATTCTGTCCTAGCACCTTAATAACTAGGGATTTCTTTAAAATTTGGGCATTGGCCAATTCTTTTATAGGGTTGAGTTTCACAGCCATCCCATCTTCCAACATCTTAGTAGAAATTGAATTAAAACTCAACCTAATATGTTGAGTTTTTTGCCAAGCCGACACAAAGCTATTCGCCGGATCAGAAAAATTCCATCTTCTTTCTCAAAAGAAATCGCAATGTCTTTATTCATCTCCTCTATACTAGCAGAATATTGTCTACCTGTAACCTCATTAAATTTCAGCACAATATTAGAAACAGATGCTGAATCAATGCTCTGATTCACCGCCGAATAAGGAATTTCTCCATCCTCCTTTACCATAGCCAATCGATCTTCAAGAACTCCTTTACCCTTTCCTTCCAAAATAGGATCAACCTTCAGCGTTGGTCGGAATCCTTCATTGATAACCAGACTGGAAGACTTTCTTATCAAAACAAAATCCTCATTCCGACTCTTGTTGAGAATTTCATCAGAGGATTTGATCTTACCAGAATGCGGGGGCTCAGACGAAAGATTACCGCCGGCAATCCGCTGCCGGCGGTCATGAACCACCATCAAAACTCGCAGGAATCCACCCAACAGAAAGCCCGCGAACAAAAGAGTTTAAACAAGAAAGGTTTTCTCTCTCTAGAATTTCCAGAGCTTCTCTCTCTAGAAAATCACAAAAAGAACTATAACACTATAAAAGAGGTGAGATTCTCTAGAGATTTCTGAGTTTTTGAACAACGTGATTACTCGGTTGAATATTGATCAGCTTCTTCCCTTTGTCGACGGCTAAAACCGTTGCTGTTCTCTTTTCAAAGGACTTCAACAGTTTACTAACCTTCTTATCTTTAGTAGAATTTTTCAAGAATGGCATTTTGAAAGCCTCTTCTTGTAAATTACTAGCTTTGTTAAGAAGTTTTTTAAAGGTTTTGATTGTAAACCTCTTTAACAGAAAAGCAATAGGCCCATGGATATTCTTTAGAAGAATCTCCACTGCATGTTGCTCTTGTAGTTGGGGTTCACATTTCATCAAGAGTTTTTGCCACCTCAAGATGTAGTCGACCAAAGACTAGATGTAGTCGACCAAAGACTTGCCCGGTTTTTGCTTTTCGATGACGAGATCACCAACGGTTACACGTTATTGAGCTATTGAGAATCTCTTTAAAAAGAGACCCTTGAGCTCTATAAAAGTTTTTACAGAACCATTTAGTAAATCTGCATACCACTCAAAAGCAATACTGGACAAACTACTCATAAACTAACGAAAGAGTAGAGCATCCGACCCTCCTGCATTGCAACAGCTTGCTCGAAAATGGGCCAAATGCTGTCTTGCGTTTTTAAGCTGATAAAAACTTTGAAAGAAGGTGGAACAAAGCCCTTGGGATAAGGAACCAATCATATTCCTCAGGGTAGGGTCTACCCTTTAGAATATATATAGTTCCTTGAGAATGAGCTAAGGCCTCCCTTACCTGGGTTTCAATCATCTGGCAGATATCCTTATCTATTGGAGACACTGGAGAAGTAACTTCTGGGAGTTTGGGATTTGAATCAGCCATCCTGCTGTGCTCGCCCATTGTGTGTACTGTAGGCTACAACTACTCAGGTTTAGATTGCTGTGACTGAAAAAGCTGACTCTGCATCTGTTCAACTCTTATCATCATCTTCTCAACTTTTCTTTCAAGATTTCTGATATATTCATCCTTTTCCTTTAATCTGATGGAACTATCTGAATCTGAATCGACTGCTGCTGATTCTTCCTCCTTACCAGAGCGGTGTTTAGAAGGCTCAGCATCCTTAGTTGATGCTCGAGTTTCAATCATATGAACATCTGCTATTGGATCTTCCTCTACTAATAAATCATCATCATCTGGAATGAATTCTTTAACAGCCTTCTTCTTAAGAATGTCTCTAATTTCTTGTACTACCTCCTCAACTAGTCTCCCATTTATTGCTTCAGCATAGATTGGTAAGTATCCTTCATATTCTATCACTTGATCGAACTCTTTCACATCTAGTTTAGCGAAGATGTCATTAATCTTACTATCTTCTTCAGTGAGTTCTTTAGCAACCAATTGATCTAACATTTCTTCATCAGGATTTTGAATCGTCTCATCCCCTCCAACAATCCCAGGGTCAGTAGTCGCTAGGGTGACATCCTCAGTAGGGTGAGGGATATTTATTTTAATTGGTGATGGAGGAGCTTCAACAGTGGGAACTCCAACATCAATCAGAATAGAATCCTCACATCTCTGAACTAGGAGTCGAGGGAGTTCAACTGGCGGCTGAATTTGAGGTTCTCTGATTTCAATTCCAATAGATCTACTGAACTTCCTTCGCATACATGATTCATCTAGGGACATAGGCCTCTTGCCCTTAACATCCGCTGGTTTCAACTCCTTGAGAACTTCTTTAGATTTTGCTATCACTAGGGCCAGCTTGGACAATTTTGAAGGTGGGGTCGGTGGTCTACCGCTAAGAGGGCGAATCTGGCCAGACCCAGTTAACACTATCTCCTCCATCTTTGCAGATGGGAAGTGAGGCACCCAATGATATCCATCTACAAGGACTGAAGCTGCAGGTTACTTGACAAATTTCTTATTCTTCCTCACTGGCTGAGGAGTCAGATTCTTTGCTTCAGGCTTTTCTTCCTTTAACACTTCTTTCTCAAGTTTATGTGAGATAACCCCTTCAGGTGTTTCATATATTGTTCTTTGGTCTCATCTGTCTGAGCAGCACAGGTGTGGATGATATTCCTTAACATCTGATTCCTCAAAGTGAGCTTTTCCTTTGGAGTTCTCTTAACTGAGTAATCCACTAGGCTCAGTGGAGTGCTAGCTATCCTACTAACTCTCTCCTCTCCCTCAGCAGCTGCACGGGGGTGAAAATGACTCCCTTTTAGGAGTGGAGAAGAGGCAGGGATTGGCAGCTCCTCTGCGGCCACGAGTTCAACTTTAGCTAAAGTGATCAGCTCTGCTATCTTCTTTGACTTATTGATTTTCTTTCTCACCCTCATGAGGTAGCTCTTTTTGGCATTCTTGCTTCCATAGAGGGTTTCAGAGCTAGAAGATCCTTTCTCAAACACTAACTTGCCTTCAACGGCAGCTTCTAGTTTTTTCGCATCCTCGAGGAATTCTTTGGGTGTGGAAGCGAGATTTAGTGCAGACCAGAGACTAGGAGGGGCATCGTTTCCGGCTGCTATAGCTAATTGAACTAAAGGGGCATCCTTCTCACCCTCAACAGTAAGGTCCACCAAAGTATTCCCATTCATTACCAATCTCAAAGATTTAAATCCTATTCCAAACTGAATCGAATTCTTATAGATCATCTCTTC
Organism: Dendrobium nobile; assembly: GCA_022539455.1. NCBI lineage: Eukaryota > Viridiplantae > Streptophyta > Magnoliopsida > Asparagales > Orchidaceae > Dendrobium > Dendrobium nobile. The sequence goes on along the minus strand of CM039726.1, from coordinate 33,492,466 downwards.
AATCATTAGGTCGCGGTCCATTGAGAACAACAGTTTGCCAGCCATTACAAGTGATTTGATTATCTGAGATTTGAAAGGAGAAGATTTGAATTAGAAACTTAAATTTGAATTTTAAAATAAGTTTATATTTTATCATATATATCAGGTCATAAGAGCTATAACCAGGTATAAAATGATAAAATATGGAGATTAATTTTGATTGAAAGAAAGCTTGAATTCTCGTTGTATATATTTAACTACAAGAAGATGTTGTAGAAAAGTATATAGCAACGATAGTCTGAGTTTGATTTTAATTGAAAGAGAGCTTGAATTTTCGTGTATACATTCAAACACAAGAGGATGTTGTAGGAAATATATAACAACGATAATCTGAATTTGATTTGGATGAATTCAAGAGAGAAGATTTGAATTTTGAAGATTGGAGAATTTCCTTTTGATTTTGGAACCCGGATCTAATTGGATTCGCCTTTGACAAGGTGGTTTGCCAGATCAAAGGAGAATTGAAGAAGTTTGACTTGACTCTCTTGTCCTACTAATTGACTTAGAGGAAAGATGTCAAAGACCAAACAGATTTTAAAAGAAGATTTGAGTTTTTGTCGCATGCGTTTAACTACAACAAGGTGTTGTAGAAGACACATGGCAACGATCAATAAACTTAATTTGGGGGATCCTCCCTCATTTTCGAAACACAAAACGTCGAGTTTTATTTTTGACATAATGGTTATCAAAAATTAAGGGAGAATCTGGAAATTTGGGTTTAAGCCTTATCACAACATTGACTTGCTTAATGTGAAACATCGAAACCCAAATTGGATTGAAGGTTTGAAATTTGAAAATATGTTCAAATTTTGGAGATTTGACAGGTTTCTAACTTGAGTGTTCTACCCTAGCAATCAACTCAGGATACAATGTTAGAATTGAAGTTTTGAATGTGAAGTTGTATTATATGCATTAGAATACATCAGAATAATCTAAGAAACATATATAAATACAGATTAAAGGATGGTTTTGAGAAGGGTTTTAAAAAAAATTGAAATTCCGGCAGCATCTCCCCTTATTTTTGGAACTCAATGTGTTGAATTTTCATTCAACAAAAGATTCGCAAACTATTTTGGGAAGATTAGTAAGGAAGCTTAACTCTTTCAACCTTTAAGAGTAATTAAAGGGTGAAATGTTAAAGGCAAACTCTTTACCGGAAAGATTTGAAGGTGTGTTGTATATGCTACCTACGATGATTGTCGTAGGAAAACATATAACAACGATGATCGATTTAAAGTGATTTTTAGAGATATATTTGAAAATTCAAAAATCCAACATCATTTCCCCTTATTTTTGGAACTCAAGGTGTTGAATTTTCATTCAACAAAAGGTCCACAAGAATTTTGGGGGAAATTGCTAAAGGATCTTCAACTCTTTCAGCCTTAAGGGTGATCGAAGGGTGAAATTGTCGAAGGCAAACCTTTGCCGGGAGGATTCAAAGATGTATTGTATATGCTAACTACAATGATCGTCGTAGGAAAACATATAGCAACGACGATTGATTTGATTTTACTTTTGGAAAGATGTTTGAAAATTCAAAAATCAGGCAGCATCTCCCCTTATTTTTGGGACTCAAGGTGTTGAATGTTCATTCAACAAAAGGTCCACAATGATTAAGGGAGGTTCTTAAAAGTTAGCTCAACTCTTTCATTCTAGTCAATGGCCTATAAATGAAATGTCATAGCTTAACCTTACCGGCATGATTGAATTTTTAGAACAAACCTTAAAAACGAATTATACACTTGATCGTATATATTGAATTGTAAAGATTACAATCCAATATATAGCGATACACCATAACAATCACTTAGACGTTGAAAGGATTTGAATTCTACTAAAAGGTTGAAAACTTTGATTTTAAGATTGAAGAAATTTTCCACAAGTTATATAACTTGGCATGCTATTGATTAATCTAAACATGCGAGTTTCTAACATTTATAGAAAGGTTTAGGAAGGGTAATACTTGACTCTTTTGCTCTACCAATCTAGTTGGAGGCAAAATGTCAAAGCCTGACCTAGAGGGAGGTTTCCTACACTCTCCTCTCATTTTACATGTCTTAATAGAGTTGGCCACACTCACCCAAGGAAGAAATGGGAGAGGGACCAACGGAGAGAAGGGTAGTTAAGACTACCGATTCAATAAAATTTATATCACTATTAAAGATGGAGAGGGAGATTGTACCCAGCGGAGTCACCATTTTTGTTTTGTTTTAAAAATATATATTTTTGAAAAGTATTTAATTTCTAAAATTTTGAAATTGAACGCGTCATTATGAATAATATATCACCTTGGGAGGTGAACATATCATTCCCTAATGGGTTCGAATTACAAAATTTTTAATTCATCCTGATTATCATTATCAAACTCAGGAGAGACAACATATGATCTCGAAAGATCAAAATTATGTTCAATCGATTATTTAACTATAATAAATTGGATAAGAGATCGTTAATTTCATAATCAAAATTATAATAGAAATTGATATATCTCTCCGAGGATAGAAGTTATTAATCACTATTGATCATTTGAAAATGGAGGAAATGATCGTTGATTTTTGAATCTTCCAAAGATAATTAATTAAAGGTTTTGAAAATTTTGATTTTGAAAATCAGGTCTGGGTTACTAAATCTCCTACGAGCGCAAGCCCTCGTAGTTAATTACATCATAGGAAACTGGAGTTTTCTATGAATACTCTCGATTAAAATAGCGGTAGAAATTTCATTTAAGATTTTCAAAGCTGAATGACAAAGGAGGTAAAGGTTGGAATTTTCAATCGGGATTGGATCAAGGTTGAACACTTATTTCTAGAGTCAAAGGAAGAAGGGTAGGAGGTGTTTTGGGATTCTAAATTACTTCAGAAACACCTCAATCTATCCTAAGTATTGGGCTTGAATTAGATTGAAAGTGATTTAAGTTTGAATGTTCAATTTTATTAGAAAGTCGGGATTCAATTCCCAGAGGTTGAGGTCTTATAGCCCGAGCTTGCCTCAGAACCTAAGTTTAAATTGGGCAATTAAAATTGGCCTGAACCTAACTAGTGCAATGCAAATTTGGTCTTACCCCGGCCTGGATTGGGGAGCCAACTAAACCACCTAGGCGCTTTAAAATTATGAGTCCGATCAATTTATGTAGGGTGGTAGGGACGTTAATTAGATTGAGTTTGAAGAGTTGAGGCCGACATCTAGAGCAGATCCTAATTGGCCCATTTTGACTTATGTTGGGTATTTGATGTCTAAATAAATGTAAATAAGTAATAGACTCCTTTTAAATTTATTACTAATGCGATTCATGCTAGTTAACTCGATTAAATGCATGAATCAATATGTAACAGTTTAAAAATTTTGGCTTAGAAAATAGGTTTCTCCCTAGAGATTGCACAACATCCCCTTGACAGATCGGCACCCTCATAGGCCAGATGGTCTGCTAGAACCCGCAGGCGGGGAGGTGCCTAACAAGGTAGAGAAGGTTCGATATGATGCATGAAAAACCCTCGGCGAGCCTGAGCTTACTTCTTAAGACCGTTTAGAGTTTCTATCTTATCTTAAAAATTTTATTTAATTGAAGTAGAAGAATTTTTGACAAACCCCTAAGAGCCTAAAGTCGAATTCTAGGCTAAATCAAATACGTCATGCAAATAAAAAGACTAGAAAAGCATACAGTTCTAATGCGCAATCAATTAAATAAATCAATCAAATTGAATGTCCATAGGCAAGTGCCTTATAATATTACATCCAAGAATTTACAGAAAAGTAAAATGGCCGGGCGCCACTGACAACAACCTAGATTTTATCCTAAGACTCAAGTGACTTTGAGATTTGGATTCTTCTCATCATCCATTTCTTCATCTTCTCATGAACATCTTGATTCGTCGGTTTTGGGTTTCCAAATGAAAAGAAACTCCCCCTTGAATGGGGTATTATCTTTCCTCTTTGGATATTTAAAAAATATCCTAATTTGACTTCCAAATGGAAAAAGACTCTCCCCTTTAGGGATGTCTTCTCCTCTTTGAAATTCAAATTGGATTAAATATCCCAAATTCAAGTCACTTTAAATAAATACTACCTTATTCAATCAAATTTACATTTGAATTTAAAAGAAAAATTTAAACTCGATCCAGCAAGGTTATTCTAATAATCAGTAGTTGTATATACAATCTCAAGCAGTTATAATTTGAAAATTGAAATGCATTATTTGATCCACACTTGGTCATGCTCCTTTATATACTTTTATTTTATTGCCCCCTTTAATTTGGATGCCCTGTATGAGCATAGCCATCTGCACAAAACTGTATTAGTTTAAAAAGATCGCTCCTAACCTAAGGGTAGATCTAGCACACAAGCAACCACAATTAAAAGTGCAGTAAACAAGTAAGTAAATAAACACATCAGTTCTAAACTAGCAAACATCATGTAATGAAAGCTCAAAAATCTAGCACACAGCAAAAACGTAAACACCGGCTTATCCTAAAACTAGAGTCGGTGATCCTAGCAAATCATCTATAGTGTGTGAGGTAGGCTGTGTGATTTTGATCTGTCCCAAATAGGGTATTTGATTGAAGTTATTTAAGGTTCTGGTTGGTAGAAAGGCTTGAGGGATATTTAATTAAAGTTTAAATCTCAATGGCTTTGGATGAATTTTAAAATTAATTCTTAATTATTTGTTGGAAACCATATTTGTTTCACACCGAGGCCATGAAGTTTATTTCATCTTCCTTGGGACTAAGCAAATAGCCTCGTAGGCTTGGGTTACCTAGTAGTATCCGGTATAATTAAGTGTTTTGATTTGATTAAAGTTTGAAAGTTAATAAATTTTACTTAAAAGTGTTTGATTGCTGATTTTAAGAGTTTAATTAATTTAAGTTTTCCATTAATCGATTCATGGCGTTGTGCCACCAGGCTCGAGGAATAAAGCCTCCTTAGGACACGTTGCCCCGCAGCCCGGAGAAGTCCAACCGATAAACCAGATTAATGTGATTGAGTTAAGGATTTTAAAAGGTTAAATAATTAATAATTAATCTATTTTGAAGTTTAACACCCTTTAGAATCCATTCGTGGCATTGTGCTACCAGGCTCAAAGAATAAGCCTCCTTAGGACACGTAGCCCCGCAACCCGGAGTAGTCTAGCAAAAAAACTTCATCTTTAGGATGGTTGTTTTAATTTAAAAGGTTTGTTGAGTGTTTTAAACATTAACTTAATATTTTTTAGAGTTTTAGAGTGATTTTGAGTTTTATGAATTTTTGGATTATTTTAATCATTTAATTAAGGGGTTAAAAAAATTAACTTTTTGGTTAAAAGTATTTTCTGGAAAACTAATATTTTATTAAAATACTAGATCTTAATACAATAAGTTAGACAGTAAGTACACTAAAATTGTATTTTCTACATTTAGTTATGAATGTTTGAAGTTTTGAATTGATTTTGACTAAAGGTTGACCGGTTTGTTGACTTTTTGATTTTGACAAATTTCTTGAAGTTTAATATTTTTAATAAATATTAGACATTATTATGAGTTAAATGCAAGTGAGTTTGGTCAATTTGAATTTTTCTTGAATTAGTTACGAAGCTTTGACATTTGATGTATTTAATGAATTTTTTTAATTGTTTAATTAGAGGGCTTTTTGTGATCTTGCTCCAAATGGGATCCCAACTCCTTGAAATTAGCTCCAAAGGTCAAGAACTACCTAAGGAGAGATTCCCAAGTGTTTGGGAAATTTTAGGAATTTTTAATTAATATTAATTAATTAAATTAATAAAATATTAATTTTCAATCAAAATTAAATAAAGTGTAGAATTGCTTTTAAATCAATTTGGTTTCAATTTTCGTTGATTGGGGGCTTAATTATGGTCAGTTAGAGGGGTTGTTCATATTTTTTGGGTTTAAAATGGATTTATTACAGTTTTTGAAAGTTTTAATGGTTAATTGGAGGTTTAAACTTAATTAGGTTGATTAAGGGACTTAATGATTTCTAAAGCTAGTGAAATTTTTTCCTAAGGCTGATAATGTCACTAAGTTTAAGTGGTTCAAATTTCAAATCAATAGGAGGTGTATCCTAATTATTGGAATTATTCTAAGTCTTCTAATCAAGACTTTAGTTGTTGTCCTTAATGTCACTAAGTTGTGTAGGTTTGAATCAAAGTTCTACTAACCCTTAACTTAACATATAAAGCATACATGAACACTTAAACACATTCAACACCTAAATCTAAGAGAGCCTTAGACTATGTGGTGTGTGTTTCCTAAACATGCAAAAACTAATTATTATTAAATTAATTTGAATCTTCATTAGTGAATAGTTAAAGCAAAACTATGCACTAATCACTCCTCATAATTTCTATTCAAACAAGCTTAATCTAAATTTAAAATTTCAAGGGATCTCTCAAAATTTAAATATTTAAACACATATAATTTTAAAATAGTTTTGAAATATATATACATATATATGGAAAACTATACATAAAGATATAAGTTTTAAAATAAAATAATTAAAAAATATATTATTAAAATAATTTTTAAATACTTGAGAGATCCTCTGATTTTTTTTAAATCATTTGAAAATAAATTTTAATTTTGAAAATATTTAATATAATATTTAATTAACTACTTTTTAAATATTAAAAAATATTCATATAATTCAAATTAATCAAGATAAATGAATATTTTAATCTTAGAATTAATTTTAAATTAGAGTATTTTGAATTTTTTCAAAACTTTTGATATATTATTTATAATTTTAAAAAATAATTTTAATTTAATTTAAATTTCTAAAGTTTGAGGTTAAATATATAATTTAAATTAATTTTAAATTAATTAATATTCAAAATGTTTCTTAAATTAGATTAAATTGAACCTAAAAAAAAATTCTGGAATTTAAATTATTAAACTAGTATTTGAATTTAAGTTTAATTAAATAATGATTAAATCCTTAAATGTTTAAACATTTTAAAACTATTTAAAAATATATATTATATATTAAATTATATTAAAATTTAAGTTAAATAATATATATATATTAAATATTTAATATATATATACACATATTTGTTTTTATTAAAATATGTTTTAAAATGAAGTTTTAAATTTTATTAAATATTTAAGATTATTTTAATTAAATATTTACTTGAAATAAGTAATATTTAAAATATTCAAAATATATTAATATTTTGTCTTAAAATTAATTTTAAATTAATGCTTTTAATTTTTTGATAATATTTATATAAAATAAAATTTTTTATAATTTTAAATGATTTTTAGAAGAAAATTGTAATTAAAAAATATTTAAAATTAAATTAAATCCTTTTTAATAATTGGCGGTGCCGGCGATCACGTGGCGTAATTTCATTCATCAGACCAAAACTCACGGCGGCGATTGACACGTGTCGCTTGCCGGGTGCCTTACCATGTTTCACTTAACCACATAGGCACACGCCCACGGCCGTTCGCTCCTCCGCATTTCTAGATCAACGGTCACGATCAGATCCTGCGATCAGATCTCACGGATGAGAGATTGGACGGCGGAAACTTGATCCCATAGTTCTGGATGGAGGGTCCAGATGCCGCCGGACTAAAAACGAATGCCAAATCGGATACACGGTCGGACAAGGGCACCGAAAGGCTTGATCTGGACAGTTGATCGAGCGATCGACGGTCCAGAAAATGTACGCCTTAACCAAACTTTGAAAACGCCTTAAGAAGAGTTTTTTGGCTTGTTAAGGCGATCGAATGGATCAATCTTTTTGAAATTTTAGATTTAGATTAAGAGAATGAACAGCAACTCTTGGGATATAATCTCATGGCATAAAATGTATTGAATCAAAAGCTATTTAAACTAGGTGTCTTAAACTAGAGTTTGAATTTGTACCTCTGTTTAAGGACGGATTAAACCATATTTGGATTCTTTGAGCTTGTAGACTGTCCACGATTAAGTTCCTAGTTGAATCCACGCCCCGACACGCCACGAATTGCCTGGAATAAGCCTTGGATAGACTTGAGCTTGAGTTCACTGGAATCTAATCGTCGGCGAGGTTTGACGGCCAGGTTTTGGTTGAGATGTGAAGAGGAGATGGTTAAAGGGTTGAATGAGCAGAGAGCTCAGCTAGAGAGGCTTGAGGTTGTGAGAGAGTGTTACGGTTTGAATCAGAGCTCACTTCATTGCTTTAGCCCTATTCAAATAACCCTAGGCTACTTGGATGGCTAGGATCAAATGGATAGACTTTCAGATGTTGCCATGTGTCCCTGGGAGTGGTTGGGAGCAGAGGTATCAAAGGACAAAGGTACTTATGAGGTGGAAATCCCCTTTTGTCCTTTAGTCCACATGGGAGTGAATGAGATCCATTAGATCTTGATCTAAGGGCTAGAGTGAGCGCTAGAAAGCTTCTAGAGAATGTCTTAACAGCTGGAAGGGTTTAGATTAAGGAGGATTAATTTTAAGGGGTCATTTGACCCACTTTGACCCCTCCAAAGGATTTATTTGACTGTTTGACTGGTCCCTTGCCACATGGAAGCTGAGGTGGCATGGGGGTAGATGTTTTGGGACTACTGGAATGACTTGTTAAAGAATGGGCTAGCTTAGGTCAAGTCATTTGGTCACTTAAGCCACTTCAAATGAGTTGGTTGACTATGTTGACCAGTCAACAATAAGTGAGGTGGCATGTGAGGATAACATGAGTGTTGGGGTGATGGATTTAAAATTTCAAAGTTAATGTTTGAATATATATAGGAACATATAAGTGGAAATTTGACTATGATTTTGGATTTGACTAAGTCAAAACTCCAATTAATTTGACTCCAATTGAGTTGAATGGGTTTGAAACATGTTTAGAGATGTGTTTGAGAGTTTGAATGGTTTGGTATGATTTGAATGGGTTGATTTGATTGAATGTATTGAATTGGATCATATGGGTCAAATTTTACCAACCATGGCTTAGTTGACTTGGTCAACTATTAATTGAGTCAAAGGTCCAATTTTGGGTTCAACAAGTTTGAAAAGTAGTTTTGAGTTTGTTGGAGGTGTTTTGAAGGTTTCAGGAGGTCAATTAGGTTAAAACACCTATTTGGGCCCTCAATGGGAAATTAGGTCGACCCAGTTGACTTGGTCCACCAGGTGAGCTCAGGGTCTGAAAATGGTTTCAACAAATTTGATTTGACATTTGGAAATTGCTGGAAGAGGTTCCAAACAATTTGGAGTTTGTTTGGTTTGAAATGGGTATTGGAATCCCATAGGGGTATTTTGGTAATTTTGACCCCTGGTCAACTGGGGGTCAAAGTAGGTCCAAAAAAATATAGTTTAATGTTCAACAAGTTATAATCAAGTGTATGGAAGTGATTGGAGGCTTTGTAGAAAGCTCTAGGGACGAAATCCACTGGGTGGCAGGTCCAGTGGCATAGGTCATAAATATTTGAAGGTTTTACAGCCTTTGAATTTTGGTTTAGATTTTGGGGTTAGAGATCTCAGAATGGGCTCAAATTTGGAGGGTTGCATCCAGAGACATGTCTTATCATTTTGGAAGTGATAGACTTTAAATCAGAGGTCATTTGATTAGGTTTTACAGTATTTGAAAAATCCCTGGAAAAATCTTTCAGGACAAAGCCTTTGAAACTTGGATTTGAGTCTAGATTTCTGGATTTGAAATGGGTTTTGGATTTGAATGATTAATATTGAGCTATCCAAATCATTTATGATCATTTGGGGTGATCATAAGTGATTGGGTAGGATTAAACTTAAGTTAGAAGCATGATTAAGGTTTGAACTGAAGTTTGAATATTTGAACTTGAATGATGTCTGGATTTTGATTGAGACTTGAATTGAATTCAGATTTGGATTGGCTTGAAGTCAGGATTGATTTGAAGTTTGAATTGATATGAGATCTAAATTAATCTCAAGGTCTGGATTGATCTAAGGTCTAGAGTCTAGACTGATCCTAGGGCCTAGAATAGATCCTAATGTCTAGATTGATCTGGGGATTAAATCAAAAGAGAGTCAGGATTGATCTGGGGTTTGGGTTGGTCCCTAGTGACCTCATACAAAAATGAGGTCAATACATACGTATGAAAGATCGTTTTTTTAAAATAGGAGGGATTTATAATTAATTTTCATTCACTTCAATAGTCTCTTCCAATCCTTCGTAACTTAGCAATGGCCAGTTCTAGCAAGCAGGGTAGACTCACTAAAAGATCATCTTCTAGGAGTAAAGACGATAACTTTCTATCTAGGGAAAATGAGGATTCTTTCCTTAGGTTTATCTCTGCTAAAATTACTCTTTCTAGAATCTTACTTCAAGAGGATATCAACTTTCAAGTGATGCCTCTTTTTGCCAACACTCAATTTTCCTTTATCCTGACTTTGATTCATACCTACAACAAAGAAACCTTTCACTATTTTCTGGAAAACATGTCTTTTAGTTCTGATGAGAATAGGATAAGATCTTATGTCCTGAAGAAAAGGGTAGAAATCACTAAGGAAGATTTGAGAACCATTTTACATTTAAGAACTAAAGGAGTTGGAGCCCACACAAAGACTTCAAAATCTGATTTTGATTGGTATGAAATAAACAAAGTTCTTAGAGGAATTGCATATGTAAATTATTTACCTAGGGTGTATACTTTAAACCAAAATGCAAGGGTCATTCAGCATGTCCTTAGAACTTCTATTATTCCTAAAGTTGGTGACCGCATTAACATTACTTCTCTTCTATCCACTATTACCTATCTTATCATGACTGGACAATCTATAGATGAAGACCAACTTATTTTTGATTATATTCATGACCTTTCTGAAATTGGGCATGTCTCTTATAAGATGAAGAATAATATTGCTTTTGGACACCTAGTGACTTCTATCTTAGAGAAGAAATACAACCTTGTTCATCCTGAGCCTCTACTTAAATTACATATCTACTTTACTGATGCTTCATTTTGAGCGCTTTTTGGGAAAGGCAATAATACAAGTGAGGATTCTGAGAGAGAAGGGGGAGCACCAGCACCTATACTTGCACCTGCTCATGAACTTGACTTTCAGGAGATGGTCCAGTACTTTAACCAGCTAGAGAGTTATTTTGATATACACTTTGATCAAATTCAGACTCACCTAATCTAGCAAGATGCTCAGTACCAGTAAGATATGGGATAGATTTGAGGACAGTTTGAATCCGCGAACACTAACGTAGCTATGATGAATAGCTATTTTTCTATCTTAAACCTACCTCCTCCTTCAGACCAAGGCCCTTCAGATTTCTAGATGTACTTCTTGTGTGTTATCTTTATCAGTCATTTCAGATGTGTTTATCTTTATGATATTTTTGATGTTATATGTACTTGTCTTATTTTAGATCTTTGATGTTGTTATGTTATCTTATTTTGAGATATATAATATTGATATCAAATGTGCTTTATTGTATTAGATCGTCATATTGATATAAAAATATATATATATTTTATTTTGTTTAATTAGTTTTGTTCTTTATTTGAAATGTTAGTTTGCCTATATGATATTCCTGACTTAATTAATCTAAAAAGTATTATAATACAAATAACAATACAAAAATTAATTTCATTATGAAATCTAATTTTTTTAAAAATATAAGTTAATTTATAACTCGATTAAGTTAAGGATATCAATCTCATGTTATTTTTTAGGTATACATAATTTAAATATTATTATTATAATTTTGATGTCTTATTATTTTTTAAAATTCTTTTTTCAATATAATTATCTTTGTACTTAGAGAAGTTCGAGTTTGTAGATTTTTTATTTTGAAAAAATCAATTAAAAAAAAAGGGAGAAATATATAAGTGTACAAAAATTGAAAGAATACATAATAGTTCGCAAATTGAAAAGAGGTACAAAATTAGCTCAAATAGAAAAAGATGCACAAAGTGTGCCATAAATATTTGAAAAGATACGTAATGTCGTCAAACAAGTGTATTAATAATGTTCTTTCCTCTATCTTTTAATCTTCAAATTCAAATCAATCTAATGTTATATTTTGTATTGGAAATTGAATTTAATTAATCTTCATTTTGTCACTTTTGAAATTATTCTTCATATGTAATTGTCTAGAATCTTTTATGACACACACACACACACACACACACACATATATATATATATATATATATATATATATACATATATATATATGTTACATTTTAATTTAAATGTTTTGAATCTTTATTTTTATATAATGGGCATTAATCTTATTATTGCACTTATATTTAAATCTCTTTCAATATCAATTATTAAATGTTTCTCATATGACTTCTTTCATTTCAACTTTCCCTTATTCCTTCTTTGTCAAAAAGGGGGATAAATATTGTTTGTTTGCATTTGATTTTTGCGTTTGTTAGTTTGGTTTGTTAGTGTTATTTTATTTTGGTTTCTTAGTGTTGTTTAATTTTTTTGTTTTAAGCGTTTTGTGTGAGTTTGTGTGAGTTTATTAAAAATTAAAAAAAATGATTTATTATTAAAATAAATTACCTTATATTCACATGCTTATTCATTTAGGGAGAGCTAAGAAAAAATTTAGGGTATTCAATTTTAATTAAACAATAATTATTTTGCCATCATTAAAAATGAGGAGATTATTGAGATAGTTGCTACTTAGTTCTTGCCTGTTTGATATTATTGCAACTTCTATATTTTTTATGATTCTAAATATTATTGCTTTGATTATTATTTCTCCTAACATATTTTGAAAGAATTATTTTGCTCTTGTGTGTACTAGCATTTCAAGAAAATCATACTCCAGATTGTTGAAGACTTCAAATCAAGATCAGTTTAGAGTTAATTGTAATTGAAGTTTATATTTTTCATTTTATTGAGTTTGAGAGAGGGTGATTATAATTGAGTAACTGAGCACACACACACCGGGGGAGAGTGCAAAATTCACATTTTATAAACTGATCATACTGTACGATATCCGTTTGTACAGGATGATCTGGTCATTTAATTTGTTTTTACCGATGAGTAGTCTAACGAACAGAAATGAATTTTTTTTTAAGTATGGATCGTACTGTACGATCCTAGTTCATACATACCTTCCAGAGTATGAAATGGATGGGTCCTTGTTCGCTCAAAAATAATTTTTCTAAGTATGAATCATACAGGAAGATCACAGTTTATACATACTTTCACGAGTACAAAATTAACGGGTCCGTTCTAGCTTAAAAATATTTTTTCTAAGTATGAATCATACTGTATACATGCCTTCCATAGGTCCCATTTCGTCCCAATGTTTCATTCAGTCGAATTTGAAAAAATTTTATAACTGATCGTACCGGATGATGATGTCATCATACGTATGCCATCCAGAGTACGAAATAGTGGGGTTCTTTTTCGTATAGACAAATTTTGAAAATTTTCTAACTGTTCATCCCGGACGAACTTGGTTCATACCGGATGATGATCAGGTATGAAATGATTTTGTATTGATTCACAATAGGTTCATACGCAACAATATTTGAACTATTCGTACATACAAAATTTGATAATACTGTATGATCGTGTAGGCTCAAAATTATAAAATTCAATTTTTTGGATGGTTTTTTTGTATCTTTTGTATAAACGTTCCACTAAAAACTAACGTAAAAATTATTGACTTTGTGATTTTTGAAGTGCAACTGGAAGAGAGAGTGTGAGAGAGTGTTTGAGAGAGATTTTTTTCTAGTAGAGTGTGAAGAGTTCATAAGATTACTCAAATTAGGGATCTCTTTGTAATTTATGTTTTTCACTCTTCCTCTTGTCTTTCTAGATTGCTCGTAAGAAGATCTTTGAAGAAGATCTGATTCTCTGCCGACACTTAGAGGGTATGAAAGGATGACGGTTCTCTACCGATACTTGGAGAATTTAAAAAGCCGATGATTCTCTACTGACACTTAGAGAGTTTAAAAGGACGACGGTTCTCTGCTTACACTTGGAGAGTGTGAAAGGATGATGATTCTCTATCGCACCAAGAATTGATGGAAGATAGTTTTGTAAAGGCTTCTCTACTTTACTGTGGGAGCAAAAGGAGAGACACTTTTGGTAATAGTGCAATATCTGAAGAGGGAGTCCTCAGGGAGTAGATGTAGGTCTTGTTTGACTGAATCACTATAAATCTTTGTGTCATTTAAATTTCTGCATTTTATTTATTGCAAGTTTTTATTATGTGCTTGAAAATTTTGTTTTCAAATATAATCAATTAACTTGCTACGAATCTTTAAAGGTTTTCAATTTTTTAAATCCAAGAGTAATTTTTTAAAATTACCAATTCACCCCCTCTTGATTAGCCTTGGAACATTAGCTTAGGTTTAACATCCTAATTAAGATTTAACACCCAGTAAATAAGATGAAGATAAAGGGTAAGTTGGGACTAGTTTAAATGGACAGCCGACGCGGATCCCCTTTGTACATATATAAACCATTTATCAAGTATTAGAGTCAGTTAATGATGTCAAAATTCAAAAATATTGGACTCATTAGATTCATTTCGTTGAGTCCCTCAATTTGAATGTAAGCATGACATGTTTGGAAATTATTTAGTAATCGAAATTATAGTTTGAACCTTCCAAATATGCATTGAGTCTTTTATTTGGACCCATTTGGGTTGAGATTGAGTTAAATTTGGTGTCGTTGGGTTTGTATTTTTAAGATGTTAAGTTCGACAATAAGTTTGTAGAAATCGAAGTTTGAATAGTCCCCAATTTTATTTTGGAAGTCTCCAACTTGATTTTTCCTCATGATTCATGCTCAACCAAGATATTTTTTAATGATATATATTTTTTATGCATTAATTTATATGTCCAATATATAATATATATATAATTAATTTTTATTATATTTTTTAGTCCTAAAATATTTGTGGATATAGAGAGAGATAAAGTTTAACATCTAAGATTTATATAAAAATTTAGCACACAAACAGGTAGAAAAGATGGGAGCATCAATCGCAAGAGACGCCATAATTTTTATGTGGAAACCCCTGAAAAGGAGAAAAACCACAGGGTCTGGCCCAGTTTGGATGAATCCGCTAATGTTTGCAATTGATTAGAAATGAGGCCCTCCTTAGAAGGAAGCAAATGGCTTGATGTAAAAAATATACATCATACAGAGCATATTATATGATGGGAGTTGGAAGAATCAGTGTTGATATGTTTATTTGGGTGCTTGGATCATAATCGATAAGCAATATAGGTTGGAAAGACCGTAGTCGGATGATAGTGGTTGGAAGGACTGTAGTTGGACGATGGAGGTTAGGAGGACCATTTTTGGGCAATAGTGGTCGGAAGAACCATAGTCAGTTAGCTATGATGGTCGGAAGGATTGTTGTCGTTGGACAATAAAGGTCCAGCGGTGGTCAGTGGACTAGTGGAAGTTTGATGGTGGTTGGTGGACTAGCGGAAGTTTGGAGGTGGTCGGCGAAATGGCGGAAGATTGGCGGTAGTTGGTGGACTTGTAGAAGTTTTTCTATGGTTGGAAAGAACTCCGACAGTTTTTGGCAGACGGGCAGAAGTCTGGTGCTGGTTCGAAATAGCTCTAGTGGTGGTTGGAAAATGAACAGAAATTTGGCGGTGGTCGATAGACTGGCGAAAGCACGATGATTGTTGGAGGACGAGCAAAAGTCTGATGGTGGTCGACGAACTAGCAGAAGTCCGTCGGTGGCTGGGAAGAACTCCATCGGAGGACAACCAAAATTCTGAAGTTAGTTAGGAAGAATTCCAGTGGTTGTCGCCAGATGGTCGAAAGTCTGGCAGTGGTCGGCAAACTGGCAGAAGTTAATCGGTGGTCGGAAAGAACTCTGGTGGTAGTCGGTAGACATGTGATAGTCAAGTGATTATCAGGAAGAACTATAACGGTGATCGATGGACTGATAGAAGTCTGACGGTGGTTAGTGAACTGGTAGAAGACAAGGAATAGTCGATAAGAACTCCGGTGGTGGTTGACGGATGGGCAAAAGTTTGACGATGGTCAAAAAGATATTCAGCAGTGATCAATGGACAGGCGGAAGTTCAGCGGTGGTCAGCGGACTAGGGGAAGTCCAGTGGTGGTCGTTGGACTGGCGGAAGTCTGTTGGTGGTTGAGAAGAGCTTCGATTGTTGACATATAACAAGATGCCCAGTAGTGGTCAGTGACAAGTTAGCTTCCAACTTCTTCCCTTCTCCCCTCCTTTCTTCACGTGAAAAATGTGGGGTTATTTATAGTTTTTTTAGAGTGTCATGGCTTGTAAATATGAGGATGGCCAAGGTCAAAAGGGGAGTGGTTTAGATGGATGGCCAATTTTTATCCCCTTGATCATGGAAGGCCTATTAGTAATTTGAATTTCTTAATAATATCAGAATTTGCTTATATTTGGCTCGTTAGATTCGTCTCGTCGAGCAGCTCGATCCCACTTTAAGCATGTCACATTTAGAATTTGTTTGTAATACAAATTATGGTTTAAATTGTCCAAAAGTGCTTTGAGTCTTCAATTTGGACCCATTCAAGATCGAATTGAGTCAAACATGGTGTTGTTGGGTTCGTATTTTGGAGATGTTCAATTCGACTATAAGTTTGCTGAAATTGAAGTTTGGATGATCGCAAGTTTAATTTCGGAAGCTTTCAACTCAATTTTGCCTCAAGATTTGTACCCGATTAAGATACATTTTTTATGATATATCAATATTTAAATAAAAATTTGCCCCTTTATAAGATAAAATGAAGAAAAATGATTCAAATAGCCAACCCCATTAATTCTTGTGATGAAATATTTACAATTATTCTTACTGATATTAAGCTATGTTGCGTCCCTGAATATTTGCAGTAGTAGAAAAATATAAAGTTTAACATCTTACCTTTGTATAATGATCCAACACACAATTAGATAAGAAAGAGGGTGTAACATACATAAGAGAAACCAATATTTTTATATGAAAAACTGTGAAAAGGAAAAAAATCATGGGGCATGGCCCAGCTTGGATGAATCAACTAATATTTTTAGTCAATTACAAATAAGTAGGGGTGTTAATTTTGGGTCACGAGTCAGGTTTGTCGAACCCAAAAATGACCTGGCATAATTTGGGTTAACCCAAAAATGAACCGATTTTTTGGACCCGAATCGACCTGGGGATATAGCAACATCGTGAGCAGCTTCATAGCAGTGGCATCCGACGGCATCGGCGGTCCTTCAGCCGGGATCCGATGAGAATGGGATGTGATAGCGGTCATGCGGGATGCGACAACGGAGCAGCATATGCGACGCGAAGGCGGCGGGCAAAGTGATGCCGGATACAATGCGGTCACGCGAGCAGGCAGTGGGTCAGCCAGGAAGCGCAGTGGGGGACAGGGCAGCTCGATCATGCCGGGGGGGGGGGGGGGGTTTACGGAGTTCAGCGGCGGGCAGCTCGATCATGCGGGGGGAAGCTCGGTCAGTGGGTCATTTTTGGGTTTCTGGGTCAACTCGAACCCCACACAATTTTTTAAATAGGTCAACCCGAACCTGAAATTTTCGTGTCGGGTTCTAGTCGAGTTTTTTGGTCGTGTCAAATATTGACACCCCTACAAATAAGGCTCTTCCTTGGGGTAAGGCCATAGCTTGATTTGACAAATATACATCATATATAGTGCATTACATGGTGGAAATTGGAAGAATCATAATTGATGTGTTCGTTTGGTCGTCAGGACCATAGTCAACTAGCAATAGAGGTCGGAAAGACCGTATTAGGATGACGATGGTCAGAAGGACCATAATCGGCTATTAAATGGAAGTCCGATGTTAGTTAGTGGACGGGCAGAAGTCTGACATTAGTTAGTGGATGGATGTAAGTCCAGTGTTAGTTAATGATTGGGTAAAAGTCCGTAATAAGTTTGTGGCTAAATGTAAGTCCAATAATAATTGCAAGCAGCGTGGAAGTTCGGTGTTAGTTTTTAGTCTGGTGTAATTTCGACGAAAGTTGGTGGCTGGGTAGAAGTCTAGCATCCTTCAGTGGCTGGGTGTAAGGCCTATAATAATTAGAAGTAGGGTGGAAGTCCAACGTCAATTGGTGGCTGGGCAAAAGTCCGAGGTAAGTTGGTGGTCGAGTGGAAGTCTAACATAAGTTGGTGGCCATACAAAAGTCCAGCGTTAGCCAGCAACCGGGTGAAATTCTGGCATCAGTTGGCAGTATGGTGAAATTCCAACATCAGTCGACATAAATCCTGCGTCGATTGGCAACGGAGCGGAAGTCCAACGACGGTAAATGGCCAGGCTGAAGTCTGACAATGGTCAAGGAGAAGTCTAGTGGCGAAAGAATTCTCTTCATTCTTTCCCTTCTTTTGATCTCTCTCCATGAGAAATGAGTGGTCTATTTATAATTTTTTAGGAGCGGCGAGGCCAATAAATAGGAGAAAGATCAAAGGTAAATTGTGAGTGGTTTGACTGGACGACAGATGTTGAATCCCTTGATCGTTGACTGTTTATTAGGCATTTGAATGTCTTAATGATATCATAATTTGATGATCTTGGGCTCGTCATATTTGTCTCGTCGATCCGCTCAATTCTACTATAAGCATACCATGTTTAGAAAAGTTTGGTAATCCAAATTATGGTTTGAACCTTCCAAACCTGTTACGGGTCTTTGATTTGGACCCATTTGAGCTCGGATTGGGTCGAATTTGGTTCCTATTTTCGAGACGTTCAATTCGGCTATAAGTTTGCCGAAATTAGAGTTCATATGAACCCAAATTTAGTTTTGAAAATTTCAAACTCAATTTTGCCTTGAGATTTGTGCTCGATCAAAATAATTTTTTGATGATATATCAAGCCATATACTTTATAGTTTAATGTTTACAAATTAAAAAAAAATAACGATAATATTTCAATTGTTTTCATGTAATAAATAAAATAATTAGAAAATATTTTTAGTTAGAAAAGTAAATATTTATTTTAAATGTTATATTCTGAAGAATATTAAATTTGATTTTATTCATTTATCTTTCATTATTAAGCCAACAACGAGTTAGTGCTTCTTGGCTTAGTTTTTTAAACTTATTTTTTATTAACGGTCGATCTTTTGAGACATTTTGTTAGTCTAATAGAAAATTACAGCTATAGTCCAACTATATTTCGGCAATTTTAGAAAATATTTTTTAGTAAGCGAAGACGGAGGCACCAAAGGCGTTAAGTGAATTAAATTTATTCTGATTGGTACGGCTAGAATGCTTAAAAGTCTGCTTTGAAATTATTCGATGAAATCCCCAAAAAAGAATTTATTCGATGAAGTTTTATTACCTGGAATTATTATAGAAATTTTAAAATTAAAAAGAATTGCTAAAATTTGAATTATTCTAAAACATAATAAAAAGGTAGTTAGAGGATCTTTAGGTGCAAGCATTTAAAATTTAAGAGTACTCGAAATTCAAGATATTGTATTTTTGTATTTGATTGAAATAAAAAATATATATAATTAAAAATAAAAAACACAAGTCTATGTGAGTGGGAATCATGAAGGAGATTGCCAGAACAGGCATCAATAGGATTGACAGCGTAATAAAAAAAAAAAAAAAAAATTTGTGGCAATAGATCTCGGGGTGATCTTCGATGAGATCAACAAGAATTTGTTGGCTAAAACATCAATGTGTATGATAGCAATGTGAAAGAGAAGAGCATATCATGAGTGAAGCTTGCTTGGGCAGGCATCACTTGGGATCGTTAGCGTGTGAAAGATATGGCAAAATTGTGACCATATGTCATTGTGAGAAAATAAAACAACCACACAAATTTTGGGAAACTTATATAATTATGCTTGATTGATAGACAATATAATTTTATCTCGAAAAACATACATGGCATTCTCTAGTAGATTCAAAGATAAAATAGAGTTTTGAAAATTTACTATTATTATTGATATGTCATAAAAAAATTATATTGATTGGGCACAAATCTCGATGCAAAATCAAGTTGGAAACTTTCAAAATTAAAATTAGGACCATCCGAACTCAGAGTTCAGTAAACTTATAGTCAAACTGAACGTCTCCAGAATACAAACCCAACGACACCAAATCCAATCCAATCCGAGCCCAAATGGGTCCAAATCAAGGGTTAGAAGCGCAATTAGAATATTCAAACCACAATTCGGATTACCAAACGGTTTCCAAACATAACATGCTTATAGTCAAATTGAGCGGCTCGATGAGACGAATCCAACGAGCCCAAAACATTCAAATGTCTATCAAACGGTCCTTGATCAAGGGATTCAACATTGGCCGTATATACAACCGCTCTCGATTTACTCTTGATCTCTCACTTATTTATGGGCAATCCCAATCCAGAAATTTATAAATAGACCCCTCATTTCTCTTGAAAATGGACCCAAGACAAAGGATTCAAAGAGAGATCAAAGATCACTCTTGCCTCCTTGCTCCTCTTCGACCACCGCCTGAGTTCCGTCGGAGCACCGCCTGACATCTTTGCTCCACCGGACCACTACTTGAGGCCCTCACCCTTGCCGGACCACCACTTGAGGCCCTCACCCTCGCCAGACCACCACTTGAGGCCCTCACTCTCGTCGGACCACCACTTGAGGCCCTCACTCTCGTCGGACCACCACTTGAGGCCCTCACCTTCGCCGGACCACCACTTGAGGCCCTCACCCTCATTGGACCATCACTTGAGGCCCTCACCTTCGCTGGACCACCACTTGAGGCCCTAAACTCTGTCAGATCATTAATTGATGCCAGAGTTCTACCAAGTCACTACACGGACTACTAACTGACGCCCTAACTTCCAAGTGACACCATATTTGATACTATACTTCAACCATACGATTGACATTTGTAATATGATCACCCTCAAGGGCGAGTCAGCCCACTGTACTCAACTCAAATTCTAGTGGAATCATTTCAATTAGGCTAGGCCCCATGGATTTTCCACTTTTTAGGGGTTTCCACATAAAAAATCTTGTGTTCTCTATGTGTGAGCTGGATATCCGTACAACACTAAGATGTATAACTAAAACTATATCACCACGTATATTCTAGCATGCAACAGTTTGGTGCCATCTGTGGGAAGGTTCAATCACACTATCTTAAGCACTCTGGCCAACAGGCGTAGCCATCGCATCTTGCAAGCCTCCCACTCAAATTCACATCAATCCAGGAATCCTTCCATGAACCAGGGATATCAAGAATCTGCTTCCTTTCACCCCAGAGGGCAAAACTCTACTGGATAAGGAACATCCAGACCCTCCCTGTAAGATCGTATCAAAAAAATGAAGGGGTCTTAAAACGAGATCCTTCAACTCTTGTGAGAGACTCGAGGACCATCACTAGCACTCCATGAAGATATTCTTCTCCCTCGAGATCTACTAGGACTCAAAGATGTTCAACTCGAACATCTTCATGTAGAGATTCCCCTTTTGTTGCCAAGGATGCACCCTATGACACATCTAGAAAAAGAGCTTGCTGACACGACAAGCTCTACCCATCCTTCACGCGAAGGCCGCTAGTATCACATTCCTCCGAATGTCCCCGAGGACTTATCCCAACATCACATTACTGAACTCCCTCGTAATATCGTATGGCATGAATTACAAAGACTAGTTCAAGAGGAGTTCACTATATGAGATATAAGATAATCTCTTCGTTATTGGAACTTCCAAGAGTCATCACCTCTGACTAAGTCCATTCTGACAAGATTCAAACTATCGAGTATCAATTCATACGATATGACATCAGACCCATATGAATATATTGATCACTGTAGGACCATAATGCACATCCAGTGAGCCTTTAATGCACTCCTATGCCAAGTCTTTTCAGCTACATTCAAAGAGCAAGCTCAAACATGATTTTATTCACTCCCCACCAGATCTATTCCAATATTTGTCAAATTAGCCAAAATATTTGTCGAACAATTTGTTCTCAATTGGAGGATGGTCAGAGACTTTTCCCACCTCTCAGGAATTTATCAGAATGAAAATGAATCCCTTAAGGAGTACTTTCAAAGATTTTCTACTGAGGCCCGACAAATTACAGGGGTAGATCCCGAGTTACTTAGAGGTGTATTCCTCGAAGGGGTTCATCCTGGCTCCTTCTACTCGATACTCATGCAGGATATTATCAATTCATATGTGGATCAAATCCATCAAGTGGAGGACCAAATCTCCACTGATGAAGCCATTAATGCTTATAGGAAATAATTTGAGGAAATAACTAGGAAGCATAAAAGTATACTAGGAATGGAAAATCTATCCTCACAGTGGAAGAAGTAAGGAAACTATAATCTGTCCCTTTAGCCCTCATAGTCGCGATGAGACCCTGACTAAGAAAAAGAGTATACATCACGTAATGTATTCCAAACAAATGTATTGATGGCCATCCAAGACTAGAAGAGCGTGAAGTGGTCGCATCCTTTGAAGCCCATTGTTAGAAATCAAGAATAATATTGCAACTTTCATCGTATACATGGACACACTACTGAAGCATACATGAAGCTCAATGAAGAGATAGAAAAACTTATTCGACAAGGATATCTCTAACAATTCATCAAGAGCCCATTGGCTTGGGATGAGGGTGGTCCAACTAGGGGGTAGAATCAACATCAAAGGCAATCATCGAACAATCATTAGGTAGTTGGTAAAATTGAAACCATTGTTGCAGGCCCTATAATGCCTAGTCAAGTCCTAATTGAAGCAAGCAAAAAACCAACATTGAAGAAGTCTCATGCCAATCAGTCCATTGGCTTTGATGATTCTGACATTGAGGGAATAAAGACCCCTCATCAAGACCCACTGGTACTTAGTGAAGGAATTGGAGACTCGTGCTATAATGTCAAGAGGATCTTGGTCAATAATGGGAGCTCTATAGATGCTTTATTCTACTCTATTTTTTCAACATGGGCCTTTCTAGAGAGAAGCTGCAACTGGCTGCAGGTCTGTTATACAGATTTGATAATTGACCTGTATGAGTGGAAGGATCGATCAATCTTCAAGTTGTACGTGGAGAATTCTACCGTCAGGCTACACAATCCATCCAATTTATTATGATAAAATCAAAATCAGCCTACAATGTTATCTTTAGAAGGCCGCTCCAGTTAATCTTTTGGATTATTGCTTCGATCCCTCAGCTTAAACTAAAATTTCTCACCCCAACAGGGATTAGTATTATATGAGGAGATCAGCAAGTAGCATAATCTTGCAATCTCAAGCAAAGCTCAACCTCACCCATCAATTACCTTAAGCATCAAAGATTTTTATATTCGAGGTGAATATGTTCTTTAAAGGGCCTCACCTGTAAAAGACCTTACTTATATTTCTCTATCAGATAAGCACCTTTCAAGAATAGTATAGATTGGATCACTTCTCTCAGATGAAGAGAAGAAAAAGTATATACAAACCAAGATGTATTTGTATGGAGTCTGGCTGATATGCATGGACTCAACCCTTAAGTGATCATGCACTCCCTTAAGGGTACATATAAGCCAATAATCCAAAAGAAGCAAAACATTGCACTAGATCGTCAGCTGGCAATTAAGCATGACATTAATAAGCTCTTGAAGGTGGGATTTATAAGGGAAGTGCACTATCCTATTTGGTTGGCAAACATCATTACGGTTCGAAAGGCAAGTAGAGCTTGGAGAATATGCGTGGACTATATAGATCTCAATAAAGCCTACCCCAAGGATAGTTTTCCACTTCTCTATATTGACCAATTAATCGATGCCCCATCCAAATATTAGATGCTAAGCTTTATAGATGTTTACTCTCGATACAATTAAATATATATGGATCATGTTGATGAGGACGTAATAACTTTTCAAATATATAAGGGGGTATACTACTATCTAGTAATGCCGTTCAAGCTCAAGAATGCGGAGCAACATACCAATGCTTGATGAATAAGATTTTTAAGGACTTTATTGGGCACACTATGGAAGTATATGTGAATGATATGCTAGTTAAAAGCATCAAGAAATCCCAACATATCTATAACTCAGAATAATGCTTCTACATCCTTCAATCTTATAATATGTGTCTCAACCCCTCTAAATGTGCATTTGGAGTTACCTTAGAAAATTTTGTGGGGTTCATGGTTACCCACTGAGGGATTGAGGCCAATCTTGAGAAGATCAAGGCCCTAAGGGACATGCTACCCTTGAGAAATATCAAGAAAGACCAAAGATTAAATGGAAGGATTGAGTCACTCTCTCATTTCCTGGCTCGCTCAAGAGAAAAATATTTACCATTTTTTAAGGTCCTCAAAGGTGCTCGTAGCTCAAGATTTCTGTGGACGGTGGAATGCCAAGAGGCATTTGAGCAACTCCAAAATTATCTAGCCTCACCTCCATTACTCTCAAAACTAGTTCCAGGGAAAATTTTATACATGCATATGACAGTCTCCTCCCAGGCTATATGCTCGGTCTTGGTCCGGATAGATGATATTATTCAATACCTAGTTTATTATATTAGTAAGGTACTTTGTGAGATATAAATATGCTACCCATTAGCAGATAAAATAACCTTGGCGTTAGTCTTCTCAACCAGAAAGGTATGCCCTTATTTTCAAGCACATATGATCGGGGTCTATACAAACCTACCATTGAGAAGTATTCTCCAAAAACCTGAGGCATCTGGAAGATTGATCAAATGGTTAGTGGTGTTTGGAGAGTTTGACATCCATTTCTTTCCTAGACCCGACATCAAGTCACAAGTGCTTATTGACTTTAGGGTCGAATGTATTAACCATTCTTCTCATGAACTATTGGATACATCTCCTTCTTCTTCGTGCTGGACCTTACATGTTGATGGAGCTTCTGGGAGTTTTGGCACTAGTGCTGGAATCTTATTAATCTCTCCACAACAAATAACACTCTAATATGGACTTAGACTGAAGTTCTCGATAACAAATATTGTTATCGAATATGAGGCCCTAATCACAAGATTAAGGCTGGCATTTGATTGTAAAGTATATGACTTGGTGGTTCACATTGATTTCGAGTTAGTCGCCTCTCAAGTGGAAGGAGAACTTGACACCCATAATTTGCTGTTGGCCCAGTAATGCAAAATGGTTAAATCCATTCTATCTAAAATAACAAAGCATCAAATCATCCATATCCTCCGAGAAGAGAACACATGAGCAGACGCCCTATCCAAACTAGCTACTTCTACAACCGGTGAAATTTTCAAAATAAAGTGTGTCGAGGAGATCCACTTCTCAAGTGTTCAAGGCCTATGGGTTATACAATCAATAAATGAGTCAATAGAGATTTATTAGATTGATCATATTCTAACAGTCTTACAAGATGGTGTTCTTCTTAAAGACCCAATGGTAGCAATGTGACTTCGGAGGTAGGTAGCAAACTTCACTTTATTAGTGGAGAGTTATACAAATGAGCCTTCATAGGGCTGTTGGTGGAATTTTGAAAACATATTTTAAAAATATTAGTTTTCTTTGGGACTTAAAATTGAATTCTACAATCGAATTATCTCGTTAGAAAAAGTATATCACCTCGAGAGGTGAGAATAAAATTTCATAATGGTATTCAGATTTAGAATTATGAAATTCATCTTGAATATTATGACCGGATGCTAAAGAGAACTTCATATGGCCCCGAAGGGTCAAAATGAGGTTCAATTGAATATTCAGCTACAATATTCAAGAAGTGTGATCGTTAGGTTCACATCAAAAGCCTTATCAAAGAAAGATGTATCTCCCCGAAGGGGGAAAATATCATTCGATGATAATTCTTTGAATATGATAACAATGATCACTAGTATTTTAAGTTTTTCTAAAGAAATCCAATTGAGTTTTGAAAAATCAATTTTTAAAATCAGGTGCGTGTGTGGTTCTAAATCTCCTACGAGCGCAAGCCCTCGTAGTTAATTATATCGTAAGAAAATGAGGTCTCCTACGAAAACTCTCGATTAAAATAACGGCAGAATTTTGTTAGAACTTCTAGGAGTGATATAAAAAAGAGAAGTGAATTTTGGAAATTCAACAGGGAATGGATCAAAATTGAACAGTTATTAACGGAGTTAAAGGAGGAGAGGTAGGGGACACTTTGAGATTCCAGAACCTTCCGGAAGTGTCCCAACTTAATCTAAGTGTTGGGCTTTATATTTTAGGATTGAAATGAAGCTTTAATTAGAGTTGAGTATTTTATTAGAAATTTGGGACTATATTCCCGAAATTTGGGGTCTTATAATCAAAGATCTGCCCCGGATCCTAAATCTATTTTGGACACTGGACCACAATCATCCGATCCTAACTAATGCAGTGCAAGGTCTGGACTTACCCCGGCCTGGATTGGGGAGCCAGCTAACCACCTAATCGATTTAAAAGAGATGAGTCCGGTCTTTTATGAAAGAGTGGTAGGGACGTTATATTTAAAATTTTGGAGGGTTGGGGCCGACATCTAGAGATTCCCCTAATTGTCCCCTTTAACTTATGTTGGGTGCTAAAATGCTAAACTGATGCAATTAAAATTTTTGACACTCTTAATTTGTATCTAATGCAATGCATGCTGGTTGACAACTTTCAAATCAAATATGCTTGAAATTTTAAAAACAGGCTTAGAAACTAATTTTTTAGAAGACTGGACTTCCCCAGGTCCGGCACCTCATCCTCATAGGTCAGACTATCCGGACTCTACCCGCAGGCGGGGAAGGGTCTAAAGCAAGGAAAGAATAATGCAGAAATATGCATGCGACCCCGGGGTCGATCCCCGGCTAATTCCTTAGATTCGTTATCTTTCTATGTTGTTTAGACTCACTAAAATTTTAGACTTTTAAAGTTATGAGTATAAAACTTTCACACCCTTACGAGCCTCACGTATCCAGGCGAAAATAAAAGCGGCACACAATCGCCAAAAAACTAAGAAAAGCATGCAATCCTAAAGGCAATCAATTCAACACATCAAATATAAATTAATTAATCAATAAATGTCCATAGGCAAAGTTGCCTTGCTTATTACAAACCAGCATTTTGCAGAAAGTAAAGTGGCCGGGCACCACTGACAACAACCCGGATTCTAAACCTAGTAATGACGCAAGTAGTTTTGAGTGGGATATTCTCAATCTTCAAATCTTCAGTCTTGTTCTTCTTTGGGCTCCTTTTGCTTCAAGCTCCTTGGATTCTTCGTACTGGACTACCCAAATGGATAAGAGGGCACTTCCTTTAAGGGGAAGGCCGCTCTTTCCTCTTTGGGTAGGGAGGAGTGTGGCCCAAATTTGGATCTCCAAATAGAAAAGGTCTACTCCCCTTAGGGGCATCCTTTTCTCTTCGGAGTCCAAGCTTTGGACCTATATATCCCAACTCAAAGCTAACTTTCACAACACTTAATAATTACACAAATTACATTTTCTTGAAAATAAAATCTAGACTCACCTGCAGGGTTATCCTAAGCAGTTAATTAATAAGAAGCAGTTATTCCCAAGCAGTTATATATGTGCAAAAAAAAAAAGTAAACACACTGGCCACGTTCTTTTTATTTGGGGGCTTTAGCAGCTGAAGCACCTGTGCAAGCATTTATAACAATTAATATTTTTTTATTGTTTTAGCCCCCTTTTTACTGCCTTGCATGAGCGTGGCCACCTGCAGAAAACTATGTGAACATCTAGATCGTCCATAACCTAAGGGTAATCTAATCGCCAAACACATCAATCCATCCACAGAGTGCAGAAAAAGTAAGCAGACACAGCAAAGCAATTTCATCCACAACATGCAGTGAAAACTACGAAAAATCTGACACACAGCAGTAAAGTAAACATCGGCCTAACCTAGATCTAGAGTTGGTTGTCCTAGCACATCATCTAAAATGTGTGTAGAAGGTCGTGTGGCTGGGGTAGATCCTAAGGTGGGTAATTAGTTGAAGTTGTCTAAAAGTCTGGGTTTGTTAAGGTTTAAAAGGGGATTTAGGTTAAAATTTAAGTATTAATAGATTAAGAATTTTAATTAAATATATTTTAAAATTTAATTGATTACCACCTTTGTTTCACACCGAGGCCGTGAAGTTTATTTCACCTTTCTTGGGGCTAAGCTAATAGCCTCATAGGCCTGAGTTACCCAGTAGTAGTTGGGGTTGATTAAGTTATTTTAGATTTGTTGAAATTAAGAGGCATAAATTAATCTTAAAAAGATTTGTTTACTGATTTTAATGGGTTGGTTAAGAATTTTATTAACCCATTAAGTAAATTCTGGAATTTGGGAGAGTTAATGGATTATGGAAGTTATCCGGATATGCTAACTAAGGGGTCAAAATTTGACTTTTAAAAAAAAGGAGTTAATCTTTAGGATTTAAGATTTTTAATAAATACTAGACCTGATTATGAGTTGTTAGACAGTTGGCACACTCAATTTTGAGTTTTCTATGAAAAGTTATGATTTTTAGAAGCTTTGACCTAGTTTTGACCTAGAGTTGACCAAAATGTTGACTTTTTGACTTTGACAATATTTTGGGGGTTCAAAATTTTTGGAAAATACTAGATTTTAATTAGAGTCATTATACACTGAGTTTCATTGATTTGAAATTTTCTATAATTAGTTATGAATTTTGGAAGTTTGGGTATTTATTGGAATTATTAAATTATTTCAATTAAGGGCCCTTTTAATGATTTGAACCCAAGTGAGTCCCAAACTTCTTGAAATCAACTCCAAAGATAAAAAATGATCTAATGAGAGATCATCAAGTTTTTAAAGATTTATTTGGGATTTTTAATAATTTTTATTTAATTAAAATTGATTAAACATTGATTTTGATTAAAATTAAATTAAAATGGATTTTAATGTCAAATTAAAATAATTTCAATTTTTAATGATCAAGAGTTGAAATATGGTTGATTAGAGGTATTATAGGTATTTTTTGGAATTAATATAAATTTATGATGATTTATTGAATTTTCTAAGTCCTTAAAGGGGCTGAAATTTGACATGCTTAATTTTCTAACATAATGACCTCCAAATTGACTCAAATTTAAACCTAAGGTATATGATGTCACTAAGTTTACTATGTTCAAGTTTAACCTCTATTGGGTGTGTGTACAATCCCCTATGAATTTTCTAAGTTTTCTAGACATTTCCTTAATTATTTTTCCTAGGTGTCTCTTCTATTCAAATAGGCATGAAACTTGGTGTGTCTAACCCTGACATACATACAATCATACCACAGAAATATCACAGCAAAATATTAAAACCCTAAGGAGTTATGAATTTTCAAAGTTTAGGGTCCAAAATAGACCCTTTACCTTAAAAATTCATATCACAAAAATCTATTGAGCATCGGAACCTAGAAAAATTGTTAAACATGCCTATGATACTCAATAATCACCCACCAAAATTTGGGCTTCATTTGTTCACTGGATTGTGAGAAAATTACAATAAATGAAATTCAAATAAACTCAAATATCTCACAATACCGAAATTAAATTAATATAGTTTTAATTTTAATAAATACTACATTAGATTATCTGTCCAACGAGCCCAAGAACGTCCAATTTGGTGAACAACTCGATTTTCTGTGAATTTTGGAAGATTTGAAGCATTTAAAGCATTTTTTATTCAAATTTGAGTCAAATCAGCTGACGGTGACGTGGCGGCATGACGTGATGCCACGTCACCCTCCCAAACCGTAAACCTGGAGGAAGCCGCACGGTATACCCAGATCTGAGCCGTCTGATCTTCGATCGGACGGTCCAGATCTTCTCTAGTTCATTTTGAATAGAAATCTTTAAACGCTCATATCTTTCAAAATACTTGACGAAATTGCACGAAATTTGAACTATAGCTAGAGGGAAATATGATCTTACAATGCCTAGAGTTTGGAGGCTCCCTTCATTGTAAAATAGCTACAGTTTCAAATTGAAATATAAACTTAAAATGAGTATAACTTACAATCCGACCGTTGGATTTTTGCGATCTTGGGCTTGTTGGAAATCTGCAATGATCCTCTACAACAATGATGAAGACACCAAGAGCTGGATCTCGTCGGATCAAAAGTTATATGTGAAAGTCCTCTTTCTCTCCCTAGAATGCTCTCTCCTCACTAAAATAGTGATTTGAGGCTTGGAAATGGTTGGGAAAAGCTTGGGAAGGACTTGAAATATGCTGGAGTGTGTAGGAGGAGCTCTTAGAAGGTTGGGGGCTGCTGGAGTTTGGAGCTTTTTGATCATATCAAAGGGAATGATGAAGAAGCCCCCTTTAGGTCAAGTTTTCCCCCACTTTAACTTTGGCTTTTGGATTGGATGGTTGAGATTTGATTTGGAGTAGTTTTGGATGAGTGCCAAGTGTCCCCTATGCTGCCCAAAGCCATGGAATAGGGTTGGTGGTTGAGAGTGACTTCTCTTGGTCCATGTGAAGAGGGACCACACCTTTTTCCCCATTTAGATGAACCAATACAAAGCCTTGTTTAAGGGGCTGATTTGAGCTCTATTAGGGGAGGAAATGGGTCACATCACATCATGTTCGAGCAGGTTCTAGACTAAGCCATGGATTGCCAAGGTGGCTTGATGATGTGGCCAAGAGTTTGAGGTCAAGGATTTGATGTTTTGAGCAAATACATGTAATTGGAGAGAATTTTGACCTCTCCAAATGAGTTGACCATGTCAATCCAAGATGAGGATTGACTTGAAAATCTTTGGACATGTGAAGGGTGTCCAATTAAATGATTTTGAGGGATTAATTTGATTCAAATGGGTTGAATGATTGAATTTGACAAGTTTGTAGGTTAAGGATTGATTTGGTCAACCATAGTTGACTTGGTCAACTTGGTCAAACCAAAGAGTAAGTTTGAGTTCAATGTCTTCCTAAAGTCATTTAGGATCCATTGAAATGACATTTGAAGATGATTTCAAAGGTTGATAAGTCAAATCAAGTTGAGTTTAGGCCAAAAGTCCAAAAATCCCCATTTAAGGGTATTTTGGTCATTTTGGACTCAAGTCAATTTTGGGTCAAATTGAATCTAAAAAGATGTAGATCATTGCTTAACAAGTCAATATCAAGGTATTAGGAGGGATCAAAAGATTTGGAGGGGGATTCAAAGTCAAATTCCACTAGGTGAAAGGCCTAGTGGCATGGATTGTAAATATTCAAAGGTTTTGCAACATTTGGAGTTAGATTAAGTTTAAAGGGTTAGAGTCATCCAAATGAGCTCAAATTTAGAGGGTTGATACTAAAGACATGTCACATCAATATGAGATTGATAGACACTGAATCAGATGTCAATTGACTGGGTTTCAAGGTGATGGAAAAATCACCTAGAAAGGGCTTTAGGACTTAAGTCTTTAGCCTAAGAGTTCTGGGTTTGGATTGAGTTAAGATTTGGATTGGGCCTAAGGGCTAAGAACTAGGAAGATCCTAGGATCTAGAGGAGTTCTAGGATTTGGATATGGAAGAATCCTAAGCTCTAGAGTAGGCCTAAAGGTCTTGGATCTAGAAGGATCCTAAGGTCTAGAATAGTCCCTAAGGTTGGGCTCTAGGAAAGGATCTCAAAATCTAGAATAGATCCAAGGGTCTAGCTCTAGGAAGGGGTCTTAAGGTCTAGAGTGGATCCTAGGGTCTAGGATTGGATCTGGATTCTGGAAGGGTCTTAGTGACCTCATACAAAAATGAGGTCAACAAGGGCCATACCTCAAGTGTCTTCCCCCTATATAAGCAAATTATGCACTTCGAGAAGTACATTCAGGCATTTGTGAAAAGCATTTGGGTGGAAGGGAAATAACCAATAAGATCATGAGAAAGGGTTTTACTGGCCTATAATGAAGCAGGATGCCCTAGAGTTCATATGAAAGTGCAATAGTTGCGAGATACATACCAACCTCACCCATTTACATGCCATAGAGATCTCAACCTTCTACTATCCTTGACCTTTTGCCTAATGGGGGATAGATATAATGGGACCCTTCCCTATAACTACCAGAAAGCAGAAGTTCATCATCTTGGTTGTTGACTATTTCACCAAGTTGGTGGAGGCCGAACCTCTGGCATATTGACTTCTCTTTTGCTTAGACTCCTGGTCAAAGGGGTTGACCTGGTCAAATTGACCAGACTAGGCCCTAAGACCACCTCACTTATGTTCAGTGGGTTAAACAAAATCTATTGAGCCCTAACCAAGCCCTAGGTCAACCCAAGTTGACCCATTTAACCTTTTTGACTCCAAATTAATTTCAAATCAAATCAAACCCATTCTTGGCTAAAACCCCTACTCTCTTGGACCTAATTGATTGGGTTGACAAGGTTTACCCTTGACTTGGGCAACCCAAGTCTCCCTTGGTCAACTTTATCATATTTAGGTCAAATAAAGGTATTTAATACCTTAAATTATTTAGTATTAGTCTCTAGAGTCAAATCCTGTGCTAATCAGCCCTATCTCCCTCCTATATCATTTTAAATTTGATCCTAATCATTGATCACAAGCATTAGAGTATAAATAGGAGTATTAGGGCAACTTAGAAGCTCTCTTACATTCTATTCTCTATACAAGCCTTCTCAAGCTGAAATATTTTGTGCTTGAGCTCCCATACCCTCTCTCTACATTTTCCAAGTTGAACCCTGCCGGTCAAGGCCGCCACCGGTAAGATCTCCGACGACCTGAGACTTTAAAGCTTCCAAAGCTTCTTCCATTGGATCTAGTTTATTTCAGGCCACAATTTCTTCTACAACTAGGAGAATGGATAATCTATAAGTGGTGCAAGCCTATATACAGGTAAAACCATCCATTAACCAAGGTAAAATCGCAAACCCTAGCCTAGGACACATAGGATTAAATAGCTTTATATTAAGCTCATTTTAGATCGCTAAAAGCATCCCCCATGAATGCTTTTCATGTTTACTACGTATGTTTAAAATTTCATCGAATTTTATCATGTGGATTAAGAAAACAAAGTGAAATATGTTTTAGGGCTTTGGGTTACTCCCTATCGTTGCTTTATATGATATGGACCGTTGATCTTAGGAACAATGGTCGAGACCGCATCGTTTTCAACCACGGAGTTTGAGCCCATGGTCCCACATGTAGTCCGGCATGATCTCAACCGTAAATCCTGAATCACGGACAGTGTCTGTGGTCGACGTGGATTCCTACGCCGGCAATGATTGCCTCAAAAGTGTGGGACCAATCCTAGTTCACCACGTGTCTCCCGAGTTGCCAATTTTGTTTAAATTAATTTTAAATTTTTTTATTATTTTTTAAATCATAATCTTTGAATAATTATAAAAAAAAAATTTTAAACCAAAAAATTGCATATTTTATATCAAATTTTTTAGTTTTTTATTCTCTTTACTTTAAAATTAAAATTAATTTTAAATATCTTACATATTTTAATTTATTTAATTAATCATATTTTTTAGCATTTAATTGATATTGAATTTTATATAATATTAAATATTTTGTTAAAATTAACTATATATGTATTTTATTTATTTAATTTAGGCTATTAAATGATTGTCTATATTAATTTCAAAATAAATCAATTTATGATGTATTTACCATTATTTGAATAGCTATATTTATTTAATTATTTAAACATTTTAATTAATAAGTATTAATTATTTTTAATTAATAATGTATATTTATTTTAATTTTTATTTTGTTTTATTTTAAGTTTATTTTAAATTATTATCATTGTTTAAACTTTTTTTTATATTTTGATATTAGTATTTATTTTTTATTATCAATGTTATTATAATTATCATTATGTTTAAATTATTATTTTATTGATATTTATAATAAATATATTTATTTACTTTAAAATAAAAAAGCTTATTTATTTTTATTGTTTAAATTCAAATTAAATTCAATAGTTAAAAATTTGTTATTATTTTAATTAATTTGAAATTATTTAAATAATTAAGTACTTATATATTTAATTATTCATTCATTAAAAAAAGATATATATATATATATATTATAATAATAATCTAATTATAATATTTAAAAATCTTTTTAAAACTAGAAAATTTACTTTATTATTTAATTTAAATTAATATTTACTTACCCTATTTTAAAATTATTTTAATTAACTAATTGCTTAAATGACTTAATTAATAAATAAGCAAAGTATAATTACTTTCCAAAACTATAAAAATTATTTTTTGAAAAACTATCCAAAATTTAAAAATTTTAACATTTATTTTAACCTATTTTAATAATTATTTAAAAATTGTAATTATTTTAAAATTACTTTTAATAATCTTTAAATTTTAAAAATTTATAGCTAATTCATTTTAAATCCGATTTTGACCTATAATATCTCATATTTTTAGAAAATTATGAATATTATTTTAAAAATGTTTTCAATAACTAAAAATCTTTTTCCTATATTATTTAATTAGTTGATTATTTAATTTTTATTTAAATAATTATTGTCTTAATTATTTTGACATTATAATAATTATTTTTAAATCCCTTTTAGGCTTTTCTTGGGTGACCAATGAATCTTCCACCTTATTTGAATTGAATTATTTTTAATTTTTCTATTTTAATATTGTATATTTATATATTTAGTGTATATATATATATATATATATATATATATATACTTTAAATTATTTTTGAAACTATACCTATTTTAAATTCATAAATTTTGGGAGACCCACTATATAGAATTTTGAACATTGAGCATGTTTATGGATAGCATTTATGGGGAAAGTGGATTATTGAGTGGTTGAGTCCCAATCATTCACAAATCTCATCGATAAGCATGCTTCCTTTTCTTTTATAGTCTTTTGTATGTGTAAAATGCACAAGCACTTAGCTTAGGCCCTCTTATATCCAATAACATGGCATGTTTACTGTCTTTATGTAATCCCCGCATGTTATCTTAATGGTTAGTCTCAAACACTTGATTTAAACCTATATAACGTAGCGACACCCTAAGGATAATAATTAAGGACCCGTCTAGCGAACTTTAAAAAATTATAGGAGCTAGGATAGATCACCAAATGATATGAAATTCTCAAAACTTAAACTTAGTAATATCCTAAATCTCTCAAAATTTTTTTAGAAATTTTTAGGAGCCTTAAGATTCCTTAATTAATAAATCCCAATTTACCCATTAATTAAGCCCTCCTAACTTCCAAAAATTCAAATAAATTCATTTCATATCAAAAAACTATCTTTAAGACCTCAAACTCTTCATTTTTTGAATCTTAACCTTAGATAATTAGGTCCCTTTAATTGGACTTTAATATGAACCCTAATTTAACCTTAACTTAAAATTAATTTTTTGGCCTTATTAATTAATTAAAAATTTTAAAATTTTCTCAAATACTTGTGAACATCTTCTTATATCATTTTCTACATTTGAGGGTGATTACAAACATTTTTGAGTTGATTTGAATCAAAATCATAAATTCACCCCTAATTAGATAATTTTAATAATTCATTAATTGCATGAAACTTCTAAAATTCATAACTTGGCCTAAAAAACTCTAAATCTAGCAAACTAAAAGCCTAACTACTTCCCTTAAGGTCTAATATTTAACTAAAATATTATAATCCCCAAACCTAGCCCATTTCTAAAAGTGACCTTTTGGACCCCTTTAGCCTAGCGTATAGGAGGATTTCATAACTTCTAAAATTGGTTAATATAATTTAAAATTCTAATAGCACTATCCTAAGCATTAAAATTGATTCACAAACTAAAATTAACTAAAATGGATCCCAATCTATTAGTATTAGAACCTTAAGTAAAGTTTTCCCTTTTAGCCTTCAACAAATTCGAACTTTAGATAATTTGAACTAACTACCCGACATAAGACATATCCAAAGCAACACAAGCCTATTACACACACATAGATATGTTAGGGCACCACTTCTAACTCTAGGATTATGGTCGGTATTTACTTTTTCTACTTTATGTGATGTGATTATGTGTGACACATTTACTGATTGACTTATTTTGCTTTATTATGTTGTGATTGATGTGATGATTATTTAATTATTATGCTTTATATACTTTGATTATGCTATGATGTGTGCATTAGGCTGTTCAGGGGATATGGTCACTTTTGATACTAATCCAATTTTATGTAGCTGATCACGCTCATGCAGTGCTAATGAAGGGGGTAGTCATAATTAATCTTTAAATACTAATAATGCTTTTTGCATATGCTTTAGAGACTGCTTAGCCCCCTTTAAATTAAAAGAGTATGGCCAAGCATGTTTACTTTATTTGCACATATATTAATTTCCTATGATATGATATATATAAACCACTTGAGATTTTTATTAGGATAATCATGTAGGAGTCTGAGTCTAGACTTTTCTTTATATAATATAATATAATTTATTATACATTCAGATGTGAAAGTCTTTAAAAGATCAATATTTCAAATATAAGGTACCCAAAGAGAATAAGAAAGGCTCCTTCTCAGGGAATTTCTTAGTCATTTGGGTACCCTTCCAAAGGACGAACCAGATAGATCCCGAAGGAGATGATCCGAAGGGAGATGATCCATAGAAAGATGATCCACCTAAAGATGAAGACTTGAAGACAAAATGCCTAACTTTTAAGACTTGTGTCATTTATTAGGATTAGAATCCAAGTTTTTGTCAGTAGAGCCTGACCACCATTACTTTTCTGCAGACCCTAGGTTGTACTCACTTGCCAAGAACTTTACTTTAGTGTGGTTTTTTCTATATTTATATTTATATGCTTATTTTTTATGCACAGTAGAAATTGTCTGCTTTTTTAGGTTTCTTTCTTGCATGTGTGTGGCTTGATTGTCGCTAGGCTCTTTAGGATAAAAAAAACTTTTTTCTACTCATAACTAATATTCAAAATTTTAAGGTTTAAATAACTTAGAACTTAATGACCTAGAGAATGCCGGAATCATTCAGGGTCGCATGCATATGAAATATATTCTTCTCTCTCCGCCTTGTAGAGAGAGTTGCTACTTAGCTTTTGCATATTTTATATTCTTGTAAATTGTTATTTTGATGATTCCAAAAATTATTGTATTGATTATTAATTTCTCCTAACATATTTTGGAAGAAGTGTTTTTGGCTCATGTGTGTACTAACATTTCATGGAAATCATACTCTAGATTATTGAAGACTTCAAATCAAGATATGATTATAATATTTTATAACTTGGAGTCTATATTTTATTTATTTTTAAGTCAGAGATAGTGTGATTGTAATTGAGTAACTTAACACACACACACACACTAGGGGAGATCTTTAAAATTAAAAATTTTAAAATACTGATCGTACATGACGAACTATGTTAGTACAGGACGATCAGGTTAGTTATACTCTCCAAAGAGCAATGGAACGATCAGAACAGGCGAATTTTTTTTTCTAAGTCCTAATTATCCAGACGATTTTAACCTATTCATCACAGGATGATGTTCTCTGGACCGATGCTTTGAACCAATCGTCTAGATGATTTTACCCTGTTCATCCCAGGATGATGTTCTCTGGACTCATGCTTTGAACTATTCATACCGGACGAACTATGTTCGTACGAGACGATGATTGGGTATGAAGTCATTTCGTATAAATACACATTGAGTTCATATGTAACAGTTTTACACTGTTCATACATATGAAATTTGATCGTACGAGACAATCGAGTAAGCACAGATTTGAATAATCAGAGTTTTGGGATAATTTTTGTGTCTTTCATATAAAAGGTCAACTTTAGACTGTCATGTAATCTTTTTGTTCATTAGTCTTCATGTAAACTGAAGGGAGATTGAAGGAGAGAGTGAAAGAGAGAGTTTAAAGGAGAGTTCTTACTACTAGAGTGTGTAGGGTTCACTTGGTACTCTAAGGTAAGAATCTCCTGTTGTGAATTGTGATTACTTCACTCTTTTCTCTTGTTCTTCTAGATTTCTTGTGAGAAGATCTTTCAAGAAGATTCGATTCTCTGCTGACACTTGGAGAAGTGTGAAAGGATGAAGGCTCTCTGCCTACACTTGGAGAGTGTGAACAGTGGAAGGTTTTCTGCCTATACTTGGAGAGAGTGAAAAGCGAAAGGTTCTCTACCTATACTTAGAGAGTATGAACAGTGGAAGGTTATCTTCCTACACTTGGAGAGTGTGAACAGCGAGAGGTTCTCTGCCTACACTTGGAGAGTGTGAACAGCGGGAGGTGCTCTGCCTATACTTGGAAGGTGTAAAAGGATGACGGTTCTCTGCCCCATCGGGTAGTTATGGAAGAGAGTTTTTATGAAGGCTTCTCTGCCTTGTTATGGGGGAAAAAGGAGATACACTAAGTGGGAATAGTGTAATACCTGAAGTGGGAGACTTCAGGGAGTGGATATAGGTCGTGTTTGACCGAACCACCATAAATCTTGTGTCTTTTATTTTTGGTTGTTTTTTACTTTTGCTGTTTCTGTTGATCTATGGTTGAAAAATCATTTTAAAAAATTCATTAAAGTTTTAATCGATTTAAAATAAGAGGAATTTTTAAAATACCAATTCACCCCCATATTGGTTAGCTGTGGGACATAAGTTTAGGTCTAACAACCTAATTCATACTTAATAAGTTTTAACAAGTGGTATCAAAGCTCTATTTCAAAATCATAAGTTTAGACTACTTTTTGATTAAGGATCATAGCTATATTTGAAAACTGAAATATACCTGAAGGATATTCAATCACTATACCTTCTTTATTCGATAATATTTCTTTTTATTTTTGGAAAACACGCATGTCTATATTTTTACAGTCACTTGATTATCGTATGTGAATTTTAGTACAAGAAGGATATACAAAATCTACTAGATTAGTTGAAGGAGTTAGAGTTGAAACACCTTTTGTGAACTGGACAATAGAAGAACGTGACTTAGCACAACTTAATGCTAAATACTTGAATAGTTTCTTTTATGCTCTTAAATTTGAATATTACATGCGGGTTTCCACTTGCAAGAGTGGAAAGGACATATGGGATAGACTTTGTATAACTTATGAGGGGACTAATGAAGTTAAACAATCTAGACTTAATATCTTGTTGCATGACTATGAACTATTTCACATAAAACCCAATGAATCCATTTATGACATGTACACAAGATTCATATAAACAGTCACCTCTTTACATGCATTAAGTAGGAAACTAACGAATGCAGAAACGGTTAATAAAATATTTTGTTGTTTACCTACTACTTATGATACTAAAATAATTGGGATTACAAAGTCTAAAGATTTAAATATTTACTCTATACACAATCTTCTTAGATCACTAATTACTTATGAGCAAGGGGTGAGTCAAAGAAAGATCGATGCAGGTGAACCACGAAGGCAGAAGAATATATCACTGAAAGTGGAGTCAGAGAGTGATCTCTCACAACTAGAGGATGAAGATGACAATGCACTGATGACTAAACAATTCAGAAGCTTTCTAAAGAGGAAGCAAAAGAGACGCTAGTAATGAAATCGAGATAAACTTAATAGAAATGTCAAGGTTTCAAATGATGTTATTTGCTATGAGTGCAGAAAATCTAGACATATTAAGTCAGAATGCCTAAAACTTAAAGTTACTCCTAGCATGGAGAAGGCAGAGGAGAAAGTAATTATGAAGAAGGGCAAGAAGAAATTCCAAGGAGCTTTCTGGGCGGACTAAGCTTTAGACTCGTCAGAGACTAAAAAGGAAGAGGAAGTCACCAATCCGTGCTTAATGGATGAAAATCTTGATCATTCAGATTAAGAAGAGGTTCGCTCTCACACAAGGCCAGTTGAGAGCATATGGCACCTGAACAGCGATTGCTCAAAGCATATGACTGGAGATACTGTAAAATTCATATCGCTAGAAGCCAGGAGTGGAGGCAGGGTTACATTTTGAGATAACACCATAAGGAAGGTGGTAGGGTCAGGTATAATTAGAAACTTAAAAAACTTTTTTATCGAAAATATTTTGTTGGAAGAAGGCTTAAAACATAATCTTCTAAGTATTAGTTAGCTATGTGATAAAGGTTATTGTGTAAATTTTTTTCCTACTAGCTGCATATTAAGCCTAAATGGAAATGAAGTTTTGAATGATATACGAGTAAACAATGTGTATATGCTAGACTTGAATTGCATAAAAACTACTACTGTTTTTATTTAAAAACTATTTATGATGAGTGATGGCTTCGGCATAGGAGACTTTGTCACTCTAGCATAAAAAACCTTAGGAGGATTACCCAAAAGAACTTAATGAGAGGTATACCAAAGCTAGACTTCAATAAGGATCACTTTTGAGATGCATGACAATTAGGAAAATATGTGAAGTTCTCTTTTCAGTCTAATAAAGATCTTCGAACTAATAAATTATTAGAGATTTTACATATGGATTTTTTTGGATCAATTGGTACTATAAGTCTAGGAGGGAAGGTACATAGATTTGTGATTGTGGATGATTTCTCTAGATTCACATGGGTTAAATTTTTATATCATAAGAGTGAATCATTTGAGGAATTTAGAAACTTTTCGACTTAGATTCAAAGAAAACTAGGATATGAGATTATGACTATTCAAAGTGATCATGGAGAAGAATTTAAGAATATAAAATTTGAAGATTTTTATAAGGAGAAAGGAATTGATCATAATTTTTTGCACCTAGAATCCCTTAGCAGAATGAGATAGTCGAAAGGAAAAATAGAATATTAATAGAAGCTGCCCGAGCCATATTGGCAGAATATTCACTTCCTAAATATTTTTGGGCTGAGGCGGTTAGCACAACATATTATATTCTGAATAGGGTGAATATTAGATCAAACTTAAATAAAATACCCTATGAGTTACTAAAGGGAAGAACATATAATTTGTCACATTTGCATGTTTTTAGATGTAAGGTGTTCATACATAATAATAAAAAATCTACCTTAGAAAAATTTGATCCAAAATTAGAAAAAAGAATATTTATAGGATACTCAAGTGTTGGAAATTCTTATAGAGTATTCAATAAAAGAACTTTGATAATTGAGGAGATCACACATATTATATTTGATGAATATGAAATTTTGGAAGAGCCAATTATTGAAGATGATGAGATAGAGATTAACTCCCAAAAGATTGAGAAAATAAATTTAGAAAAAAAAAATTAGAGATAGAAAATCTGATGCATAGAGATTTGAGATTTTCTAAAAACCACCCAAAGAATTTGATTATAGGTGAGCCTAGTGAGGGTGTTAGGACTAAGCGTAGACTGAACAAAGAAGTCAATTATTTAGCCTTTATTTTAATGATAAAACCCACAAATATTGATCAAGCACTTTCGGATGTATTTTAGATATTAGCTATGCATGATGAATTAAATCAATTTGTAAGAAATGAAGTTTGGGAATTAACTGCAAGGCCAAAGAATCGAAGTATAATTGGAACTAAATGGGTATTTAAGAACAAAATGAATGACTCAGGAGTAGTCATTAGAAATAAGGCTAGATTGGTGGCTAAGGGGTATAATCAAATTAAAGGGATTATTTTTGAGGAGACTTTTGCCCCTGTAGCTAGAGTTGAAGCAATTAGGATTTTAATAGCCTTTGCCTATTTTAGAGGATTTAAATTGTATCAAATGAATGTTAAAAGTGCCTTTTAAATGTGGTAATTCAATAAGATGTTTTTGTAGAACAACCTTCAGGCTTTGAAAACTCTAAACACCCAAATCATGTGTTCAAATTGAAAAAGGCATTATATGGATTGAAACAGGCACCTAGGGCTTGGTATGAGAGGTTGAGCACCTTCCTATTTGAGAGATCTTTTGAAAAAGGAAGTGTGGACACAACTCTATTTTTGAAGAAATTGGGAGAAGATATACTCATTGTATAAATTTATATTGATGATTTCATCTTTGGATCTACAAATAAAAATCTTTGTGATGATTTTTCTAAAATAATGAGTAATGAATTTGAGATGAGTTTAATGGGAGATTTAAGTTACTTTCTAAGCTTTAGCATTAAGCAAATTGAGAATGGTATATTTCTTAGTTAGTCAAAATATGTTAAGGACATCCTCAAAAAGTATGAAATGGACAATGCTAAACCTGTTAGTACACCTATGAGTTCCTCAGTTAAGTTGGATAAGGACCCTAAGGAAAAATTTATTGATCAAAAGAAATTTAGAGGGATAATTGGATCTTTGCTTTACTTGACAGCTAGTCGACCCGATATCATATTTAGTGTTTGTTTATGTGCTAGATTTTAATCAGATTCAAAAGAATCACATTTGATAGCATTGAAAAAGATTTTAAGATATTTGTTGGGAACTCAAAACTTAGGAATTTGGTATCCTATGTTTAGCTCTTCATTTAAAATAATTGAATATTCAGATTCAAACTTTGCAGGTTGTAGGGATGATAGAAAGAGCACTTCTTGAACATGTCAATTTATTGGAAATTCCTTACTCTCTTAATCCGATAGAGAATAATATTAAGTAGCCCTATCTATTGCTGAAGCTGAATACATTACCTTAGGAAGTTATGTGGCACAAGTACTTTGGTTGAAATAATAGTTGATTGATTTAAGATTAACAATAGGCGCTATTCACATTTATTATGATAATACTA
Organism: Dendrobium nobile; assembly: GCA_022539455.1. Taxonomy (NCBI): domain Eukaryota; kingdom Viridiplantae; phylum Streptophyta; class Magnoliopsida; order Asparagales; family Orchidaceae; genus Dendrobium; species Dendrobium nobile. Next base: position 33,450,019 of record CM039726.1, on the reverse strand, counting down.
GTGCTATTTGCATTTCTAAAAATTCTATTCAACATTCAAGAACAAAACATATAGACATCAGGCATCATTTCATAAGGGATCATGTATCCAAAGGTGAAATTGAACTCATTCATGTTACAATAGAAAATCAACTTGCAGATATTTTTATAAAACCACTAGCCTTTGATACTTTTAGTACATTATGAACAATGCTTGGTGTGATTGATTTGAATGCTTAAATGAAGATTTCTACAATATTGATATGCATCCTTATTAGTGTGTATTTATTTTTGTGTTTGTGATTTTTCGTATGTGTTCTATTTTTTGGTCATATGTTTTTGAATTTCTTGTTTTGATTGTTTAAAAAATATTTTTCACAACAAAAAAATCCTATTGTTGAGCATGGCATGAAAAATTGTGTGACAATCGTCTGTACGAAATTAATTTCATATGGGACAAACCGTGTTGCATATTAACTGTTGATTTTAAATGTTTTGCATGCAGTTTTTTTAGTTTTTATATGACTATTCATTTGTACGATCCATCGATCGTTCGGACGATGTGTATATAATCGTATGTACGCATGTAGATGTTTATATGGATAAGATCTGTTTATTTATTTCTGATCGTACATATGAACGTTCAGTTCGTACATACGAATACATGGCACTTCAATATGGGCGACATTTCAAACTTTCATAAAAATGATCTTAAATAATTGATCGTCCCGAACGAACACATGTTCGTCTGTACGATCGTATGGTCAAAACTCTATACGACAGAACGCCTCGTAACTTGCATGTTTATGAAAAGTTGTTTCTTTTTTGGACCCATTCATCTATCCATACGAAATAAGTTTTATACGCACGAACCCAAAATCATATGGGATGAAATTATTTTCGTTCGTACGAAAGTTTGTTTCTCTTTAAATTAAAAGATTTTGAACTCAAATTTCATTACCTCAAAACCCTTTCAGTCTTCTAAATCTCCTTGATCTTCTCCATGGTTAGTTCAAGCAAAAGAGACAGGCAAAAGGTACTTGTTAAGGGGCCCCACTCTATAAACTCAGGAGAAAACTTTCTTTCCAAAGAAAATGAGGATTCTTTTCTTAGGTTTGCATCCGCCAAAATCACACCCTCTAGAGTCCTCCAAGAACAACTCACTTTCAAGGTAATGGACCTTTTTGCTTCTACCTAGTTTGGTCTTATTCTGACTCTGATCCACCTCTACAATAAGGAGACTTTGCACTATTTCCTTGCAAATATGTCTTTTAACTCTAATCAAACTATGATTAGATCGTATGTTTTTAAGAAGAAAGTAGAGAATACAAAAGAAGATTTAGGGATATTTTTGAATTTAAGTACTCAAGGGATTATAGCTTATAATTTGACCTCTTCCACCAACTTTGACGGGATAGCAACAAATCAAGTCATTAGAGGATGTAGAGGAGTAGGTCATATGCCTAAGATAGCCACTCTTAACCGCAATGCCCATATCATCCAGCATGTTCTTCGCACTTCTATTATTCCTAAAGCTATGATCGAGTAAATATCACACCTCTTCTTTCTACAGTGACTTATCTGATTATTACTAGCCAACCAATAGATGAAGCCCAACTGATCATTGACTACATGTATGGACTTTCTGAGATTGGCCATGTTTCACATAAGAGAAAGAAGAATATTGCATTAGGACATCTTGTGACTTACATTTTGGAAAAGAAGTATGAACTAGTTCATCCTGTTCAAAATCTAGAGGAGCGTGTCTACTACAATGATGGATCATTTTGAGCCATCTTTAATAAAGATGATCAATTTAGTAGTAGTGACTCAGAGGAGGAAAGAAGAGGACCTCCACCTGCACCTGCTGGTAAAAAAAAATTTTAGGATTTGGTCCAACGTTTTTATCATTTTGAGAGTCATTTTGATCAATGTTTTGATTAGATTGAAACTCATCTTCAGCAATAGGACTATCAATATCAGCAGGATATGGGTTGGGTTAGAGGTTAGTTTGAATTTATCAACACGAATATAGCTATGATTAATAACTATTATAATATTTTTAACCCTTCTCCTCCTCTAAATCAGGGACCTTCTGAGTAATGTCTGTAGTTCTGATATGTTTCTCTCTATCTATGATGACTTGATGTGATGGCATGTTATGTGTTGTAGTTGTTTTTGTTATGTTCTATGATGTATCAACTTTTATTTTTTTATGTCAAAAATTGTCGTTTTATTGATATCATCCATGACCGAAGTAATATCCTTTATCATGATATCAATAAAAGTTATCTTGTATTACTTTTATTTTTTTTTTCAAATGTGTGTTAGCCTATATAATTATCCTTAAAATATTTGATCTTACAAGTGCTATATTTTGAATTGCAATACAAAATTAAATTCATTAGAAAATCTAATTTTTCAAAAATTTTAAGTTGTGATTATAACTTGATCTAGTTAAGAATGTCAATCTTATGTCTCTTATTAGATTATCATAATTTTTATATTATTATTGCAATTATGATGTTTTCTTATTTTATATTTTTCTTATCAATATAAATATTATTGTACTTAAAAAAGTTTGAGATTTCATATTATTGATTTTGGAAAGATCAAGAATATACTTGAAAATGTACAAATGTAAAAAAAATCAAAAGAATGCGCAATGATTTGCAATTTGAAAAAGAGGCACAAAATAAGCCCACAAGTAAAAAGATGCACAAAATGTGTCATAAATATTGAAAAGATGTGCAAAGCACCACAAGTATAAATTCTTTCCTCAATCTTTCAATCTTTAAATTCAAATTAATCTTCTGTTCAATTTTATTTAGTATTAAAATTTGAAATATACAAATTTTAAATTCATCTACTTTGCAATGATTTTGCTTATCTTATTGTCTAAATTGATTCATATTTTTTTTATATTTCTTTTCCTGTCTATGTTATATCTCTACTTAAATCATATGAATCTTTCTATTTCTCTAATGCTATTTAATTTTATTTGCAAATGTAACTCAACCTCTTTACAGGATCAATTATCAAAGGCTCTTAAAATGACTTCTTACGTTTCTATATTTGTTCTTTTTCTTCTTTGATTTTTGTTGTTGTCAAAAAGGGGGAGAAATATTATTCGTAACTATCGTTGCATTTGTTTTATTTGTTCGTAACTATCGTCTCTATGTCCTTTTGTTCTAAGTTTTTTTTGTGTTTATTTTGCTTGGTGTTCAAGTGCTTTGTGCTTTGTGTTCAAGTTTATTTTACTTGGTGTTCAAGTGCTTTGTGCTTTGTGTTCAAGTGACTATGTGTTAAAAAATTTTAAAACAAAATTATATATTTTTGTTATGTTCAAATGCCCCTTATTCTCACATGCTTATTAATTTAGGGGGAGTTTAGAAGATACTTAGAACTTACATATAATAATTATTTTTTCATCATAAAAAAGAGGGAGATTGTTGAGAGAGTTGCTACTTAGCTTTTACATGTTTTATATTCTTGTAACTTGTTATTTTGATGATTCCAAAAATTATTGTATTGATTATTAATTTCTCCTAACACATTTTGGAAGAAATGTTTTTGGCTCTCGTATGTACTAACATTTTAGAGAAATCATACTCCAGATTGTTGAAGATTTCAAATCAAGATCTGATCATAATATTTTATAACTTGGTGTCTGTATTTTATTCATTTTTGAGTCAGAGAAAGTGTGATTGTAATTGAGTAACTTAGCACACAAACACTGGGGGAGATCTTTAAAAGTAAAAATTTTAAAATACTGATTATATAAGATGAACTATGTTAGTACAGGACGATCAGGTCAGTTATACTCTCCAAAGAGCAATGGAACGAATAGAAAGGGCAAAAAGTTTTTTTCTAATTCCTAATCGTCCAGACGATTTTACCCTTTTTGTCCGGGATGATGTTCTCTGGACCAATGCTTTGAACTAATCGTCCAGACAATTTTACCATTTTCGTTCGAGGACGATGTTATCTAGACCCATGCTTTGCACTAATTGTCTATACGATCTTGTTCATTCATCCCAAGATGATGTTCTTTGGACTCATGCTTTGAACTAATCGTCCAGACAATTTTACCCTGTTCGTCCCAGGACGATGTTCTCTAGACCCATGCTTTGCACTAATCATCCAGACATTCTTGTTCATTCATCCTAGGATGATGTTATCTGGACTCATGCTTTGAACTAATCATCTAGACGATTTTACGCAATTAATCCCATGATGATGATCTCTGGACTCATGCTTTGAACTAATCATCCAAACGATCTTGTACAGTTATCCTAGGATGATGTCATCTATTCCTTAAACATATGGACCATCCTACATTTTCGTTCCAACGAAGCTTAGAAATAACTGTTCATACCGGATGAACTATGCTTGTATGGGATGATGATCGGGTATGAAGTTATTTCGTACTAATACACATTGAGTTCGTATACAACAATTTTATAATGTTCATACATACAAAATTTGATCATACGTGATGATCGAGTATGCACAGATTTGAATAATTATAGTTTTTGGATAGTTTTTCGTGTCTTTTAGATAAAAGGTCCACTTTAAACTGTCATGCAATCTTTTTGTCCATTGGACTTTGTGCAAACTTAAGGGAGATTGAAGGAAAGTGTTTGAAGGAGAGTTCTTACTCCTGGAGCGTGAAGGGTTTACTTAGTACTGAAAGGTAAGAATCTCCATTTGTGAATTGTGATTACTTCACTCTTTTCTATTGTCCTTCTATATTTCTCATTAGAAGATCCTTCAAGAAGATCTGATTCTCTGCCGACACTTAGAGAAGTATGAAAGGATGAAGGTTTTCTACCTACACTTGGAGAGTGTGAACAGCGGAAGGTTCTCTACCTATACTTGGAGAGTGTGAACAGCGAAAGGTTCTCTGCCTACACTTGGAGAGTGTGAACAGCAGAAGGTTCTCTTCCTACCCTTGGAGAGTGTGAAAAGCGGGAGGTTCTCTGTCTACACTTAAAGAGTGTGAACAGTTAGAGGTACTCTGCTTACACTTGGAGGGTGTAAAAGAATGACGTTTCTCTGCCGCACCGGGTAGTGGTGGAAGAGAGTTTTTTGTGAAGGCTTCTCCACCTTGCTGTGAGGGCAAAAGGAGAGACACTAACTGGTAATAGTACAATACCTGAAGTGGTAGACTTAAGGGAGTGGATGTAGGTCATGCTTGACCGAACAACTATAAATCTTATGTCTTTATTTTTCGCTCCTTTTTACTTTACTGTTTCTATTGATCTGAGGTTGAAAAATTATTTTCAAGAATTCATTAAAGTTTTAACCGGTTTAAAATAAGAGGAATTTTTAAAATACCAATTCACCCCCCTTTTGGTTAGTCCCTAGGACATAAGCTTAGGTCTAACAACCTAATTCATACTTAATAAGTTTCAACAAGTGGTATAAGAGCTCTGTTTCAAAATCATAAGTTTAGACTACTTTTTGATTAACGACCATGGCTACATTTGGAAACTGAAATACACCTGAAGGATATTCAATAACTAGGCCTCCATTGTTCAATAATATCCCTTTTGATTTTTAGAAATCATGCATGTCTACATTTTTACAGGCACTTGATTATCGTATATGAATTTTTGTACAAGAAGGGTATACAAAACCAACTAGATTAGTTGATGGAGTTAGAGTTGAAACACTCTTTGTGGATTGGATAGTAGAAGAACGTGACTTAGCATAACTTAATGCTAAATGCTTGAATAGTTTCTTTTGTGCTCTTAAATCTAAATATTACATGTGGGTTTTCACTTGCAATAGTGGAAAGGACATATGGGATAGACTTTGTATAACTTACGAGGGGACTAATGAAGTTAAACAATCTAAACTTAATATCCTGTTGCATGACTATGAACTGTTTCGCATGAAACCCAATGAATCCATTTCTAACATGTACATAAGATTCTTACAAATAGTCACATCTTTACATGCATTAGGTAGGGAATTAATAAGTTTTAACATGTCTATTAAGACACCTTCCCGCCTGCGGGTAGAGTTCGAATAATTTGACCTATGAGGATGAAGTGCCAGACCTGGGGAGACCCAGTCTTTTCTAAAAATTATTTTCTATAAGCCTGTCTTTTTAAAATCTAAAACATATCTGATTTATACCTTTCTAACTAACATACATTGTATTAAAAACCAATTAATTTAAAATTTAATTATATTAGCTCTAGAAGCATTCACCCTGTATAAGTTCAGGGCAAATTACAAAACTCTCTAGACGTCAACCCTACTTCCAAAATACTCAAACTACTTACCCATCTTTTATAAAGACTGGACAATATGTATTTTATGCGCTTAGGTGGTTAGCTGGCTTTCGTTTTTAGGCAGGATATAAGCCCTGGTGCATTATTTAGGATACATGTGTTAGTGTTGGGTAGAACACTAAATCCATATTAAATCTAGAACTCAAGGCTACTACACTGGGTGTCTCGTAGTATGCCTAAATGGAGGGTAAGTTCCTTTTCTTCAGTGACTATAAATCCTACATATCTACATTGTGTGGATGATACCACTCTATCTCTTCTCTCTAGATGCTCTAAGTGACTGATTTTCTTCTCCTCCTTACTACATTAATCTCTCCAAATGCTGAGATGAGCCCTACATATTGGTAAGCTGCTGAGTTGAGCCCTTTTTTCCTTTTGAGTAGGATTTCCTAGTCTCCCCTTTCGTACCAATCTCCCTTTTGGGAAGAATAATATTGAATCCTTAATTGAGAGTTTTCTCAGGCTCTGGCCTGAGATGTAATTAACCACAGGAGCTTGCACCCATGGGAAATAGATCTCCACCATCAAATAAACTCCACTAGAGTTGATGTATCAGGTTGGAGAACCTATTATTTTGATCATGTCGTATATATTATTACCCATCAGGGTGCGCAGGTGAGAGCCACTATCCTCAATGGTTAGTTATATGTATGATCTAATCTGCCCTTTCATTAGCTCATTTGTGAGAAGCGCAGAGGCCTGCGATCGTCTCTATCCCTCAGGTGGTGCAGTTGTTTACCCTCATTACTTTGCAATCGATGGTGTTCTTTCGGAGGTTCACATGGAAAACATCATTGAAGCTAATGCCAAATAATTCTTTTGGAAGAATATAATATATTGTTTTGACATTCCAGCAAAAATTATCACCGATAATGGAAATCAATTCAACTAAAAGGTCTTTACAACTTTTTGTAAAAACCTCCATATACAACTAGTTCATATGGCTGTGGCCCATCCTCAGACAAACAGATAAATAGAGGTCACTAATCAAACTATATTGAAAGGATTAAAGACTTAATTAGAGACGACTGGGGGCAATGGACTGACAAACTCCCAAAAGCCCTCTAGGCCTATCGTACAATGGCTAGAACTCTAACAGGAGAATCCCTGTACAACCTCTGCTTTGACACAGAAGCTGTTATTCCAGTCAACATTAGACTCCAAAGTCATCAAGTTCAAACTTTTAACTTTAACACTAATGAGGAAATGCTCCGATACAACCTAGGCCTTCTTTCAGAAATAAAAGATGAGGCAATGCTCATGGTTATTGCATATCACCAAAGAATTGCTCGTCACTATAATTGAAAGATAAAGCCCCAATGTTTTTCCTGCATCGAGGCAGCAGGAAAAGGCCCCCAACATAACAAACTCTCCCCGCTCTAGGAGGGTCCATACTTGGTGGCAGCTGTGGTGAAGCCCAAGACTTTCAAGTTAAAGAATGATGAGGGAAAGATGCTCCACCGGACTTAGAATGTAAAAAACCTCTGCAAGTACTATCAGTAGAGCACATCACTGCTACTTTCCATTAGTATTATGTGTCCTCAGTGTTGTATGACTTTAGTATTATGTGACTTTAATATTGTATGCCTTTAGTTTTGTGTGTATTTAGTATTGTTTGCCTTTAGTATTATGTGTCTTCAGTGTTGTATGTCTTCATCATTGAATATTATTTGTCTCCTATTATCTATAATGTTTGTAGCATTTTCATCCCTGAGTTATATCAAGGAAGTATGCCCTTATTTAATGCGATAAAATTCTATTCACTCACTGAGTTACGTTATTGCCTTCTTTAAGTAAGATTGTATTGATAGATTCACACAAACTGTAAACTAATCTTGAAATCTTTGATTCAAGCAACAAACAATCATCATTAAAACTCAATCATTGGACAATCAATCCCAAGGGGATTCAATCTGACCTCTTCCACTCAGGTTAAAACTCATTAAATAATACTTTAATCAATAACCTCAGATAGTCAAACACCTTAAGTAGGTGTCACTTAATTTTAATATCCCTGATTTGAGGCATATGCACTCTTTGTTGCACCTCAATCACTAGATGATCAATCACATGGGGATTTGATCCAACCTCTTCCACACAAGTTTATTGGCACTATAACACTATGATTAATAACCTTAGAAAGGTCAAACACCATTGGCGGGTGGCATTTAGATCTTGAAGTCCTTGATTTGAGAAGCCTGAATTTCAATCACTGGATGTTCAATCCCAAAGGGGATCCAATCTAACATTTATCACATAGGTTAAAAATATATTGTACAATGCTGAAACAAACAACCTCAGATAAGTCAAGTGCCTTAAAATAAGATAGTTTTTTAATAATGTATTAATGATAATAGTAAATTTTATATTAATAATTATTACGGGATAAAATATATGCGGTGATAGAGTTTAAATTTTATGTCTTAGTGTTATTTATCCCCTTTCTAGGATTTTCCACATAAAAAATGTGTGTTATATATATGTGAGCTGGATATTTGTATAACGCTAAGACATAAAATTTAAACTCTATCACCGCATATATTTTATCCCGTAATAATTATTAATATAAAATTTACTATTATCATTAATACATTATTAAAAAAACTATCTTGATCGGGCACATATCTCGAGGCAAAGTTGGACTGGAAACTTTTGAAACTATATTTGGGACCATCTAAACTCCGATATTGGAAAACTTATAATAAAATTGAGCATCTAAACAAGATGAATCCAACAACACCAAATTTTATCCAATCTGAGCTCAAATGAGTCCAAATCAATAGCCCGAAGCACATTTGGAAGCTTCAAAACATAAGTTGGACAAGCAAATGGTTTTCAAATATGACATGCTCATAGTTAAATCGAGCGGCTCTACGAGACGAACCCAACGAGTCCAAAATCATCGAATTATAACATCACTAAGGCACTCAAAGCCATGATAAATATTATATGCTCAAGGGAATCAATGTCAGTCATCCATCTAAAATACTCCCAACCTATCATTGATCTTCTCATTATTTACTAGCCATACCACTTTGAAAAACTTATAAATAGACCCCCATTTTTCATTAAAAAAATATAGGAAGATGAAAAAAAAAAAGAAATTTAGGATCTCTCTTGCCACCAAGCTCCTCCTCAACCACCGTCGGACCACCGATCGCCATTGGACCACCGACTATCACTAGAATTCTTTCCAACCACCGAATGTCGTTGGGCTTTCGCCCGACCACCACCAATCGACAATGGAATTCTACCTGGATACTAATTAATGCGAGAATTTCTCTCATCCCCTGATCGATGCTAGACTTCTGCCCGGCCACCGACTGACGTAAAACTTCTGCCCGGCTATTGACTTCCGTCGAAAGTCCACCCAGCCACTAACCGACCCTAAAATTCCGCCCGATCACCGACCAACTTCGATTTCCTCCGATCCCCCAAATGACATCGAACATCTACCTGACTCTCTTTACTATTGTATTTTCACTGTCTTCAAATTACATGACATATCAAGCTTTGTAGTTCATTATAATATTAGTTGATTCATTTGAAATGGGCGAGACCTCATGATTTTTTCTTTTTCAAGGGTTTCCACATTGAAAACCTTTATGTTTTAACATTTCTATTTGTATGCTAGATATTCATGCTGCACTATGATGAAAAACCCTCTCACTCAACTATCGTGTATATTCTAGCTTGCAATAATTTGGCGTCGTCTGTTTGAACTATCAATCCCACTATCCTTAGCAATGCTACAATGGCCAACAGGTGTAATAATCTTAACCTGGGAGTCTCCCACTCCAGCACACTCCAATCAAGGAATTAGTTTATGAACCAGACCAACCATGAGTCAGCCTCTCCTTACCCAATAGGCTAAACCCTGCTAGGGAAGGAACATTAGGACTATTCATAGAAGATTGCATTTGAAAAATGGAAGAATCTCATAATGATATCATTCAAATTTTATGGGATACTAGATAACCAATGATAGCAGAATTAGAGGATATTCCGACACCGTTGGAACTTCTGAAGTTCTAACACAGGTGATGGACATTATATGTTGATGGAACTTCTCTAACAAACCACTTGTTACTTCGCATTCTTCCTCAAGATGGACATTATATGTTGATGGAACTTCTGGAGTTCTAACACCAATGCTAAAATTTTAAAAATTTTAATCTCCCAACAATAAACTACCATTGAATACGTGCTTCGGCTGAAGTTTCTTACAATAAATAATGTTGCAGAGTATGACGCCTTTATTACTTGGTTGAGGCTGGCCATCAATTGAAAAATACAGAATTTGGTGATTCACACTTATTCACAATTAATTTTCTCCCAGGTTGAGGGAGAGTTTGATGCCCATAACCTGTAGTTGGCCTAGTACAACAAGATAGTGAAGTCACTTTTGACCTTTTATAGAAAATCATCAAATCATCTGTCCTACGGGAGCAAAATGCATAAGCAGATGCTCTCTCTAAACTTTCAACATCGACAATTGGGGAACTCTACAATATAAAAGCAGAAGTTATTCTTTGAAACTAAATGTCTTTTCTATTGCTTGCTCGGTTTATAAATTCCATTAAAAAAAAGATTAATTTAAACCTCTTTAAAAATAGGTTTCTTAATTACCTCTAAATCCCTTGAACTTTGATTAAACTTTTTATGCTATTCCAAGTCAATGCTCATCTCATTTTAAAGTATCTGTCCATCATCTCGTCCCTATGCAAGAACAGTTATATAAACATCAATATTAAAATTAAAATAAATAAATAATTTGGCAGCTTGCAGCATTATTCAAACTGCAATCTTATATAATATTAATAATATATAATCAAAAGTAGTACAATAAAATAGTTATAAATAAATATGCATGAGATCAATTACAAATAGAAAAAAAAAATTGTTATATAACAAAAATGAACTACTGACTAATTACTTTTAAAAATATCATCCATCGATCTGAATCAAATTTGTGAGCCAAAAACTAAAAATAACAATAACTAGGATCCGTTTGGGACAGTTGTACTTTTTAAAATGTGACTCCAAAATTATTACAGAAAAAATAATTTTTTGAAAAATGTTGAGGAAAGCAGCTTCGCAGCATAAACATATATTGAAAGTAATGAAAAAGCTCAAATCATTAGATCCCAAAGGTGTAGCTTATTAGAAGACAGTGATTTTTTTACATTGTAAAATAATACTAAATTTAAAAATATGGTCATGCGTTTCTGTACAAAAAACTTTCGTTTAGAATATTCTAACCAATATTTATTCATAATTAATGTCAAAACAATCAAATTTATTTTCCGATAAATTTGAAGATGATTTAATTTACATCATATAATTCTTTTAAATTTTCATATATAATACTTAAATCTTTATTTTTTTATATATAATTGACCCAACGGTTTCCAAACATGAGACAAATCCCATGAGCATAAGGTCGTTGAATTCTAACATCACCAAGGCACTTAAATACTCGATAAACGGTACATGTTCATAGGAGTCGATATCGGCTGTCGAGTCAAAACACACCCAACATCCCTTGATCTCCTCTCTAATTGCTAGCCACGCCACTTCCAAAAATATTATAAATAGCCCCTCATTCTTTACATGAAGGGGGAACCAACGGAATGAAGGAAGAGATGGAAGAGAAGGAAGAGAAGGAAGAGAAAAAAACTAGAACTCTCTTGCTACCAAACTTTTTCTTCACCACAGTCGAACCACCGCCCTTTGTCGGACTATCGCCGAACTTTCGCTCGACCACCGACTGACTCCGTACTTCTATTTGGCTACTGATTGACGCCGGACTTTAGTATGACCTCCAGCTGACCTGGACTTTCACCTAGCTTCCAATTATTGTTTGACTTCAACCCGGCCACTAACAGATGCCGGACTTCTACTCAGCCATCAATTGACGTCGAACTTCTACCCAGCCTCTCACTATGGTCCTTCTGATCTCCATCGCTACACAACGGTCTTTTTGACTACTCTCACCTGCCGACTATGGTCCTTCCAACCTCCATCACCAGACAACGGTCTTTCTAGTCATTATCATCCGTTGAATACGATCCTTCCGACCTCCGTCGCTAGACAACAATTTTTCTGACCACTATCGCCCGCCGACTATGGTCCTTCCAACTTCCATTACCAGACAACGACCTTTCTAACCACTGTCGTCTACCTACTATGGTCCTTCCGACCTCCTCGCCAAACAACAATCTTTCTAATCATTGTAGCACATAGACTAAGATTCTTTTGACCTCTATCGCCAGACAAACTTTTTTATAATAACTGTAGCTCACAGACTACGATCCTTCAATTTTGACCTTTATTGCAAGACAAAGATCTTTCCGACCTCTGTTGGCTGCCGACTAGGGTCCTTCCGACCTTCATCGACAGTGGTTAAATATTATATATTTAATATATGATTAGAAAAGATGAGTGCATTAAAAAATTTGTATTTGTTAAAGCTCAAATTGATAATTTTGGTAGAATTTTTTCAATTAAAAGTAATAATCGTATTTTTTATTTATTTTTATTATAAATTTATAAAAATGATGAAATTAATTATTATTTTGAAAGAAATAAATGAAATTTTAGAACTTCTTTATAAAAAATTGAAGAAAATTTTGTAATATTTATTTACATGAAAAATGAAAGCTAGCTCAAGGTTAAGCTATGAAATCATGAAGATAATAAGTAATTATTCTGAAACACATGATTTAAGAAAAAAATATATATTACGAACATAGTTAGAACATTCTGTTGCTATATTTTATTCTTTTAAACTAAATGTCTTTTCTGTTGGTTGCTCGGTTTAGAAATACCCAAAAAAAAGTTTATCTTTAACCTCTTTAAAAATAATTTCTTACCTCTAAATCCCTTGAACTTTGATTACTTTAAAAATTTTATATAATTCCATGTCAAAGCTCATCTCTTTGTAAAGTTCCAGCCCATCATCAAGTCCCTGTGCAAGAACAGCTATATAAACATCAATATTAAAATTAAAATAAATAGTTTGGCAGCTTGCAGGTATATACATACTTCAATCTTATCTAATATTTATTATCACCGTTCATACATAATAGAATATTACTGCATGAACCAATCCAGCCTTCAATTTTCTTGCATTTTGTATTATATTGTTTGATGTATCTTTTGATGTTCATGGATACGAAATGATTGGTAAGACATCAATAGTATAAAGAATTTAAATATATCAATAATATTTGAATCATCAAAATTTTATTTTATTATGAATAAATTTTAATACAGGATATGCATTTTTAAAGAATTGAAATAGGGATTGATTTTAGTTGGATCAATTGAACTCCTTAAATTGTAAATTTTGATATTCAAAATCATTAAATAATAAATATGCACTCCACAAGGATTTAAAAAGTTAAAAATACTAAAAAACATAAAAGAAATTTTGAAAAAGCAGAAAAGATGAATGTATTCAAAAATTTGTATTTGATAAAGCTCAAGCTCAAAATAATCATATTACTTAAATCAAATAGGATATATATGTGAATTAATACACATGATTGAGTACTAATGAACTTCTAATTTAACTACAAACAAAACTAATTTTTAAATAATATATTAGAGAAGAGCTTCAAGAAAAGGAAAGAAGAGCTTAGAGGCGGTAAAAGAGAGAAGATGTAATTGTATTGATAAGTATACGGTGGTACATATGTTGTTATATGGACTAAGTAATGGTATTTATGTAAATTATACAAAACCGAGACTTGTTTTCTAATATCCTTCCGCAAATTAAGCATTCGAAGATCAAATATTTAATTTGTTGCGTAGTTCTATAAACCGAGTGGTAGAAAATGGTTTGGTTAATATGTCAGCGATTTGTTCTTTGGAGGAGATATGAACGAGCTGAATGGCATTTGAACTAATGTGTTGGCGTATGAAGTGATAGTCGATCTCGATGTGTTTCGTCCTTGCATGAAACATGGGGTTTTTGGCAATGGCTATGGCCGAGGTGTTGTCGCAGTGAATTGTGGTTGGAGATAGCTGCGGAATGTGGAGTTCTTTGGCGAGACGACGGAGCCATATTACTTTAGATATTGCTACGGAAAGGGAGCGGTACTCCGCCTCGGTGGACGACTTGGTGACGGTGACTTGCTTCTTGACGGTCCAAGAGATAAGATTGGGACCGAGGAAGGTGCAATAGTCGTAGATTGACTTGCGGTTGGATGTGTCGGAGGCCAAATCGGCATCCATATAGGTTCGTAGTTCTAGAGGACTGGTGGTGATTGGCAGCCCATAGGTGATGGTACCCTTGATATAGCGTAGTAACCACTTGAGGGGTTTGAAGTCTTGATCGGTTGGGCATTAGATTTGTTGGCACACGATGTTGGTGGCGAAAGCAATGTCCGATCTTGTTATGGACAGGTATTGTAAGGAGCCGACAAGTTTGCGATAGAGCGTCAGATCGAGGAACGGTGAGCTGGCTTATTGGTCTTGTTTGGATGTGGGTGTAACCGGAGTGGGTGCTGGTTTACAGTCTGTGTAGCCTGTATCGTGTAGAATTTTCGTAGCGTAGTGTTGTTGGGTGAGAAGATAGCCATTTGTGGATTGAATTACCTGAATGCCTAAGAACAGGGATATTTGGCCTAGCTGCTTGAGGGTGAATTGGGCTTGGAGCTGACTTAGAAGGTGTTTGATGGAAGAGTCGTCGGTCCCTGTTACAAGAAAGTCATAGACGTTGATTAAGAAGTATATTTGGAAATGATCTTTATGAAGAAGTAAGAGGGAAGGATCGGAATGACTAAACCTGAAGCCTTGGGTTTGAAGAAAGCTTGTGAGCTTGTTGAACCATTGTCGTGGAGCTTGCTTGAGGCCATAGAGTGATTTGTGAAGTTTGTAGACTGAGTTTGGGTTCTTGGGATCGACGAAGCCGGCCAGTTGCTGCATGTAGATGTCATCGTAAAGATCACCGTGTAGGAAGGCATTAGAGACGTCGAGCTGATACATTGACCATTGACGATTAAGGGCGAGAGTTAGAAGAAGTCCTATCGTCGGCATTTTTGCTAAGGGGCTGAAGGTTTTAGTATAATTGATCCCGAATTGCTGGTTATAGCCAAGAGCTACGAGTCGAGCTTTGTACTTATCGACTTGTCCTGTGGGTAGTAATTTCGTCTTGAATGTCCATTTGCAACCAAGAATTGGCTTATTGGGCGGTTTGGGAACAAGAGACCAGGTGTGTTGATTTGTGAGGGCCGTGAGTTCGTCCGTCATAGCCTTCCTCCAATGATCGATCTTTGATGCTTAATTGTAAGTGGAGGGTGTCGGGCTCGGTGTGGATTGGGTGAGGAGATTAAAGAATTGTTTGAGTTTAGTGATTCCAGACTTTAGTCTGGTCTGCATTTGATGAAGAGACTTGATCGGTTATGTGAGTGCACGGTCCAGAGTGGCTGGATTATGTGATTGAATTGGGGGACTGTGAACTGGTGGAGCTGGAGTGGTCGGTGTGCAATGTGTAGGCTGAGGTATATGGGTTGTGTGAGGTGGATCAGTTGCTGCGGGAATTGGTGCGGGAATGGGGTGGAAGCAGCAGAGGGGATGTAACTGTGAGCGGAGGTTGGACGGGTGCGTTGTTGGATGTGCTAATATTTTTATAGGGGAACGTTTGTTCATAGAAGATGACGTGCCGAGAGGTGTAGGTTATGTTGTTTTTGACATCGTAGCATTTATACCCTTTATGGATTGGAGAGTACCCAAGAAAGACGCATTCAGTGGACCGTGGTGATAATTTGTTTGGAGCGTAGAGTTTTAGCCACGGGAAGAAGAGACAGCCAAAGGTTCAGAGGTGAGTAAAGGTCGGCATTTTCCCGTGTAAGCGTTGCGAAGGAATCTAAAGATTGATGGATTTAGATGGTAGATGATTTACCAGGTAGTGAACGGTCGATAGAGCTTCTTCCCAGAATTTGTGGGGAATACCGGACGCGTGGAGGAGAGCACGAGTGAGCTCAAGGAGGTGGCGATGCTTGCGTTCCGCGAGTCCGTTCTGTTCCGGCGTGTGAGGGAAGGAGAGCTATTGTTGTATAATGCTGTCGTGAAGGAAATTTTTAAATAGAGTGCTGGTGTATTCTCCACCGCCATCAGAATGAAGTTTCTTGGGTGTTTGATTGTATTGTTTTTTGATTAGGGAGCAGAAAGATTTAAATTTAGTAAAGTCTTCTTGTTTAGTGTGCATGAGGTAGAGCCACGAGTAGCGGGTGTGATCATCAATGAAGATAATGTAGTAGCGGTAGCCGTCGAGCGAAAGTTGCGGGGTAGGTCCTCAGACGTCGGTGTGGATGAGTTCGAATGGATACATTGCCATGGACTCATTTTTATTAAAAACCTTTTTGTGGCTTTTAGCCAGGTTACAGAAGGTACAAGAAAAAGAATGTGGAACATTTGTTATTTCAGAAAAATGTTTTGCAAGAACAGAAATAATGCTAGAGCTTGGGTGTCCGAGGCGATCTTGCCAGAGGTGAGTCGACGATGTTGTGGCTGCTAGGGTGGTGTTCTTTGTGTTCGGTGTCTATCGAATTTGGTAGAGACCGTTAAGAAGACGGCCATGAAGAAGAGGACGGTGGTCCTGAAGATCCTTAATAACAAAGCCGTTAGCATCAAAGGAAATTGAAATAGAGTTATCTGTGGTCAATTTGGATACCGAAAGAAGGTTATGCGTAAGTGCGGGTACTTGAAGGAGGTTATGAAGAAAGAGCTTACGAGAGCTGTCGGGTAGAGGTAGGAGACCTTGCCCAGTGTTGTGGATTGGCATGAACTTTCCATTTGCGGTGGAAACAAAATCTGGTCCGGAGTACACCGTGGGGTAGTAGAGATTGTTTGTGTCCGAGGTGATGTCAGTAGACGCGCCGGAGTCAAGAACCCAGTCTTGATTGGAAGTAGAGGTCGGGGTGGCAAGTAGAGCTCGCGATTGACGGGAGTCAGTGGGAGCGTATTTGAAGATGCAACGGTGCCAATAGTTGAGTGCGACGTGACCGATTTTGCCACAGATTTGGCAGGTCGGACGGGTTGAGTTGGGGGCGATGGAAGTAGTTTGTTGGTTTACCGGAGTGGTGATCAAGTTCTACGGGTTCTTGTTCTTGAAGTAGCGCCTGTTTTGTCCGCGAGACTGGTTGGCTGTTGCGGCGTAAAGAGCGGTTGGGGATGAGTTATGGTTCAAATCTTGATGTTGTTCTTGCTGTAAGTGAATCTCTACATTACAAAGAAGAGAGTAAAAAGTGTCCAGATCAATGGGTAAAAAGAGAGTTTCGTATGGTGGATTTGAACGAGTTGAATGTGGGAGGGAGGCCATTTAGAATATGTAACATAACATATTCCGGTTCTATTTTGGAGCCGGATACAGAGATGTAGTCGACGATTGATTTGATACCGGTTAGATATTGTTATAGAGTCTGATCTTTCATTGTGATTCGGTATAGTTCGTTCTTGAGTTGCATGACTCGTGAACGACTAGTTGGTTGGAGACGCTGTTCAAGAATGGTCCAGGCGTCATTGGTAGTGGTGGAGGTGATGATATAGGGTAGTATAAATTGCGATATTATGGAGAAGAGGGCAGATAGAAGATTACTGTCGACTATGAGCCAACGGGTATAGGCGTCGGAGTGGGGATCGGCGGGAGCCTGTGTCGTGCCAGTAAGGTGACCAGAGTATCCATTAGTAGCGAACTGTTGAAGAATCTGCATGCACCATATTGGGTAGTTCTCTGCCGTGAGGGGATGAGGGGCGAAGTTCTTGATGTTGGATACAAGAAATTTGAGGGGTTGTGGGATAGTGATGGAGACGGTGGAGGTTTCAGTTTGAGTGGTGGAGGAGGGAGGAGGGATTGAATTGACAGAGTCTTGATCTCCCATGAGAGCTTTGATACCATGAGAGAAGAGCTTCAAGAAAGGGAAGAAGAAGAGCTTAGAGGCGGTAAAAGAGAGAAGATGTAATTGTATTGATAAGTATACGGTGGTACAGATGTTGTTATATAGACTAAGTAATGGTATTTATGTAAATATACAAAACTGAGACTTGTTTTCTAATAATATATTATTTATTTTTTAAATCAGAAATCAATCTTACATATACACTAATAGTGGATAGGTTCAATAAAAGTTATAATAAGGGCAACTAATTGAGATATTTACTATGACCATTCAAATTAGAATTACAACTTTATTTTTGAAAATTATTTATATAACATATTATATTATTTAAATTTTAGTAATTTTAAATTATCAATTTTTTTACTATAGCTATTAAGTTAATCAATAGGTGATTTTTACCATTGCTTGAGGATAAGCAAAAGTTCAAGCTAGAGAGAATTTATTAAGTGTGAAAATATATTATTTGTGTCATGTTTGTACATAAAATGTTATAGACAAAGACAAAAATTCACAAGTGTTAAGCGAACATCACATCGCCCACAAACTCAATGTTGCAACATTCTCATCTACAACACTCTAGCGCCTATTTTTAACATATCCATGTTGGACTCTCTAGAATTTAAGAAAAAGTTAGCGCCCCGTCGGAGCCAAGGTCAGCTTCGCTGTGATAGAAAACAACACAATAGCACTGGAGACTTGGGAATTTGAACACAAAGAGTGCTAATCATCACAAAGCAGCCGCGCCGGATTGTACTTTCAAGTGCCGCAACACTCAACTTTTATAGCGCCGTTGTGGCGTAATTGTTAAAATGAAGAGCCACACAGACTTAGCCAAAAGACGCTCTGGTTCAACTAGTAATCATGCCTTGTCTAGTGCCAAAGTAGAGTAAATATTAAAGCACTATGATGCTAGTTCATTTTATGCCGGCATTGTGGAACGAACCTTGTTTAGTGCTAAGGTGCCTATATCTATTCATCACTTATATAAATAATTTTTTTAGTTCTTTTATATGGAAAGTTTTGTAATTTCTGTGGAGCCTTGTATTTTGTAGTGTATTTATTTTGTTCCCCTTAAAAGTAAAGTCTAAGAGATAAAGAAAGAACTAGATACTTTCATGGAGAGATTTTAGTCGGAGGGTGGAAATTAGGGCACCAAGAGGACGATCCGAAAAGATTTGGTTAGGGCGTTACTTACTGACTCCACTACGACATACTCAAAGAACCTGATATTGCATTACTTCCTTCACAAATTCTAGAAAGTAATGAAATATTATCTGAAGATATCTCCTCTCCTGGTTCGATCTGCACTCTAGTATGGATCGTGCAGGTGTCCTCTCTTACAAGCCTTCAGTGAACCAAGATCTTGGAAACGGTGAATTATTACGTCCGGTCATCGGACGTCTGGACATCCAATTCAGACGTGCCACGTCACCCAAATACACTAGGATCCGATGTATTTTGGTGATGTGGCGCATTTGGATTGATGTCCAGACGTAATAATTTGCCCTAGGAAACGGGGATGGTAACGAAGAATTTGATGAATGAGGTCCCACAGAGTATATTTGGTTGGCAAAGATGAGTGGATCGACACAGATGGGTGGTGCGGCATAGAATTGTGGATCCACACGAAGGCTTTGCAGGGATGGTGCGGGAGAATGATTAGGTGTGGATCGGCGAGGAGATTTCATGGCTGGATTTGAATGGAGATGAATGACTTGTATGGCCAAAAATAGCTTCTTAGAAAACATTTAATTTGGAAAGCTTTTTTTTTTTTTTTGCTGAAAACAATATGCATCTATTCTCAGTGTTAGCTCGTCCTAACCATAAGCAGACCAAAATAAAAATTAGTCAAAAGGAGTCCTTGAGAACTTTTTAAAATATGAATTATAGTAAAAAAAAAAAAAAATTGTTGGTATAATTTTTTCAATTAAAAGTAATAATCATATTTTTTATTTTAAATTTATAAAAATATAGAAATTTATAACTATTTTGAAAAAAAAAGAAAATTTAAAAACTTCTTTATAAATAATTGAAGAATTTTTTTTAATATTTATTTGCATGAAAAATGAAAGCTAGCGCAACGTAGGGCTATGAAACCCTAAAGATAAGTAGTTATTTCTGAAACACATGATTTAAGAAGATATATATATATATATATTACGAACTTATTAGAACATTGGATCCCAATATTTTATTCTTTTTCAATTGCTTGCACGGTTTAGAAAAACCCAAAAAAAAAACTTTTTTATCTTAAACCTTTTAAAAAATAGTTTTCTTACCTCTAAATCCCTGGAACTTTGATTACTTTAAAATTTTTATGTTATTCCAAGTCAAAGCTTATCTCTCTGTAAAGTACCTGCCCATCATCACGTCCCTATGAAAGAACAGTTATATGAACATAATTATTAAAATTAAAAAAATAAATAAAAAAAATAGTTTGGCAGCTTGCAGCTATATAAATACTTCAATCTTATCTAATATTTATTATCTCCGTCCATACATAATCGAATATTAGTACATAAGCAAACCAGCCTTCAATTTTCTTACATTTTATTTATTTTTATGCAAGTATTTTGCATTATATTGTTTGATGTATCTTCTGATCTTGATGGAATAAGGAATGAGACAACGGGCCATTGAATAAGTTCTTTTAGCTGCTATATTGAATTAAGGAAAAAGAAAAAGTAGTACAATAAAATAGTTATAAATAAATATGCATGTGATCTATTACAAATACAAACAAAATAAATTAGTTATATAACAAAATTTAACTAGTGACCACTATTTAATTTTAAAAATATCATCCATCGATCAAACTAAAATTTGTGAGCCCAAAATTGAAAATAACAGTAAATTAGGGTCGGTTTGAGACCGCTGCACTTTTTTAAAATGTGAATCTATAGTTATGACAGAGAAAATAGTTTTTTGAAAAACATTGAGGAAAGCGATTTCGTAGGACAAAAATATATTGAAAACAGTGAAAAAGCTATGCGAAGCAAGGCATTAGATCCCACAGATGTAGCTTCTTGGAAGGCAAGTAATTTTTTTTACACTATAAAATTATTCTCTATTTAAAAAATGTAATGCGTTTATGTATAAAAATTTGGTTTAGAATATACAAAGCAATATTTATTCATAATTAATGTTAAAACTATTAAAGATGATTTAATTTACATAATATAATTCTTTTACAATTTCATATCTAATACTTGAATCCAAGACTTTGAAAACCAAACAGATAATGATCTGGAAGAAGGGGAGGTTAGTAGTTCGATGTTTCAACCGGGGTCGAATCAGGCTCAAACAAGATTACGTAATAAATGCTTATTATATTTAAATATTATAATATATATATGGCTCTAAAAATAAACAGTAAATGTAAAAATTAAAGAACACATCGTGAATGCAGAGAACGAAGTAGAGTGTGGGCTGAGGAGAAGAGTGATGAACTCACAACAGTGGGTCAGAGAGGAGTCAACCACGCTGTTCTTCGGTTAATTCTTTCTTAAGGCTTCGTGAAACAAATGGCGAGT
Source organism: Dendrobium nobile (assembly GCA_022539455.1). Lineage (NCBI taxonomy): Eukaryota > Viridiplantae > Streptophyta > Magnoliopsida > Asparagales > Orchidaceae > Dendrobium > Dendrobium nobile. The sequence goes on along the minus strand of CM039726.1, from coordinate 33,428,297 downwards.
CGGGCGAATACTAATAAGAAGCATAGAAAGGTTTTTTATTTTTTTTCTTCGTTTCTTATAAATATAAGCTTTATCTTAGTTAATTTTCGGCCATCCGATTTGGTTTTAATGACTCAAATCACTTTTCAAATGAACCGCTCGGTTATTCAAAATCAAGACTGACTTAGCGGTTCAGCAGTCAACCCCCCGATTCGATAGTAATTCTATGGGAAACAAGTTTTTTAATAAATTGTAACCGGCCGGCTAGCCGGTTCGAGGTTCAACCGGTTGAACCAGTCGGTCCTATCTAGTTCTTTTTAAAAGCCTTATTTAAATCTTTATATTTTTTATATAATATTTAAAATTTTAATTTATATTATTACAATTATTTAATTAAACATATATTTTAATTTAATTTAAACATTAAATATTATATATAAATAAATATAAAAATTTAGATGCTAATTTTTTTGGAACATTTTGGCAAAGTAAAATAAATTCACACACATATCACATCCGTAAGACACGAACTCCAGATCTCTTATTTGATAGGTAAAGCTTCCAAACAACATATTACGTATATGTTAAATTTTCAAATACATAAAAATTTAGTGGCTACATGTAAATCACCCACTTAATATAAAGGAGATCATTCAATTTTTCAATTACACTAATTTTATAAAAGAAATAAATAATTTTAATTATATTACTAAAAAAATTAATCAGAATATTCCGTTCTATTTTCTCCCCGGAAGATTAGCTCATAATTTTGAAATATATAAAAGTTTAGATGTTAGGTTTGCTGCCGGCAGCGGAGCCCAAAGTCAACTTACAAAAAATAATTTTATAAGGTAATAATTGAGAATAGACAACTTACTGCAATTGTAGTAGACTTATCTGATATGCTACGCGGCATTCAAACACTTTATATAAATTCATATATTAGCAAGTCCACCCCTGTACTGCCTAAGCCTCATTAAAAAACGTAATGATTTAAAATTTAAACCGGCGGCCGAACTGATTTTATCTTGGGGTTACCAATAGGTTGGTTCATCTTACAAGTAGTTAAAAAAAAATATTTGGAATTAGCTAGCCAAGCTTAGAGAAGAAGTCTGCTTGCTCGTCTAGGGTTTCTCCTCCTCTAGCCGATTTGCGCCGCCTTCTCCCCCTATCCTTCGACTGGGCTTCCCCCTTCCTTCTTCTACTTCATTATGGATTCCTCCCTCGTTCTAAAGGATTTTCCTCTTTTAGTTTCTTCGGTTCGAGGTGCTTCCCCCCCTCAACGTAACTGGCTAGCGGCTTTTGGTCCGCCTGATTCAACTCCCGTCTCCACTAAAGATCTTCAACTCTCTAACTTTCTGGATGAACCAGACATTGTTCCCTTCTCTGGGGACAAGCTTTGCATTGGGGCAGAAGATTGGACTCTTTGTTTAGTGGGTTACTTGATCGGTTGCAGGCCATTCTACGAAGCCTTGCTTGGGGCTCTGAATAAAACATGGTCTCTCAAAGGTTCGATCAAATTACTTTCTCTCAATGAGGGCTTTTTTCTTATCAGATTTTCTTGTCCTGAGGATCTGGACATGGCATGGTCCAGGGGCGTTTGATTTCTTCTAGGTAAGCCTTTTGTTTTGCAAAAATGGCATCCTAAATTTAAACCTAGGCGTGAGAATTTCTCCTCAGTCCCGATTTGGATTAAGATTCACAACCTTCCTTTGGCTTGCTGGAATTCGGAAGGTATTTCGAGAATCGCCAGCAAGGTTGGTGTTCCACTTGCTGCTGATTCTCTCACTAACCAAAAAACACGCCTAACGTTCGCCAGGGTTTGTGTTTTAGTGGATAACAAGGCTAAATACCCAGAGGAAATTTTTGTTTCTTTGGATGGTGATGTGGTTGGGTTGAAAGTGCAATATGAATGGAGGCAAACTCCTTATGAGCATTGTAATTCTCTGGTTCATTACTCTTCTTTTTGCCCTTCTAAAGCCAAAGCTGAGGAACCGGAAAAACAAAATAATTTTGTTGGGGCTGGACGTCCACCCCGTGGTAGAAGCCACAGTCGTAATCCTAAATTACGTAATCCTTCCCAGGCTTTGAGGGAAGAAGCATCACATAAGAATTCTTCTGGTCTAGATGTCAATTCTGTTTCTACTTCAGCGGCTCCTCCTAAATCACCACCCAAAAAGTCTATTGGTCAGGTGTTACTTTATCAACCTCACTCTCCACCTCCTAAACCTACCACAAACATTCCTTCTCTTGGGACTACCCTGCTTCCCTTGAAGGATAATCCCGAGGTTCTATGCTCCACTTCTCTCAAAGAGACTACTACCGTGCCGAATCTAAACTCTCCTACTCCGGGAGAGACCGCTTCTTCTACCAGTGTTCCAAATCACTTCAATGCGACCACCACTTCCTCGGGTTTCATTTCTCCAAATAAATTAAATGTTCTGGATGACTAATCGGATAGTAGCACTCAACCTGATTCTTCTATGGTTGGTGAACATGTCCCCGGTAAGGATAAATCAAAGGTCCAAGAAAATAATAGCATCAACTTGACTTAAAAATTGGCTAGAGGGAAGAATGCTAGAAAACCCTCTGGATCAAAGGTTTCTTAATGTCTTTACCTTCTTTAGCTGCTTGGAATATCAGGGGTTTTAACCGCCCTGATAAAGTGTTGTGTTGTAAAAGACTGTCTGACTCTTTTAAGCTGGACCTGTTGTGTATTTTAGAGAATAGGATTCACTCTTCTTTTCTTTTGGATCCTTTTTTGAGACTTCTCATGTCATTTTTCCTAATGAGCAAAGCTGCAATAACTTTGATTGCTCTTCCTATGGTAGGATATGGGTGAAGTGGAACTCTAATAAACTGAATTTTGTGCCTTCCCTAGTTTCGGATCAACTTGTTTCTGGCACTGTTATGATTAATCCCTCTACTTCTTTTCATCTATTTGTTGTGTATGCCTCTAATAGCAACGCAGATAGAAAGTCTCTTTGGTCTCAAATTGCTCAGGTTACTCCTCATCATCAAGTCCCTTGGCTTCTAATTGGGGACTTTAACTGTTGCCGCTTCACTTCTGAAAAATTAGGGGGATCGGCTATCTCTCCTAACGCTTTAGTGGACTTTAACGCCATGATTTTTGATAATAGTCTCTTGGATCTTCATTCTGTGGGCTGCAAATTTACTTGGTTCAATCAAAGATCCGATTCGCCTATTCATATTAAGTTGGATAGGGCTCTGATTAATAATGTATGGCTGGAATGTTATCCAAAATCTTACTGTTCATTTCAGAGCCCTTCTTGCTCTAATCATTGTCCAGTGATTCTGCATTCTTGGTTTTCTTTTCAAGCTCACCATAGATTCCTTTTCAAAATTACTGGACTAATATAGAAAAATATTGGTTTCTTCTCTTACAGGTTTTTTCTGAGTCTCCCTCTGGAAATCCTATTTCACATCTCTACATCACTCTTAAAGGCCTAAAAATTGCTATTAAATCTGAACCGTGGGCTTCATCTTCTCTTGTTAAGTCTCATCTTGATGCTTTACACAATCAACAACTGGAGTGTTTAGAGAGTATTCACGCTTCACCTAATGATTGCTCTCTTAATGCCAAATTGAAAGGTATTAATCATAATATTGCAAATTTTTCCAGTATTCTTGCTTCTTGGGTCATTCAAAGGGCTAAAGTGAAGTGGCTCAAACATGATCAGGAAGACCTCAAGTTCCTTTTTGCAAAAATTCGGTGTAGGCGGGGGAGGAATAATGCGGCTGTCAACCTCTTTGCCTCTTCTTCTTTCTAATTCTAGTAGGGAAGATGTGATCAACTCTATTATTTCTCACTTTCAAGGTATTTATAATCCGGTGCCTCCCTCCAATACTGATATTGATTTATTCCCAATCGAAACTAGTTTCCCTGTTGATTTAATCAATAGCTTACTCAAGCTGTCACTGACATGGAAATTAAAAAGGTGGTTTTCAAGGGCTGTTCGTCCTCGGCCCCGGGACCTGATGGTTTTAACTTTCATTTTTATAAGTCGGCTTGGCATATTATTGGGCCTATGGTTTCTAAAGCTGTTTGGTCTTTCTTCTCTAAAGGGTACATGCCTAGTGGGAGTAAAACAACTGCCCTTGCTCTTATCCCCAAAGTTAAGAACGTTGAGTCTATGTCGGATTTCAGGCCTGTTGCGTTATGTAATGTTTTTTATAAAACCATTGCTAAGGTACTTGCAAACAGGATTAAGCCTATCATGCCTTTGCTTGTCAAAGACAACCAATCTGGTTTTATTAATTCTCGCGTCTCTATGGATAATATTTTGCTTGCTAATGAAATTATTACCTACATTTGTAAAAGAGGAGGGGGCAAATATTTTTGTGCAAAATTAGATATCCGTAAAGCTTTTGATACAGTATCCAGAGATTTCTTGCTTGCTAGACTGAAGCAAAAAAGTTTTCCTTCCTCTGTGGTGGGATGGATTAAAGCTTGTATTGTGGATGTTAATTTTTCCATTCTGATTAATGGATCTCTTGAAGGGTATTTCTCCACATCGGCTGGGCTTAGGAAGGGGTGCCCTCTTAGCCCTTACCTCTTTTGTTTGGTTATGGATGCATTCTCTTCTCTGATAGACGTTGGTGCTTTTAAAGGGGTCTCTTTTGATAGTTTCTCTTTAACTCATCTGCTCTATGCGGATGACGTGCTTATTTTTGGGGAAGCTACCACAGAAAACTGTAACTCTCTTTCTGAAATTCTTAGAACCTTTGGCAATGCATCTGGGTTGCATGTTAACCTTGATAAAAGTTCTATTTTGTTGCCTAGAAACTTAAATAATCCTGTTGCAATTTGCCAAGCTCTTTCTATTCTCTCTATCACTTATAAAATTGCTTACTTGGGTATTCCTCTCTCATTCAAAAGGTTAAAGGTAGCTGACTATTTGCCTCTCATGGAAAGTGCCACAAAAAAATTATATGGTTGGAAAGCTAATCTGCTTTCTTTTGCGGGGCGTCTGCAATTCTTAAGATACACTATTCTTAACTCGATTGCTTACTGGATTCGAGGCTCTATTATACCAAAAACTGTCTTTAAGTTTTTTAAGAAAATCTGTTCCAAATTTTTATTTTTTGGTGATCATTCTGCTGTTAAAAAACTGCATATGGTTTCATTGGAAAAATGTTGTCTTCCTAAGCAGAATGGGGGACTTGGGCTTCCCTCTCTTTAGGCTATTCAATTTGCTTATCACTGCTCACTGATTCTTAGAATGTATAATGTCAAATCTCTACTTTCTACTTGGTTGTTTAGTAGGTATACATCCCCTTGGAGACCTCCCTCTCCCAGTTCTTCTAGATTCTGGATCTTTGTTTGCAGGTCTGTGAATGCAGCCAAGACTAAGTTCCTATTTAACATTACCTCCTCTGCTCCTATTTCTCTGCATTGGGATAACTGATTTTATAATAGCAAGCTTGATAGTTGCACTGATGGTATTTCTTTACTTAATGCTTACCATATTAATACCCCTTCGAAGGTTTTTCTTTCGGGTATGAATTGGTCTATTCCGGACACTGTTTCTCTCCCTGTTAAGAGTTTAATTTCTACTATTCCCATTTCTGATTGCTCCAGCCGCTGTCTGTCTTGGGATAATCTTGGTGATGGGAAATTCAGTTTTTTCTTATCTGAATTTTATGCTCTTTATCCTAAGTGTTCCTGGGATAACATCATCTGGCACCATAAATCTGCTCTGAGATTCTCTTGTTATTCTTGGTTGGCAGTTGTCGATGGTTTAAAAACAGCTGATGCTTTACTTATTAGGAATATCTTGGTTCCTAGGATCTGTAGTCTCTATCTTTAGCATCCAGAAACTGTGTCTCACCTCTTCTTTGAATGTGCTTTCTCTTTTGCTGTTATTTCTCAACTCATCCCGTCGGCTAAGAGTTTTCTTCTCAGACCTACTTTTTTGCAATTGGGGGAATGGATTGATAATGAGGCTGTTATGAAGTTTAATACTAAATCTCTTTACCATCTTTTCTCTAGCTGTGATATCTATTATATTTGGAAGGAAAGAAATAACAGGCGTTTTGGTAATTTTGTTAATTGCCACACCACTACTACCTTGGTCATCAAGAAAGTTATTTTTGAAACGGTATTAAAGTGGAGTAATAATGCTGACATTCTGGATATTTTTGGTAATTTTCCTACTTGCTCTTTGCCGTCTCGGGGTCATCTCGGAGATTGCCAGCTGTTGCCTTCGATTATGCCTTGGACAATGATGATACTCCCACTGCTGGCCCAGTAGGAAGGCCTCCGGGCAACCAGGGGTTCTTATTTCTTGACGCGTGATTCTCCAAAATATATTCTAAGTCCAGGCATTTGTTTCTTGTGGGAGCTTTTTGTAGTTCCTGTTGTTAGTTTACGCAATTTTTAGCCATTTTGCTGCACTGTTGTTGCAGGTTTTTGGGGCTATTTTTTTTATCTTGTATTAACTTAGATTGTAATCTTTTTCACAACTTTTCAATATACGGGCTCTGCCCAAATTTTACCCAAAAAAAAAAATGTTTTTGACATTTTAAATATAGTTTTATTTCGTTGAATAGACAAGTGCAAATTTTATAACTAATGATGATTAAGAACGTTAAGAGTTAGCAAGCATTATTCAATAATATTTAAAACTAGGTAAACTCAGATGCTAATCAGATGACTTTCCAGTCAGTATAAAAAAGCTTTAAAATTTAAAATAGCCAGCTGCGAAGTAACAATATTATTTTTTTAATTTTTATTTAAAAAAATACATGAATTAGTCATTAATTTCTAAAATAGTCAAATTTAGAAGACAAGAAACATGCATGTACATTATTAACAAGAACTTCATGCATGCACATAATTTAGAAGACAAGAATTAATTGTGGAAATTCCTCAAAAGACTCATATTGTGGTTTAATCTCTTTGACAAAATTTTCTATACGTAAAATTTATTAAAATGGGATCACCTTAAAATAGAAAAACATTATGTAAAATTTAATTTTTATTATTGTGATAATGATTGATGATATTAAATCATTTATAAATGTTATTCATTTTATGCATTAATGATAAACCTATGTGACCGTGTAAAAGTAGACATGATATATATGTAAATAATTATACGCCATGTTGATAAAGATGGAAGCGCGTTACTTTTGCAATCCTATATCCCATCTAGGCTTAAGAAGGTGATAGGTGAAATGATCATCAACAGCATATGCAGCACAATCTTTGGCGTTGTAATGATAGGAAAGATGATTGTTAATGAGACAATATTGATTCAAAGAGAGAGAGGATTGATCATTAATGCATAGACCAAAACAAAAAGAGGCTCCTAACATATTTACAGGATAGCATGATTCTGAGATGGCAAAAGAACTGATTCCCAAATTAAAAAATAAAATAAAAATAAAAGTAAATTGACGGGCCATGCAAGAAAATCAATAATGGTCAAGAACAAGCCAAAACAAATCGATATTATTCCAATCTAGCTTTAACAAGAAAAAAATAATCATAATTCTATTTTACTTCGTTCTCTAATTTGAAATTTCTTCATGTAAAATAGCTTTAAAGCTAACGTAATAGGAAAAAAAATGCCAAATAACGATAGAAACGAACGATTTTTATATATTTATTTTATTTAATGTTTTTATTTCTCCAATCTAGGTCAAAGCCCAAGTCGTTTGGACTAATTTAAAGCCCGTAATTTCCTTACAATAGATCCCAGCGTAGGTTGGTTTGAAAATTCTGGAACGAAAGTTTATAGTTTAAAAAATATTTTGTATTAAAAATTATTTTAAAAAGAAGTAAAAAATTAATGCGTGTTAGTAGCTCAGATAGTATTCTCTAAAGCATTTAAAAAATAAATAAATTCGAGCGAGAGCACTGCAAATTAATTGTAACTCTTAAATTGTATGGGCCACTCGATCCTGACCAAGCTATATATCCCCTTAATATTTTACTTTGGCTATGGACAAACTTTAGATTCAGTTATGTTAAACTTTATCAAGTTTATTTCAACTCTAAATTTTATGCATAAAAGTGTGGAAAAAAATGATAAAATTTCATACATTGGAAATTATCTGAAGTGAGATTAATGATTCGTTTGGGACGGCTTTTTTATTACGTCTTAAAATGGAGTTTTAATACAAAATTTTTTAATTTTTTTACTAAAACCCTGTTTAAAGAAGCAATAAAAAAACTGTTTGGGACATCTTTCTTATTGCTTCTTAAAGAATCATTTTATTATAAAATTTTTATTTTTGTATCAAAAAGTTGTTTTAAAAAGAAGTAAGGAAGCCAATCTCAAACAAAGCCTAAATCTATTATTCTCACATATATTAGAAACATAATTGCACAAAACAAAATTGACGTATAAAAAGTAAAGGATCTAAAAGTCATAATGGAATTAAATTGATTTGTTAATTTTTTTTTCTTATTTTTCACTATAATTGAAAGAGAAAATAGAAATAATAATTGAAAAATGCTATCAACCACGTTATCTAGCTAAAGTTAATAACCTATAAATTAAATTTAAATGAAAGAGTTACAATATATTTATAAAATAAAATAAATTTAGATTATCGCTAATTTTCTTGAATCAAAGAAACCCTAAATAACTCTTTAAACAATCTCAAGAAGAATCATAGATTTTTTTTTTTAAATCAAATAAATTCCATATATGAAAAGGGACTATAAGCATAGGCCAAAAGAGACCACATCAAGACAATATAAAACTAAAATAAGCACAAATAGCGACCGATTGGAAAGCCAAAAATAAAGATAAAGAAAATAAAGCCTTGAAGACATTCAGACATAGAAAAGCCACCCAATTGTCATGCTTGGACCATCCATTAGAGGCAGAGAAAAAGCAGTAATAAGTACCAAACACCCACCATAAACTAATCAGAGGAATCAAGGGGTTACCATTAAGCTATGGACATCCAGGGGGCGAGAAGGAAACCTGCCACAACATTGTCTAGTGCTGAAAAAAAAAGCAACCCATAACCTGAAGAAATGGAGAAATTATTCTGTGCGGAGACTGGACGTAGAACACTATCCGGAGACCAACCAGAATACACCATGTCAGCGGTACTGAGTAGTAACCTAGCCCGATATCGAGCGAAGGGGTGGCATGGTATATTCTGGTTGGTCTCCGGATGGCGTTCGACGTCCACATAGAATAATTAATATAAGTAAAGTGCCAATAGAACCCTGAATGAACTAACACAAGCCAATAACCAAAATCTTCAGCCCATGGCCCCATATGACAGAAACAAGCAAACACAGGCAATCCTAAAAAAGGAAGGGTCTTCACAACAAACCCACACTAAAAATAAGCTCTAGGTGGTAGCTAAAAGAAGTCCAACATAAATACCAGGTTGACAGAGGAAGCCAATAGTGAAATATAAGAACAATAAATAAACAAAACTACTTCCTTTTTATTTGTTACTTGCCCTGTTTTCCACCTCTATGACAAAAAGCTTTTCCAATGATTTGGCTAACATTTAAATGATACATTTCACCCACCAGATCACCTAACTCATCCCAAAAAAAACCCCACAAGGTGAGGAAGCAGTCCCATCCAAGCCATCAGAGTGATCTAAAGAGGGAGATATCACATTCAACGATAATTGGGCTTTTAAATCAGCATTTGAAATAAAAGATATCATTATATCTATGATGAATATAGAATAAATAAGTTTTGCATTATTAGGCGATAACTCAATATCAGAGAAAGAATTTGGTGGCTTATCATGAACATTATTAAAAGATTCATTCAACACCACCAAGTTAACAAAGCATAAATCCTTATCAATAACTGCAAGCGAAGTAGAAGGCTGACAATCAGTATTAATAGAAGACATGTTATCAAGTACCAGTTTCTTAATATCATAGAGTTCTCCATGCATCATGTGCTTTGTGGTGATGTTTAGATTAATTCTTATACTAATACATTTTTGGAACACCTTAGTATAACTTTCTTCGACCATTCTTCTCTTCTAATCAGTATTGTGATGCAACAGGATGGTCCTTCTCCTTTTTTTAGATTTCAAAATATGTTGTTCTTAGATAGATCTTTTTTAAATATGGTCAAGGACAATTGACATACTTCTATGCATCCTGATAACTTTATTTTGGGTATGAATAGATTGTGGTTCAAAATTAAAATATTAAAGTATAAAATTAATTAGTGAAATTAGAATGTTTTCAAAATGATTTTCTCTAATATTTAGGCTACTGAGGATAAAGTTAACCTTATTGAGCATAACTGTCAAGTTGATCCCTCTTATAAGAATTTTAGGCTTCTCTAGGATGCTAAGAACTCCTTTTTCCATCTTTAAGCTAAGTAGGAAGTTTTTTTGAAGCAAAAATTAGCCCCAAGCACCTCATTGAAGGGAACAAATATTACGTCCTCTGACCGGACGTTGAGCTACGTTCGGCCGCCAATAACATGTTGCCACGTGCTCTTACTCTTTACCACGCGACCCAACGACTTGACCCAGAGCGGAACCCAGGAATGCTATGTTCGTGATTTTCTCGATATTGCTCGGTATTTGCTCCGTATTAGGTATTGCTTTGCAAAAATGAGAAATTCCGCTCTGTGAAGACCAATACGATGCAAATACCGAGTTGTACCAAGTTTTTTTGCAACTCGATACAACTCAGTATTTGCTCAGGAATTTGCTCGATATTGCTAGGTATTTACTCGGTATTGCTAGAAAAAAACTAGGCACAACTTGGTATTTGCTCGGTATTGCTAGATATTTGAAATATATCCAAAAGGTGAAGGGATGTTGTTCAGCTCATCAAGGATTTAAAAAAATGCACGTGCGAGAACCCAAAAAACAGTGGGTCGGGTCGGCAACTTTTCTTCATGCTCGTGACGCTAAAACATTGGTGGCCGAACGTAGAGGAGCATACGTTCACCAGACCGAATAAAAGTTCCATTGAAGGGGATAACAATAAAAGGTATTTTCTTGTTCTAATTAAAGAGAATAAAGCTAAAAATTTCATTCATAAAATTTACTATCCTGACGTCTTGATGGCTACTAAATTGATGATATTGGGAAAATTGCTAATTCTACGGTGATGCATTTTTTAAAATTTATTCAATAAAAAACTTTGATCCTAGTCCAATTAATCATCATGATCTCATTCTATTGCGAATTCAAATTCAGAAATTATTATTTTGATGATAGCAAATATTTTTGATACTTCTATTTTTTCTATGACTTCCTTACTAATGTTTCAGGTCTACAAGATCAAATTGTAAATCAAACTAGCTCAGATTGGGTAGATTAGGACTGAGTTAGTTTGTAATGTACGTCAAGTGTCTTTTACCTTTTTTTGAGTCAATTATATCAATGTGGGTCCTGATGCTACGTAACCTTGCACACACATTCGGGAAATTTTTTTGACTTTTTTAGAGTTTTTTTATTTTGATCACAACATCCGGGACGATCCAAAATCATCTTGGATGATTAGTTAAAAATAAAAAACTTAATTAGGGCATCATAGTTAAGGTAGCCGTAATTAAGCATATCGTCTTGGACGATATGCTCAAATAAAAAATAATCAACCACTAAATTTGTTTAGGCATGTTATAATTTTAAACATCATCCAGGATATCATCCTGGAAAATAAAGTGCAATTATCCCAAAATTGGTTAGGTAATTAAGGAAAGCAATTAAAGTTTGATTGCTCAATCATATCATCCTGGATGATTACAGGATAGTACATGATGATCCGTTAAACAAACCTTAGTTTCTTCCTGGAAAACCAGAATGATGTTCTGGATAATGTTTATTATTTTGCACTAATCATCTTGGATGATCCAAAATCATCATGGATGATCAATTATTTTCCCATCTTCCAGACATGCAATCAGGGTGATGTTCTAGACGATATTTCTCATTTTGAACTAATCGTCTGGGTTGATTATGAAATTGCCCTGGATGATCTGTTTAGTTTTTTATAGACCAAATATGTATACAGGACGATGTTCTAGATGATACTCAATAATTTGAACTAATCGTACAGGATGAACCCTCACTTTTTTGGACGATATTGTCAATTTGTTTCAATTAAGAGCAATTTTGAAGATCTTCTATTTAAGACCTCTAATTTACCCAAGATCTTGACCTGAGAGAGCCAAGAGGAGAGGGAGAGTAAGGGATTGAGAGAGGGGATCTTGTGAGGGGGAGTTTGTGAGGGGTTTCATAAAGGTTGCTCCAAGCAAGGATTCGTGTCATCGTCCCTAGTTTCTTGGAGGTTCAAGAGAGGTCTACTTGAGCAATTGATCAAGATTTTATGCCTACTTCAAGAGGATGAAAAAGGAGTCAAGGTTCTCTTCCTTATTCAAGAGGAAGCAAAAGGAGTCAAGGTTCTCTTCCTGCTTAAAGAGGAAGCGAAAGGAGTTGGGTTCTCTGCCTACTTTAGGAGGAAGCGAAAGGAGTTGGATTCTCTGCATCACTGGAGTCAGTGGAAAGGAGGTTTATACAAGCTTCTCCACCTTGTTGTGGGAGCATAAGGAGATTAACTGAGTTTAGTGCAATACCCGGAGGAGAGGCTCTGGGGAGTGGATGTAGATCAAGTTGACCAAACCACTATAATTTTTTGTGTGTTCTTTTTTACTATTTTTCCACATTTTATTTCCATACTTCAAATTTTTTATGGTAAATTTTGGTTTGATTTAAGATTATATTTTTTATTGAGACATTTTTTTAAATATCAATTCACCCCAGCTCTTAGTTAGCTTTGGGCTAGTTCATAAGGGATTAACATCCCTAACAAACTTTCAAGTGGTAATAGAGCACTTTCAAGTGGTATTAGAGCGAAATTCATAAAATCGAGTTTTTGAAAACTTTTGAATTTTGATCCATGGCTAACTTTTGTAATCATAATACTATGGAAGGATATTCTATTATCTGACTACCTTTATTTGATAACATACATTTTGAATTTTGGAAAACTCACATGTCTATTTTTTTACAATCAATTGACTATCTCATGTAGATCCTTATCAATGATGGATATTCACCATCAACTCGTGAAATTAATGGAATTAAAAATGAACTTTCTTTTACTTAATGAACTTTTTGTTAGGAAAGTTGCTATTTGCATGTTTTCATTCTTGTAACTTGTATAGTTTTGATGATTCCAAATATTATTGTTTTATATGTTGTTATCTCCTAATAATTTTTGGAAGATTTGTTTTTGCTCTTGTGTGTACTAATATTTCAGGAAAATCAAACTCCAGACTACGAAGACTTCAAATCAAATTCAGCATGAGATACTTTGTGAATTTAAAGCTTGTACTTTTTATTTGATTTAAATTTGGGAGGGAGTGATTGTAATTGAGTGAATAAATTCACACACACTAAAGGAGATCTTGAAAAAGTTTTTATACTGATCGTACAGGACGAATATTGTTCGTACGGGATGAAAAGATCAGTTATCTCCTTGTAAGAGCAATGGAACGGACAATAACTGAACTGGAAAATTTTTCTAAGTCATGATCGTCCAGACAAAATCATTTTCGTCCCAGGACGAGTTGCTCTCTGTAAAAATTTCGTCCAGACAAAGTCCTGTTCGTCCAGGACGATGGGAACCGACTATGTCAGTTTCTGACAATGTTCTACATTTTTTAGAACCAACTTTTGATATATCTGTTCGTACCGGACGAAACTTTTTCATACGGGACGAACCTATTTCGTCCAGGACAAAATTGGTTCGTACAGATGCAGAAATGGTTCGTACGGGACAGTTTTTTACACAGTTCGTCCGTACTAACTCAATTTCGTACGTGACGATCCAGTGCGCAGAAAAACATGTTTTTAGTAGTTTTTTGGGAGGTTTTTCATGTCCTTTCTATATAAGGAGTCCTAGAAATCTGGTGTGTAAAATGACGACAAAGTGGATCTTTGTAGCCATTGTGTCTTCGTTCTTTGGGAGAAAACTAGAAGAGAGAACTTGAAAGGGAGAGAGGAAAGGGTAGAGTTTGAGAGGGAGAAGATCCTTGGAGGAGATTTCAAGGGAGTGTGGAGGGGATATTCACACGGTTGCTCCGGCGAACTTGCACTTCAGTACCATCGGATTCAAGGGTCGTCTTGAGGCAAGTTTTGGCGAGATGAAGATCTCTTTGGTGTCAAAGAACCTGGCTACTCCGCCGCACCGGGGAAGGTGAAAGTGATTTTGTACAGGCTTCTCCGCCTTGCGTTGGGGGAAAAAGGAGAGTCACTTTGTGGTATTAGTGCAATACTCGGAGGGTGCCTCCGGGGAGTGGATGTAGGTCAAGGTTTGACTGAACCACTATAAATATGGTGTGTTCTTTCTTATTTTTCTTCCGCATTTAATTTCATTGCAAGTTGTTTACTCTGGTTGAAAAGTTTATTTTTTAAACTTTAAATTTAACTTGCATTAATAATTAAAAAGGTTTTCTAACAATCTAAGAGTAGAAGTATAATTTTTAAATTACCAATTCACCCCCCTCTTGGTTATCCTTGGGATATTTAATTAGGCTTAACATCCTAATTCTTTTTGAACGAGTTCCAACAAGTGGTATCATAGCTTTGTTTCAAAATCATAAGTTTAGACTACTTTTTGAAAAATGAGTATGGCTAATTTTAGAAACCGTAAAATGTTAGAAGGATATTCGATTGTTAGACCACCTTTATTTGAAAATATTTCTTTTGATTTTTGGAAAATTCGAATGTCTACTTTCTTGCAATCAATAGATTATCGAATGTGGCATATGATTCGAAATGGTTATTCTATATCGTCATGTATTATAGATGGAATCTAAACTGATACCCCTTTTTCTGAATGGAGTAGAGTAGAACAAATTTATACTGAATTAAATGCTAAATGTATGAATTGTTTATTCTATGCTTTAAATTCGGAAGATTATATGAGAATCTCTACATGTACTTCTGGCAAGGAAATTTGGGATAGTTTATGCATTACATATGAAGGTACTAGTGAAGTCAAGCAATCTAAGTTGAATTTTTTGATGCATGACTATGAACTCTTTAGCATGAAATCTTATGAGACAATCTTAGACATGTATACTAGGTTTATTCAAATTGTAACATCATTGCATGCTTTAGGTAAAGAATTTTCAAACTTTGAAATAGTCAATAAAATTCTACGTTGTTTACTTGACAAGTTTGATGCCAAAGTTGTTGCTATTTGCGAATCAAAAAATTTGAATGAATATTCTATTGATAATTTGATTGGCTCACTCATTGCCTACGAGCAATATTTGGGTCAAAGACTTTTGGATGCAGGTAAAATAATAATGCTACAAGCGGAAGACATGGAGAAAAGTTGCTTAGTTGATAAGGAAAGCGATGACTTAACAAGCAAATTAAAAAGTCCATTAAAGCACAAGCATAAGCATCAACAAAAGTGGAATAAAGGTAAAAATGGTAAGAATGTTTAAATTTCTTCAAATATTATTTGCTTTGGATGTAGGAAATCTGGTCATCTGAAAAGTCAGTGCCCTAATTTGAGAACTCTTCCTGCTAAAGAAAAGGGCAAAGCTAAGCAAATTATAAAATGGGAAAATAATGAAAAGCAAAAAATCTCCTGGGCAGATCTAGCTTCTGAATCATCAGACCAGGAGCAAAATGATATTTAAACCCTTTGTTTATGTGTTTTTGTGTGCATATTTTTTATTAGTTGTATTTTTATTTTTGTTTGTTTTATGTATTTTTCTATTTTTAATTTTTGTGTATTTTGTATGATTTTGAGATATTTTCATATCGGATTCCATGTTTCTTGTTGTGAGACATTTGGAATGTGATATGAAGATTTTTATAACTTGTGTACTTGTATTTTGTTTAGTATTTTTCTATTCTTTTATTGCTTTAGATTTTTTTTATGTTTAAGTGTTTTTGTTCTTTGTTTGAAATGTTTGTTAGCCTATATGAAAAATCCTTAAATTTTTAATCTTACAAGTGCTATACTTTGAACTACAACATAAAATTGAATTCATTAGAAAATCTAATTTTTCTAAATTTAAGTTGTGTTTATAACTTGATATTATTAAGATTATCAATTTCATGTCTCTTATTTAGACTACATTAATTTTAATATTATTATTACAGTTGTGATGTTTTCTTATTTTGTATTTCACTTATCAATTAATATTTATGCACTTAGAAAGATTTGAAATTTTAGATTATTGATTTTGGAAAGAATACAATTACTCTTGAAAATTGTACAAATGTACAAAAATCAAAAGAAACGCGCAATGATTCGCAATGTGAAAAAGAGGCACAAAATAAATCCAACAAGTGAAAAGATGCACAAAAATGTGCCACAAAATTGAAAAAGATGCGCAAAGCGCCACATGTGGTAGTTATTTTTTTCCTTAATTTTTTAATCTCTTAATTCAAA
Source organism: Dendrobium nobile (assembly GCA_022539455.1). NCBI lineage: Eukaryota > Viridiplantae > Streptophyta > Magnoliopsida > Asparagales > Orchidaceae > Dendrobium > Dendrobium nobile. The sequence goes on along the minus strand of CM039726.1, from coordinate 33,411,913 downwards.
TTGATCTTATGTAAATTTATATTACATATTGAAATATGAAATATAAAATTTTTATATCATCATTTTTACAATGATTTTCTCTATCTTAAATGTCTAAATATACTCATGTTTTGATAAATTCTTTTTAGTTTCTATGTTATATCTCTTCTTAAATTCTATGAATTTTATGATTTGTCTAATATTTTAATTTTATTTGCATACCTTATGTCAATCACTTTAAAGGTTAAATTTTTAAATGATTTTCATATGTCTGCTTATATTTCTAGTCTTTTTCTTCTTCACTTTTTGATGTTGTCAAAAAGGGGGAGAAATTGTTTGTTGTGTCTTGTGTATTCGTATCGTTGTGTATTTGTTTTGTTTAGTGTATGTGTGTTTGTTTTGTTTTGTTTTGTTTTGTATTTCTAAAAATTTTGAAAACAAAAATAATTTTAATGCCTCCTTATTTTCATATGTTCATTAATTCAGGGGGAGTTTAGGAGATTTTTAGAATTTGAAATTATACAAACAATAATTATTTTACCATCATCAAAAAGGGGGAGATTGTTAGGAAAGTTGCTATTTGCATGTTTTACATTCTTGCAACTTGTATAGTTTTGATGATTCAAAATATTATTATTTTATGTGTTGTTATCTCCTAACAATTTTTGGAAGATTTGTTTTTGCTCTTGTGTGTACTAATATTTCAGGAAAATCGAACTCCAGACTACGAAGACTTCAAATCAAATTCAGCATGAGATACTTTGTGAATTTAAAGCTTGTACTTTTTATTTGAATTAAATTTGAGAGGGAGTGATTGTAATTGAGTGAATAAATTCACACACACTAAAGGAGATCTTGAAAAAGTTTTTGTACTGATCGTACAGGACGAACATTGTTCATACGGGACGATCAGATCAGTTATCTCCTTGTAATAGCAATGGAACGGACAGGAACTGAACTGGAAAATTTTTTTAAGTCATGATCGTCCAGACGAAATCATTTTCGTCCCAGGACGAGTTTCTCTCTGTAAAAATTTCATCCCGATGAAGTCCTGTTCGTCCAGGATGATGGGAACCGACTATGGTAGTTTCTGGCAATGTTCTACAGTTTTCAGAACCAACTTTTGATATAACTGTTCGTACCGGACGAAATTTTTTTGTACGGGACAAACCTATTTCGTCCAGGATGAAATTAGTTTGTACAGATGCACAAATGGTTCGTACGGGACAGTTTTTTACACAGTTCGTCCGTACTAACTCAATTTCGTACGGGACGATCTAGTGCGCAGAAAAACATATTTTTAGCAGTTTTTTGGGCGGTTTTTCATGTCCTTTCTATATAAGGAGTCCTAGAAACTATTACAAGTGCCTTTGGAGTTGTTTTCTCTTGAGAGGGATCATTGAGTGTGAATGTTTGGGAGAGATTGTAAGAGTGAAGAGTGAGAGATCAAGTGAGGGGTTTGTGAGGGATTCACAAGGTTACTTGAAGAAGAAGATCTCTTTGTTTCTTCCCATCTCCTTTGAAGGCTCTCAAGTGAAGTTCAAAAACATCAGTCCGGTTCTCTGCCGACACTTGGAGAAGTGTAAAAGGACGACAAAGTGTATCTTTGTAGCCATTGTGTCTTCGTTCTTTGGGAGAAAACTAGAAGAGAGAACTTGAAAGGGAGAGAGGAAAGGGTGGAGTTTGAGAGGGAGAAGATCCTTGGAGGGGATTTCAAGGGAGTGTGGAGGGGATATTCACACGGTTGCTCCGGCGAACTTGCACTTCAGTACCATCGGATTCAATGGTCGTCTTGAGGGAAGTTTTGGCAAGAAGAAGATCTCTTTGGTGTCCAAGAACCTGGCTACTCAGCCGCACCGGGGAAGGTGAAAGTGATTTTGTACAGGCTTCTCTGCCTTGCATTGGGGGCAAAAGGAGAGTCACTTTATGGTATTAGTGCAATACTCGGAGGGTGTCTCCGGGGAGTTGATGTAGGTCAAGGTTTGATCGAACCACTATAAATCTGGTGTGTTCTTTCTTATTTTTCTTCCGCATTTAATTTCATTGCAAGTTGTTTACTCTTGTTGAAAAGTTTATTTTTTAAACTTTAAATTTAACTTACATTAATAATTAAAAAGGTTTTCTAAAAATTCAAGAGTAGAAGTATAATTTTTAAATTATCAATTCACCCCCTCCCCTCTTGGTTAGCCTTGGGACATTTAATTAGGCTTAACATCCTAATTCTTTTTGAACGAGTTCCAACACTTTTAATGATAGAAATTTAGCACAACTTAATGCAAAATATTTAAACAATTTTTTCTGTGCTTTGAAATCGAAAGATTACATGAGTGTTTCAACTTGTGCAACTGGTAAAGAAATATGGGATAGATTGTGTATTACTATCAAGTAACAAATCAAGTTAAGTAGTCTAGGTTGAATATTTTACTGCATGACTGCAAATTTTTTCATATAAAACCTACTGAATCAATTTCTGACATATATACTAGGCTTATTCAAATTATCACCTCATTACATGCCTTAGGAAGGGAGCTAACTAACTATGAAAGAGTCAATAAAATTTTAAGATGGTTGCATTCTTCCTTTGATGATAAGATTACTGTAATCACTAAATCTAAAGATTTGAATACTTATTATGTTGATAACTTACTTGGATCACTCATTACTTACGAGCAAGGGGTGAACCAAAGATAACTTGATGCAGGTGAGAAAAAAAAGGGAAAATTGTGACACTGAATTTCAATGACACAGACACTGATTCTTCTAGGTATGAAAGAGATAATGTTGCCTTAATCACTTGACAATTCAAAAGCTTTCTAATGAAGAATCACCAGCACCATCAGAAGTGGAGTAAAGGTAAGGGTAGCAAAAATTTTAAAAATTCTTTTGATACAGTTTATTTTGAATACATGAAATTAGGACTTGTAAGAGTTGATTGTCTTACACATAAGGCTCACCTAAGTAAGGAGAAGGGTGAGGAGAAACCTAAGTTCAAGAAGGATAAGAAGCTGTTCTAAAAGGTGTTCTAGGTGGATTATGTATCTGACTCCTCTGAGAATTAAGATGAAAAGGAGACAACAAACCTTTGTTTGATGGCAGGTGATCATCTTGGTCAATCTGACCAAGAAGAGGTATGCGAACTAACCTAAAGTCAATTACTTAAAGTTTTTTAATAAATTCATACATCATATAGTAAACTTAAGAAATCACATTCTAGTTTAAAATTACAGTTTTTAAATTTGTAAAAAGAGTATGAAGTTTTACATAAAGCTCACACCCAAATTAATAGCAATCACATGACATTACTTGCTAAGTTTGATGAGTTAAATAAAAAGCATTCTAAGTTAGTCATTGAGTATGATTCATTGAAAGCATCCTACAAAGCAATTAAAAAAGATTTTAAAATATATATTGATGAATCTGAATATAGGGAGCACTATTTAAAAGTTGATAATGCTATTTTAGAAAGTGCTAACTTAGGGTTATCAATTTTTGACATGACCCAAAAAATAACCTGAACTCAACCCGAAAAAATTCAGGTTTGGGTCGACTCGATTAGCAAACAGGTCGGGTTCGGGTTAGAAAAACTAACATGGTTTGCATTAGAGGTCGGGTTCGGGTTAACCCAGAAACCCAATAAAGACCCAGAAATGACCTGAAAATGAGTCTGCCCATTTATGTTGCCCGCCCTATTCGCGAAATGACCCGATGCATCGAGTTACAGTCTCAATCGCATCACTGGCAGTCTGGCTCTGGAGACTGGCACTGCATCGCTTCACAAATCATGAGTCTTGATGTTTACGTATTGCCACTACTATCGCCGCTGCTGCCTGCCCCTGTGCCACTGCTGCCTGCTGCTGCTGCCGCGCCATTGGGATTGACTAGCGCTACGGCTATACTGAGCTACCGCTGCTGTCATTGTTGTGCTGCTGCCTCTTGTCGCCTGCCACTGTGCTGTGCTGCTGCTTTGCTGCTGCTACTTTACGAACAGAACCTGCTATTTTCAAAATTTTGTGTCAGGTTATGTTGACCCGAATGCGATCTAGGTCAGATTTGGGTCTAGAGAATTCACTCGATGCTTATTTCGAGTCATGTCTGGGTCGGATCAGATACAGCCGGGTCAAATTCGGGTCTGACCAAAACACGACCCACCGACACGAATTGACAGCCCTATGCTAACTCGAGTTTTAAAGGTAAATTGAATGCACTTGAGAAAAATAAGATTCCACCCATACCTGAATAATTTTTTAATCTTGATCCAAAGCCAAAAGTTTTAAAACCTAGGAAAAGGCACTATAACCCGAGTAGATTAGTAAATTCTTTTTTTGTTGTTAGATATTTTTTATGTGACATGCTAGGACACATCTCTCACTTGCACTGTTCACCATAGTCATATTGGGTATGGAGATTCAAATTACATGATTCACGGTATAACACACATGCATTGCATTCTTCTTTCCATAAGAAGGGATCCAAACTTGTTTGGGTTTCTAAATCTGATGTTTGATGATTTTATAGGCTTGCTCTCACAAAAGGCCTCATGAGAGCATATGGTACTTGGGCAACAGATTCTTATGACACATGACTGGAGATGCCAATCAATTTATTTCACTGGAGGCCAGGGCTGGAGGAAAGTTCACTCTTGGAGACAATACCATAAGAAAAGTGGTGGGTACATGTATAATCGAAAACTTCAAGAACCTTTGATTAAAAATATTTTGCTTGTAGATGGACTTAAACATAACTTGTTAAGCATTAGTTAGCTGTGTGATAAGGGCTTCATCATAAAGTTTTTGGCAAATACATGCATTGTTAGCTTGAATAACAACACTATTTTATAGGGAAAGTGAATCAACAACATCTACATGCTTGATTTAAATAACATTGAATATGCTGCTTTATTTTGCTTAAAAACTATCGTTGATGAGTCATGGTTGTGGCATAGAAGGTTATGTCATGCCAATATGAAAAACTCTTAGAAGAGTGACCCAAAAAGATATAGTTAGAGGTGTCCCCAAGCTTAAGTTCGCCAAAGACCACATGTATGATGCCTGCCAACTTGGAAAGCAAGTCTAATCCTCTTTCCATTCCATTAAGGATATTAGCACCTCCAAACCTTTAAAAGTCCTTCACATGGATTTGTTTGGACCTATTAGAACTGTCAGATTTGGGAGAAAAGTCTATGAATTTATGATTGTTGATGATTACTCATGGTTCACTTGAATTAAATTTTTGTCACATATGAGTGACTTTTTTTATGAATTTAGATCCTTCTTCACTTGGATTCAAAAAAAATTTAGGTTGTGAGATCTTGACTATTTATAGTGAACATGGTGGAGAGTTTGAAAATGAGAGATTTAGAGATTTTTATGAGGAGAAAGGGATTAGTTTTAACTTCTTAGCTCTTAGGACCCCTCAGCAGAACGAGATAGCTGAAAGAAAGAACATGACCTTAGTTGAGGCTGCCAGAGCCATGCTTTTTGAGTATTCACTTCTAAAATACTTTTGGCCTAAAGCGATAAACACAACTTATTATGTCTTGAATAGGGTGAATGTTAGAGCCAAATTAGATAAGACACCCTATGAGATCCTTAAGGGTAGGACACCCAACCTTTCCCACCTCCATATCTTTGGCTGTAAGGTTTATATTATTAACCATGTGAAGTCACACTTAGGAACATTTGACTCAAAATCTAATCAAAGAGTGATCTTAGGATATTCAAGTATGGGAAAATCTTTTAAGATATTTAATAAGAGGACACTGATGGTGGAGGAGACTACTCATATATTGTTTGATGAATCTGATCCTAAAAAGTCTAGAGTTGAGAATGAAGATGAAGTTGGAGAGATTTCCCAAGGAGTTGATAATTTGGAGAAGAGGGTAGAGCCTCAAAATACTGACGGAATAGGTGAGATTACCCAAGGAGTAGAAAATATAAATTTGGAAGAAAGGGAAGAACCTATACATACATTGCCTACAGATTGGAGATACTAGACGAGTCATCCTAAAGAATTGATCTTAGGAGACCTTTTTGAAAGTGTTAGAACTAGGTATGGACTTAGGAAGGAAGTCAATGACTAAACCAACCAACATCAATCAAACCTTGACTGATGAGTTTTGGATCTTAGCCATGCAAGAGAAATTAAACCAATTTGTTAGGAATGATATTTGGGAACTTGTAAAAACATCAAAGGGGTAAAGTAATGTTGGAACTAAATGGGTCTTTAAGAATAAGATGAATGATTCTAGTGTGGTGGTTAGGAATAAGGTGAGATTGTTGGCGAAGGGGCATAACCAAATAGAAAGGATTGATTTTGAGGAGACCTTTGCCCATGCAGCTAGATTGGAAGCCATTAGAGTGCTATTAGCCTTTGCCTGTTATAAGTTTTTAATCTTTTTCAAATGGACGTACAAAGTATCTTTTTAAATAGGGTAATAAAAGTGGATGTATTTGTAAAGAAACCCCAGATTTTGAGAGTTTCCAATTTCCAAATCATGTTTACAAATTAAAAAAGGCCATATATAGATTAAAACATGCACCTAGAGCTTGATATGAGAGGCTTAGCACATTCTTACTAGAGAGGGTGTTTGCTAAGAGGGGAGTAGACAACACTCTTTTTTTGAGGAAAGTAGGAGATGAATTACTTATTATTTAGATTTATGTTGATGATATACTTTTTAGATCTTTTGATAAAAGTCTATGTGATGCTTTTTCTAAAATAATGAATAAGGAATCTGAGATAAGTATGAAGAGAGAGTTGTTCTACATTTTAGGGTTTAGTATAAGATAATTGGATGATAAAACCTTTTTAAATCAATCAAAGTATATAAAGGATATCTTGAAGAAATATGAAATGGTTAAAGCCACGCCAATAAAAACTCCCATGACCTCTTGTGTTTAGTTGGATAAGGACTCAAATAGAAAATTTGCTGATCAAAAGAAGTACAAAGGGATGATTGGATCTTTACTTTACTTGACCGCTAGCTGATCTAATATAATATTTAGTGTTTATCTCTGTGCTAGATTTTAAGTTAATCCTAAAGAATCCCACCTGATTGCAGTTAAGAGATTTCTCTCTTAGAGACCCAAAACTTAGAAATCTGGTATACTATGCACAACACTTCTTTTGAGATTATTAGATATTCTGATTTTGATTTTGCAGGATTTAGGATGGATAGAAAGAGCACTTATGGGACTTTCCAGTTCATAGGACAGTCTTTATTCTTATGGTCTAGTAAAAGAAAAACTTAGTTACACTTTCTACTGTTGAAGCTATATACATTACCTTAAGAAGTTATGTGGCCCAAGTCCTTTGGTTGGAGCAATAAATTCTAGATTTAGGATTTCCTGTAGGCATAATTTCAATCCTTTATGATAATAATAGTGCCATCTACATATCTAAAAATCTTATCCAATATTCAAGGACCAAATATATTAACATAAAGCATCACTTTATTAGAGACCATGTGACCAAAGGAGATATTGAGCTACACCATGTGATAGCTGAGAATTAAGTGGCTGGCATCTTTAGTAAATCATTAGCTTTTGAAACTTTCAGCATCTTAAGGACTAGATTGAGTGTGATTGATATAAATGCATGAACTTCATGAATTCTAAATTTTTGTTTTGTTTCTTGTTATTATTTTTGTACTCTTTTGCTTGTTTCAGATTTATTTGTTTCACTTTTTACTTGCTATTATTTTTGTATTTTTAAATTATGTTATTTTAGTTTTCTTGTTTTTCTTTGTGGTCACTGTTGAAATGATATTTTCTTCCTTCTTTTTGTTTTAAAAATTTGTAGTCAATATTGAGTTAGTTGCTATATAGTTCTTGCATGTTTGATATTCTTATAACTTATATGTTTCTTATGATTTCAAATATTTTTGCTTTGATTATTATTTCTCCTAACATATTTTGGAAGAATTGTTTTGCTCTTATGTGTACTAATATTTCAGGAAAATCATACTTAGAATTGTTAAAGACTTCAAATCAAGATCAGTTTAGAGTTTATTATAATTGAAGTCTGTATTTTCCATTTTATTGAGTTAGAGAGAGTATGATTATAATTGAGTAATTGAGTACACACACATTGAGGGACAGTTTAAAATTCATATTTTTAAACTAATCGTACCGTACGATATCTGTTCATACGGGACGATCTGGTTAGTTATTTTTTTCCAATGAGCAGTTGAAAGAATAAAAATAATTATTTTTCTAAATATGGATCGTACTGTATAAACTTAGTTCATACATGCCTTCCTAAGTAGAAAATGGACGGATCCTTGTTCGCTCAAAAATAATTTTTTCTAAGTATGGATAGTACGGAACTATCATAGTTCATACATGCATTCACGAGTACGAAGTTGACGGGTCCATTCTCGCTCAAAAATATTTTTTCTAAGTATGGATCTTACTGTATGAACCCAGTTTGTACATGCCTTCCTGAGTACGAAATTATGAGGTCTCATTTCATCCCCACATTTCATTCAGATAAAATTTAAATTTTTTTATAACTGATTGTATCGTATAATGATGTCATCATATGTACGCTGTATAGAGTAGAAAATTTTGGGGTCCCTCTTCGTACAGACAAATTTGAAAATTTTCTAATTGTTTATCCCAGATGAACATAATTTTATTTTAAAATTTTAAATTAACTTACTTTATAAATAGACGGTTTCAAATTTTAAAAATCCAGTAAAATTTTTAAATTAACAATTCACCCTACTCTTGGTTAGCCTTGGGACATTAGTTTAAGTTTAACAACCTAATATTGATTCAACAAGTAGTTTTAGAGCTTTATTTCAAAATTATAAGTTTAGACTACTTTTTGATAAATAAGAATGGATACTTTTGAAAACCATAACACACCTGAATGGTATTCGATCATTAGATCTCTTTTATTTGATAACATTCCTTTCAATTTTTGGAAAACATGCATGTCCACTTTTCTGCAATCACTAGATTATTGCATATAGATTTTAGTTCAAGAAGGGTATACAAAACTAACTTGATTGGTTAATGGCATTAGAGTAGAAATACCCTTTGTTGAATGGACTATAGAACAATGTAACATAGCACAGTTAAATGCTAAATGCTTAAACAATTTCTTTTATGTACTTAAGTCAGAAGATTACATGCGGGTTTCCACTTGTACAAGTGGAAATGACATATAAGATAGACTTTGTATTACTTATGAAGGGACTAATGAAGTTAAGCAATCTAAACTAAATATCTTGTTACATGACTATAAATTATTTTGGATGAAATTAAATGAATACATTTCTGAAATGTATACAAGATTCACTCAGATAGTCACTTCTTTGTATGTATTAGGTAGGAAATTAATGAATGCTAAATTAGTGAATAAAATACTTCATTGTTTGCCTACTACTTATGATGCTAAGATAACTACTATAATTGAATCTAAAAATTTAAATGTTTATTCTATTTACAATCTTCTTAGATCACTAATTGCTTACGAGCAAGGAGTGAGTCATAGAAAGATTGATGCAGGAGAACAACGAAAGGCAAAGAACATTGCACTAAAGGTAGAGGAATCAGAGAGTGATCAGTCACAACCTGAGGATGAGGATGATATTGCCTTGATTACTAAGCAATTAAGGAGCTTTCTTAAAAGGAAGTAGAGGAGATGCCAACAGTGGAATAGAGGTAAGTTTAATATAAATATAAAGATTTCTAATGATGTGATTTGCTATGAATGAAAGAAACATGAACATATAAAATTGGATTGTCCCAATCTCAAAGCTACTCCTAGCAAGGAGAAGGTAGAGGAGAGAGAAAATGTGAAAATGGGCAAGAAGATATTTTAGAAAGCTTTTTGGGCGAACTTAGCTTCAGATTTATTAGAAATTGAAAATGAGAAAGAAGTCACCAACTTGTGCTTAATGGCCAATAATCTTGATCAGTTAGATCAAGAGGCGATATGTGACTTGACCTATAATGAATTGTTAGAAGTTTATGAAAAAATTCATGATGCATATAGAAAGATTAAGAAAATACATGCTAGTCTAAATTTAGAAATGTTAGAATTGCAAAGAGAGCATGAAATGGAGGCAAGATAGATAAAAACCACTTGTGCTTACTTCATGAATTTTATAACTTGAATAAGAAGAATGAAATTTTAAAATCATCCTATGATCAATTGGAAAAAGACTTTAAAAATTTTAAGGATGAATATAAAAATAGAGAGCATTATTTAAAATATGAAATTAATATTTTGGAAGACATAAATATATTTCTTAAGTTGAAAGTGAAAGCTATCAAGGAAAATAGAAAACCCCAACACTTGAAGATTTTATAAATCTTATTTTCAGGTTAAAAATTTTAAAACCCAGAAAGAGACAGATTTACTATAAAAATTTGAGAAACCCATTTCCTGGAGTAAAATGTTTTTCTTGTGGCATGTTTGGACATATAGCACACACTTATACTTTAGATAGAAAAACTCATTTAGCATGGAAACCTAAGATGCATAAACCTAGACATATCATACATGCTTCTAGTTTTATTTTGTCAAAAAGAGAACCCAAACTTGTTTGGGTTCCTAAGTCTAACATTTGATTATTTTGCAGGAACACTCTCATACAAGGTCTCATGAGAGCATTTGGTACCTGGATAGTGGTTGCTCAAAGCATATAACTGGAGACACTAGGAAATTTATATCGCTGGAAGCCATAAGTGGAGGCAAGATTACACTTGGAGATAACACCACTAAGAAAGTGGTTGGATTAGGTATGATTGGAAACATACAAAAAATTTTCATAAAAAATATACTGCTTGTAGAAGGCTTGAAGAATAATTTATTAAGTTTTAGTTAGCTTTGCGATAAAGGATATATTATAAAAATTTTTCTCACTAGCTGCATATTAAGCCTGAATGGTAATAATATTTTGCATGAAAAAAGGATAAATAATATTTATATGCTAGTTTTAAATTGTATTTCATTTCCTAATGCTTTTTGTTTGAAAACTATTTATGATGATTCATGATTATGGTATAGGAGACTCTATCACTCTAACATAAAAAATCTTAGAAAAATTATCTAAAAGGATTTGGTTAGAGGTATACCAAAATTAGATTTTACTAAGTATCACCTTTGCGATGCATGTTAATAAAGAAAATAGATGAAGTCCTCTTTTTAGACCAATAAGGATCTTAAAACTAGTAAATCTTTAGATATTATTCATATGGATCTTTTTGGACTGGTTAGCACTGTTAGTCTAGGAGGGAAGGTATATAGATTTGTGATTGTGGATGATTTCTCAAGATTCACATGGGTTAAATTTTTATTTCAAATGAGTGAATTATTTGTGAAATTTAGAGATTTTTCAACATGGATTCAGAGAAAATTAGGGTGTCAGATTTTAACAATACAAATTGATCACGACGGTAAATTTAAAAATGAAAAATTTGAGGATTTTTGTTAAGAAAAAGTGATTGATCACAATTTTTTTGCACCTATAATCCCTCAGCAGAATGGGGTATTCAAAAGAAAGAACAAAATATTAATTGAAGCTGTTAGAGACATATCGACTGAATGTTCACTTCCTAAATATTTTTAGGCTGAAGCAGTTAATAGTGCATGTTATGTTTTGAATAGGATGAACATTAGATGAAAATTAAATAAAATACTCTATGAGCATCTTAAGGGAAGAAGACCTAATTTGTCACATTTGTATATTTTTAAATGTAAGGTGTTTATACATAATAATGAAAAATCTTCTTTAGAAAAATTTGATCCAAAATGAGATGAAAGAATTTTTCTTGGATACTCTAATATTGAAAAATTGTGTAGAGTATTTAACAAAAGAAAATTAGCAGTTGAGGAGATCACATATATTGTATTTTATGAATCTGGAATTTTAGGAGAGCCAATTTAAGAAGAAGATGATTTGGAAAAATAATTTCCAAAGGATTGAGAAGGTTAATTTGGAAGAAAATTTGGAGTTAGAAAATTCGTTGCCTAGATATTTGAGATTTTCTAAAAATTTCCCTAAGAAATTAATTTTAGGTGAACCTAATGAGGGTGTTAGGGCTAGGCGTGGACTAAGCAAAAAAGCCAATCATTCTATCTTTATTTAAATGATAGAACACACAAATTTAAATCAAGCACTTTTGGATGAATTTTGTATTTTGGCAATGCAAAAAGAATTAAACTAATTTATGAGAAATGATTTTGGAAATTAATTACAAGGCCAAATGATCAAAGTGTAGTTAGAACTAAGTGGGTATTCGAAAACAAAATGAATGACTCAGGAGTTGTCATTAAAATTAAGGCTAGATTGGTGGCTAAGGGCTGTAATCAGATTGAAAGGATTGAATTTGAGAAGGCTTTTGCCCCTATAGCGATACTTGAAGCAATTAAGGTTTTGTTAGCTTTTGCCTGGTTTAGAGAATTCGAATTATTTCAAATGGATGTTAAAAGTCCATTTTTAAATGGGGTGATTCAAGAGGACGTTTATGTTGAACAATCTCTAGGTTTTAAAAATTCAAAATACCAAAATCATAATTTTAAATTAAAAAATGCATTATATGGATTGAAACAAGCACCTAGGGATTGATATGAGAGGTTGAGCACTTTCCTACTTGAGAGATCTTTTGAAAAAGCAAGTGTGGACTCCACTCTCTTTTTGAAAAGATTGGGAGACGATATACTCATTGTACAAATTTATGTTAATGATATCATCTTTGAATCTACAAATAAAAATCTTTGTGATAATTTTTTTAAAATAATGAGTAGTAATTTGAGATGAGTTTAATGGGAGATCTTAGTTACTTTATAGGTTTTAGTATTAAGCAAATTGAGGAGGGAACATTTTATAGTCAGTCAAAGTATGTTAATGACATCCTCAAAAAGTATGAAATGAATAATGTTAAACCTGTTAGTATACCTATGAGTTCCTTAGTTAAGTTGGATAAGTACCCATAGGGTAAATCTGTTGATTAAAAGACATTTAGGAGAATAATTGGATCTTTGCTTTACTTGACTGCTAGCAGACCCGATATTATGTTCAGTATTTATTTGTGTGCTAGATTTCAATCAGATCCAAAAAAATACATTTGATAGTAGTAAAAAGGATTTTGAGATATCTCTTAGTAACTCAGAACTTAGGGATTTGGTATCCTAAGTTTAGCTCTTCATTTGAAATAATTGGATATTCAGATTTAGACTTTGCAGGTTGTATGGTTGATAGAAAGAGTACATCTGGAACTTGTCAATTTATAAGAAATTCTTTAGTTTCTTGGTCTAGTAGAAAAGAGAATTTCGTAGCCCTATCTACTACTAAAGCTGAATACATTACCTTATGAAGCTGTGTGGCATAAGTTCTTTGGTTGAAATAATTATTGATTGACTTAGGATTTATAATTAGCATAATTCCAATTTATTATGATAATAGTAGTGCAATTTGCATTTCAAAATATTTTATTTAAGATTCTAGAACCAAATATATAGACATGAGGTATTGTTTCATTAGGGATCATGTATCCAAAGGACAAATTGAATTGAACCATATTTCTATTGACAATTAACTTGCATATATTTTTACAAAACCACTAGTCTTGTATACTTTTAGCACATTTAGAACAATGCTTGGTGTGATTGATCTTAATGCTTAATTAAAATTTTCTTCAAACTTGATATGTGTCTTTGTGTGTTTTCTATTTTTGTATTTAATGTGCTTATTTGTGTAAGTGTTTTTTTATTTTTGTTTTATGTTTTGTGTGATTTAGAAATGTTTTAAAAAATTGGATTTCCTATTTCTGATCGATCGTACAAATTTTTCTAAGTGTTTTATTCATACTGTACGAAATTATTTTCATCCCATACAAATTTTGTAGCACATAAATCGTTGTTTTGGATTGATTGCATAAAGTTTTAGTTTTCCAATACATGTCATACTTTAGATATTTATATCATCCCGGATGATCTCCATTATTTCATATGTATGCATTTAGATAGTTATACTGGCAGAATCAGTTATTATAACTGATAATATGTACAAACTTTTACTTCATACATACGAACCACATGTCATTCGATGTGGGGGATGAATCTAACCATCTTTAAAATAATCTTAAATAATTGATCATCCTAGATGAACACCTGTTCGTCTGTACGATCATCTTCCAGGAGTGGAGACAACAACATTTTATCTAAAGCAAATAAGGATTCTTTCCTTAGGTTTGTCTCTGCCAAAATTACTCCTTCTAGACTCTTACTTCAAGAAGACATTCACTTTCAAGTAATACCTCTTTTTGCCACCACTCAATTTTCCTTCATCCTAACCTTAATTCATGCCTATAACAAAGAAACCTTTCACTACTTTATGACAAATAGGACTTTTACTGAGGATGAGAGTAGGATAAGATCTTATGTCCTAAAGAAAAGGGTAGAAATCACAAAAGAAAATTTGGGAACCTTTTTGCACTTAAAAACTCAATGGATTAGAGCACACACTTTAACTTCTACATATTATTTTGACTAGACAAAAATAAATAAAGTTCTTAGAGGGATTAAAGAAGTAAGTCATTTACCTAGGGTCTATACCTTATACCAAAATGCAAGGGTCATTCAACATATACTTATAACTTCTATTATTCCTAAAGCTAGTGACCACATCAACATTACTCCTCTTCTATCCACCTTTACCTATCTTATCATAACTAAACAACCTATAGATGAAGCCTAACTTATTCTTGAATATATTCATGACCTTTCTAAAATTGGGCATGTCTTTCATAAGAAGAAGAAGAACATTACTTTAGGACACATAGGGACCTATATCCTATAAAAAAAATAATCTTGTTCATCTTGGGCCTCTACTTGAATAGCTTATCTACTTCACTGAGGCTTCATTTCAAGCACTTTTTGGGAAAGGTGACAATACAAGAGAGGATTCTGTAGGAGAAGGGGGAGCATCAGCACCAGCACCTACTCATGGACCTGACTTTTAGGAGATGGTCTAGTACTTTGACCATTTAGAGAGTCATTTTGATTAAATTCAGACTCATCTAAATCAAAAGGATACAAAGTACAAGCAGGATATGGGTTGGATTAGAGGTCAATTTGACTCGGTGAACACCAATGTAGTTATAATGAATAGCTATTTTTTTATATTCAACCAGCCTCCTCCTCCAGACCAGGACCCCTCAGATTATTAGATGTACTTCTTATACGTTGTCTTTACCAATCCTTTGAAATGTGATGTGATGATTTCTATAGTTTCTATAGTTGCATTTGTTAAGTGTTTTATGTACTTATCCTTTATTCTAGTTTTTATTTTTAATGTTATGTTGCTTTTGCTTTTATGTATTGATATTAAATATGCTTCAAAGTATCTCTTCTTTAAATTAATATCAATAAAATATGTCTTATTTTGATTAGTTGTTTTATTCATTGTGTGAAATATAAGTTTTCTTATATGTTAATCCTCACTTAATTGATCTAAAAAGCGTTATAACATGAACTGTAATATAAAAATCAATTTCATTATGAAATCTAATTTTTTCAAAAATTTAGGTTAATTTATAACTCGATCAAGTTAAGGCTATCAATCCCATATTCCTTTTAGGCATACATAATTTTAATACTATTATTACAATTTTGATGTTTTATTATTTTTTAATTCTCTTTTTAATATAATTATCTTTGTACTTATAGAAGTTTGAGTTTTTAAATTATTAGTTTTGGAATGATCAATTAAAAAAAAAGAAGAAGAGAAATGTACAAGTGTATAAAAATCGAAAGAATGCGTAATGATTCACAAATTGAAAAGAGGCACAAAATTAGCCCAAATATAAAAAGATGTATAAAATGTGCCATAAATATTTGAAAAGATGTGCAATTTCACCAAACAAGTGTATTGATAATGTTCTTTCTTCTATATTTTAATCTTTAAATTCAAATCAATCTAATGTTCAATTATATTTTGTATTGAAAATTGAATTTAATTAATCTTCATTTCATCACTTTTACAATAATTCTCTTTATCTAATTGTTTAGAATGTTTTATGTCCTTGATCTATTTTTCTTGTCTATGTTATATTTTAATTTAAATGTTTTGAATCTTTATTTTTATCTAATGGACATTAATCTTGTTCTTGCAATTATAATTCAATCTCTTTTAAGATCAATTATTAAAGGTTTCTTATATGACTTCTTTCATTTTTTTTCCTCTCCTTCCTTCTTTTGTTGTTGTCAAAAAAGGTGGAGAAATATTATTTGTTTGGATTTGATTTTTGCATTTCTTAGTTTGGTGTTTGCATTTAATTTTTTATTTGTTAGTTTGGCTTGTTTGTGTTATTTTATTTTGGTTTGTTAGTATTGTTTTATTTTTCTATTTGAGGTGTTTTGTGTAAGTTTATGAAAAATAAAAAAAAATTTATTCTTAAAAGCAATTCCCTTATATTCATATTCTTATTTATTTAGGGGGAGTTAAAGAAAAATTTAGGATATTTAATTTTATTCAAACAATAATTATTTTGCCATCATCAAAAAGGGTGAGATTGTTGAGTTAGTTGCTTCATAATTCTTGCCTGTTTATATTCTTGCAATTTATATGTTTTTGATGATTCCAAATATTAATGCTTTGATTATTATTTCTCCTAACAAATTTTGGAAGAATTATTTTGCTCTTGTGTGTACTAACATTTCAGGGAAATCATACTCCGGATTGTTGAAGACTTCAAATCAAGATCAGTTTAGAGTTTATTATAATTGAAGTCTGTATTTTTCATTTTATTGAGTCTGAGAGAGTGTGATTGCAATTGAGTAACTGAGCACACACACACACACACACTAGGGGAGAGTTTAAAATCACATTTTTTAAACTAATCGTACTGTACAATATCCATTTGTACGGGTCGATCTGGTTAGTTATTGTTTTCTCCTAATGAGTTGTCGAACGAACAGAAATGAAAATTTTTTTAAGTATGGATCGTACTGTACGAACCTAATTTGTACATACCTTCTAGAGTACAAAATGGATGGGTCCTTATTCACTCAAAAATAATTTTTTTTAAGTATGGATTATACTGGATGATCATAGTTCATACATGCTTTTACGAGTATGAAATTGATAGGACCATTCTTGCTCAAAAATATTTTTTCTAAGTATGAATCATATTGTACGAACCCAGTTCGTGCATGCCTTCCAGAGTACAAAATTATGAGGTCCCATTTCATCCTGCCATTTTGTTCATATGAAATTTGAAATTTTTTTATAACTGTTCGTGCCGGACAATGACATCATTGTATGTATGCCATACAGAGTACGAAATTTTGGGGTCCCTCTTCGTACAGATGAATTTGAAATTTTTTTAATTGTTCCTCCAGGCCGAATATAGTTCATACTGAACAATGTTTGGGTACAAAATGATTTTGTACTAATTCATAATAGGTTTGTATGAAACAGTAATTCAACTATTCGTACGTATAAAATTTGATCATACTATATGATTGTGTATGCTCAAAATTGAAAACTTCAGTTTTCTAGATGTTTTTTCATGTCTTTTGTATAAAATGTCCACTAAAAACTAATGTAAAAAGTATTGTCTTCATGATTTTTCAAGGACAATTGAAGGAGAGAGTTTGAGAGATTATTTGAGAGAGATTTCTTGCAAGTGGAGTGTAAAGGGTTCACAAGATTACTCAAAGGCAAGGATCTCTTTGTTATTTTGGTTAACACTCTTCCTCTTGTCTTTCTAGATTGCTCGTAAGAAGATCTTTAAAGAAGATTTGGTGCACTACCGACACTTAGAGGGTGTGAAAGGATGAAGGTACTTTGCCTACACTTGGAGGGTGTGAAAGGATGAAAGTTCTCTACCTACACTTGGAGGGTGTGAAAGGATGACGGTTCTCTGCCGACGCTTGGAGAGTGTGAAAGGATGACGGTTCTCTGTCGCATCGGGGATTGGTATAAGAGAGGTTTTTGTAAAGGCTTTTTCACCTTGCTGTGGGGGAAAAAGGAGAGTCACTTTGGTAATAGTGTAATACTTGAAGATGGAGTCTTTAGGGAGTGGATGTAAGTCGTGTTTGACCGAACCACTATAAATTTTTGTGTCTTTTAAATTTTTGTATTTTATTTACTATAAGTTATTTTCTGTGATTGAAAAGTTTTATTTTAAAACTTTAAAATAACTTGCTTTGTAAATCAACGGTTTTAAATTTTAAAATCCAAGAAAATTTTAAAATTACCAATTCAATTACCAATTCACCCCCTCTTGATTAGCCTTGGGACATTAGTTAAGGTTTAACAATGTAATCTTGATTCTATAAGAATCAACAATGTGGCCTTAATAAAAAAAATAGCTGCAAATACTTATCAAGTTATTTCCCTTAACTCTATTTATTAAACCCTCAGCCTCACTCATGAATTTGGCTATTACATTATTAAATTATATAATGGAAACTAAAGTCATCAACCCCATGGTACTCTGAATGGTAGAAGCTCTGTTAGAACTCCATGAATCAGTTACTTTGGGATCTTAATGGTCTATGTGTAGCAACACTTTTATTTAAATTAAGAATGAAAGAATTTAACTATACACATATTTATTACAAACTAACAAAATAAATTGTAACTATATCCTAACCCCTTCATCTTGAAACTATTGACTATTTTCTAGCTCTGGTTGTGATCAAATCCTACCAAATCATTGTTCTAATAATTGCAAATTTGGACCTAGGTCTTATGATTTTGCTGATAATAAACATTATTGGATTCTTTGTAATGCTATCTTCTGTTATTGTTATCATTATATATTAATTTCTTATGCACTAACATTTTAATTCCACCGTAAAATATGCAAGCTGATCAACTCAAGGCTGGGTAGAATAGGGTTAAGTATCATAAAGAGTCTGTATTTCTACTTTTTTTATTTTCATATTTCTTGAGTTAAAGTCATTTTTTTGGTCGATGCTAAACTTGGTTACCGTGCACACACACACTCAAGGGAGTGAGATAGTGATAAAATTAAAAGTGTAATTTTTTAACTAATCAAGCTATCTGAACCATATCATATTATACGATCCGCTATATACAATACTAATAGGATTATTTGAACTAATAGTATGGTATGATTGTGGATCATACTTTACAATCAATATCAAAAGAATTGAATTATTAGGGTTTTTTTATGAAGACCTGTATTTAAGCTCTCTTAATTGACTTTTTTCAAGTCTCTTCCTATTGGGCTTTCTGGAGAGAGAGCTTTGAGAGGAGATCTTGAAGAGCTTTGGGAAGGAGAGAGGAGAGTTTTTATGAGAGGGGAGGAGTGTGAGGGGTCTTTGTATAGATGCTTAGAGTAAGTTTATGCCTTATTTTTTTAGAGTTTCTTGCTTGATTTCTTGGGTGGATCTATAAAGATGATTGTCAGCATGAAGTCCATCAAGATTCTTTTCCTTCACCAGGAGGGTGAAAAATGAGGTTAAGGTTGTCTTCCTTCACTAAGAGGATGAAATAAGAGTGCGAGGTTCTCTACCTTCACCTAGAGGGTAAAAAAGAGGTTAAGGTTTTCTACTAAACTAGGTTGGTGATAAGATTATAATAGCTTCCCCTCCTAGCTATGGGAGCTAAAGGAGAGGGACTAAAGTTTTAATTCAAAACTTAGAGAGGAGGACTCCAGGGAGTGGACGTAGGCCTTTTGTTGACAAAACGGCCATAAAACTCTTGTTCAAAATTTATTGTTTATAGTATATTGAGTTAATTAAACTATTATTACCATTATTTTAACTGTTGATAAGTTTATTATCTTTTGCATCAGGTGATAGTACTGATTGTTAAAGTTTAAGGAGGTTGTGTGACCTCAATGTACTAGCTCGAGGAACACTAAAGGGGGAGGGGGGTTGAATTGGTTATTTAAAAAAATTCTTTATCACGAGAAAAATCTTTTATAATTTTTTAATACATTGAAATAAATAATTTGATAACCTCATGGAGAATCTAGTAAACTTAACAATAATAATAATAATAATAATAATAATAATAATAATAATAATAATAATAATAATAATAATAATAATCTAATTAACATAGTAAAATAATAATCTCAGATATTCACTAATCCGTAATCACTAAAATTAAAAGCAAAAAATTAAAGTGTAGAAAATAATATTAGAACAAACAAAAAATAAATTATAATGGTTCAATCAAGCCATGACCTATGTCAACTTTCCAGAGTCCTCTCTGAGTATAGCACTAAAATCTTTAGTGACTCTCCTTTAGCCCCCATAGTTAGGCAAAGAAGTCTTTGCAAAATCTCTTCCATATACCCTATGAGGTAGAAAACCCTCAAATCCTTTTACACCTTCCTGGTGATGGCAGAGAACCAGGAATCCTTTTTCACCCTCCTCGTGAAGAGAACATATTATCACTTTGACCTTCCCCTGTGTTATCGAGTAGCCAGGTTTTTTGATATAAAAGAGATCTTCTTATTAAAGCTTCCCACAAGAAAAACCTTGACATGTGGAGGAACTCAGGTGCAAGTTTATTGGAGCAATTGTGTGGATTCCCTCTTACACTCCATTGAAACTCACAAGGATCTTTTCCTTTAATCACAAACTTCCTCAATTCTCTCCTAAGCTCTAGGTTGTCTCTTCAAGGTTTCTTCAGATGAAAACACTTCAATGAATGTCAAAAAGATTATTACAAAGACTTATAAGAAAGCTTAAATAGAGGGCTTCAAAAAAACCTAAAAATTCAATTGAATAATCAAATATCATATAATATGATCTCAAGATCATCTAGTATGATGTATAGAATTTGACCTATTAGAACTATATGATCATCAGTATGGATGAACAATCATATAATATGATTAGTTCTATTTTGCCTAGAAGTGTTATGCGATCATTACTAAGAATCAACAATCATACAATACAATTAGTTGAAGTGAATGGCAACATATCCAAGATGAATCTAGGGATGACCAAATATCATCTCTATCGATCTTACAATATGATCAAAATATCAAAATTAAGCAAATTCGGTTGATTAATTACAATATTAAATTAATCAATATTTTAAAAATCACACAGTTTGATTGGTTCATATAGTATGAATAGAGCAAATTTTTAAATTCAAAAATTAGCCTAATTTAATGAACAACAAGGTTTCTAATTATAATAGATCATCCAGTATGATGTGGTGTTCATACTGCATGATTAGTTCATCATCTCAGCTTGCTCCAATCTGGCGGCTCCGAGGCAATTTAGGGTTTCCTAGTTTCTCATTCTTCTCTTTCGGTTTTTTGGCTTTTGGGTTGGTTTTCTCACTGGTTTATTTCCTTTGGCTTTGGTTTTGTTCTCTTGTGGCTTTATTTTGGGTTTTTTTTTGTTATTTTTTGTTTGGGAGATGACGACTCCGTCTTCTTGTCTCCTCCTGTTTACTATTTCCACCAATGGTCATACTAAATCTTTTAAGGAGGTAGTTTCTGGTTGTTCTTCTGTTGCTCCTAAGCTCAGTTTTATGTAATCGTCTTTTAAGGGTTGTCCGGCCTTGCTTTTCGATGACTCTATTGTTTCCCAGCTTGCAGCTCCTTTTGCTTTAACTCTTGTAGGTAAATTTGTGTTACGACAGCCTAATATGGACGTGATCCAAAAAAATTTTGTGAGCTTGAAACTTGCTGGGTCGTTTCATGTCGGTTTGCTGGATCCTCAGCATGTTGTTATCCAATTAACAAATGATCTAGACTACAGTCATATTTTTTTCTCATAGATCTTTCTACATTCAAGGTTGTCAAATGCGGCTTCTCAAATGGATGCCTGACTTTAAAGTGAGAGAGGAATCTCCAGTTGCGCCGGTTTGGATTGCCTTCCCTAACTTGAGATTACATTTTTTTAATACTCAAATTCTGTTTGGTTTAGCATCGATTTTTGGAAGACCCTTACAAATTGATCAAGCAACGGTATTTATCTCTCATCCCTTTATTTCTCGTGTGCTCGTGGAACTTAATGTCTCTAAGAAATATCTGTTGGAGGTTTGGTTAGGTTATGAGCTTAACGGCTACTTTCAAAAGGTTGAATTTGAAAACTTACCTATATTCCTCTCTCACTGTAAAATGCATGGCCACACTTTTAATGACTGTTATAGTTTGCACCCTCATCTTCGCAAAGGTAATGTTGTGTCCAAACCTACTCAAAAAATTGTTGAAGCTCCTTCTGATAATGAAAACTTGCATCATGTTGCTCATAATGGTAATGACATCCTGGAACATGTTGAGAATGACGAAATTGTTTCTAAATCTAAAGATGATCCTTTACCTGTTGTCAATGTCTCTTTAAATACTTTGAATGACCCAAAACATGTTTCTAATTCTGCTCCTCTCACGGCTCAAGAGTCCTTTGAGATTTCTCTGCCTAAGTAGGTTGTTACTAGCGGTAATGAGGATGGCTCTCTTGCTGTTGGTTTAATATTAGATAATCAAGTGTTGAATGAATCTTCTTCTTTAACTTATACTAATTTTGTTTTACCCATTTTAAATTGCTCTTCAAATGCTCCTTTACCTGCTAATGTTGTTGATGGTTTATGTTATATTCGTAATCAGGAACATGCTAATTCTAATCTCCAGATTATTCCTTTTAGCCATGGAGAATCTAGTTAGAAGGATTTAATTGTTATAGAAAATTCTCAGCTTGGGTTACATAATAGTGATGTTTATGAGGATGAATCGGTGGAGAAAGGTGAGCTCCCTCAAATAGGTGATAACATAGATCTTAATTCAGCTTGTAAGTCTCCTACTACCTCCTATTTGCGTTATGATAATCTTACTGATAATGAAGATCTGGAATTTGTTGCTACTTGTTTTGCTAAAGATGATTTTGATACTATCTTTGTTAAAGGTCAAGGTAAACGTGGTAGGAAGCCCAAGATTCCTTTGTTACAATTGGATAGGAATACCAACCTTGTTTTAAAATCTGGTAAAAATACCAGGTCCCAAACTAGCTGTTAACTTTTCTTTGTTATGTTTAAATCGTTAATTTGGAATGTGAGGGGCATTGGGTGTGCCTCTTCTAGGGTGCGGGTTAAAATCTTTGTCGTATTCATAAAATTTCTATTTTGGTTTTGCTTGAACTTCTTGTAAATGCTTCTAAGTTGCTTAGTACTGCTAAATTTCTGTGTTTTAAGCATTCTATGGCCAATTGTGCTAATAAAATTTGGGTTTTTTGGAAAGATCTGGTTCATATTGATGTTTTAGGTAACTTTACTCAAGTGCTTTATTGTCATATAGATGTTTTAAATATTAAATGTTGTGCTTCTTTTGTTTATGCGGCTTCCTCTCGTGGCATTAGGAAAGTTTTGTGGGAGCAATTAACTGATTTCCATAGTTCTTACATGGTCCTTGGATGGTGGGGCGGGGGGGATTTTAATGCTATCTCCAATCCTTCAGAGCGTTCTGGGGGTTCTTTACCTAACTCTTATTATATGGAAGATTTTAATAATATGATTATTAATTGTAATCTCATTGACATTGGTTTTTCTGATAATCCGTTCACCTGGAATAGAGGGCGGCTTTGACAAAGACTTGATCGTATTTTATATAATGATAAATGGATTACTTTTTTTAGCACTATTTCTGTTGAGCTTCTTAGTCGTACTCGTTCGGATCATTCACCTTTACTTCTTGCTCTTAATACTAGACAGGTTAATGCTATTCCTCAATTTTGTTTTCAAAATATGTGGCTTCAACATGATTCCTTTTTAGGTGTTGTTCAAGAGAATTGGGATGCTTGTCTTTATCCTGATAATTCTATTGGGGGTATGAAACGGCTCTGGTTTAAGTTAAAGCAAGTCTTAAATTGGTGGAATCACAATGTTTTCAAAAATATTTTTACTAATATTTTAAAACCTGAAGATATGGTTAATGATAGAGAGAGTTTATGTCAAAATTGTCCTACTGAGGCTAATTTTGATTCTCTTAGAGAGGCTAAGTCTAATCTTTATAATCTTCAAGCTCGGGAAGTGACTTTTTGGAAACAAAAAGCTGCTGCAAAGTATTTGGTGGAGGGTGATAATAATACTAATTATTTCCATGCTTTGGTTTATCGTAAACGTGCTTCTAATTATATATTGAAAATTGCTCGTGATGATGGTTTTATTACTAAAAATGGTGAGGAAATTGCTATGTTGGCTGTTCATCATTTTAAAAATAGCTTAACAAGGAGATTCATCCTTGTAATTTGATTAATCCGTCCATTATTCCCTCTCTTGTTTCTGAGGTGGATAATGTTATGCTCGCTAGCTCCCCTTCTTTTGAGGAATTAAAAGTTATTGTTTTTGATATAAATTGTAACTCTGTGGTTGGACCTGATGGTTTTACTACTAAATTTTTTCAAAAAGCTTGGGATATTATTAAGAATGACCTTTATACTACTGTTTTGCATTTCTTTGCTGGTAACCTCATGCCTAAGTTTTTTACCTCTACTTCTATTGTTCTCATCCCTAAAAAGATTAATGCCAATAGTTGGGATGATTACAGACCTATTAGTCTTTGCACATTTTTCAATAAACTTCTTTCTAAAATTTTTATGTCTCGTTTATCTAATGTTCTTCCTAAGATATTTCTCAGTTTCAAATGGGTTTTGTTAAAGGTCGCTCGATTTTTTTATAATATTTTGCTTGCTCAAGAATTTTGTCATGACTTGGATATTAAGGTGAGGGGTGGTAATTCCATCCTAAAGCTTGACATTTTCAAATCTTCTGACAATATTAGCCGGCAGTTCATTTATAATATCCTGCAGTCTTTGGGTTTTAACTTAGATTTTATTAAACTTATTAAGAATTGTATTGAGGGGTCCTATTTTTCTTTGATTATTAATGGAAAGAGTTCTGATTTTTTTAAGTCTTCTCATGGTTTAAGGCAACGCAACCCTATGTCCCCTGTGCTTTTTATTATAGCTATTGATTTTCTCTCTAGGAGTATTGCTACTATGTTCGTAGTTCATCCTAACATGTTTTTTAGAACCAAGGGGGGTTTCCCTATTTCTCACCTTTGCTTTGCTGATGATTTTATTATTTTCATGAACGCTTCTCAGAATAATTTCAATAAACTTATGGATTTTTTTTTCATGATTTTTACACTGTTAGTGGTTTATCCTTAAATAATCATAAAAGCTGTTTTATTGCCCTTAATAATTTGAAGAAGAATCGGATCTTGGCTATTAAGGACCTCACTGGTTTTGTGCATGGGCAGTTACCTATTAAGTATCCTGGTATTCCTTTATTTAAGGGGAGAAACAAATTATTCTTGTTTAATGATTTTTTTGCTTCAGTTCAGCATAAACTCATGTCCTGGGACTCTAATTTTTTGAGCTATGGGGGTAGGCTTACTCTCATTAGAAGTGTGCTTTGCTCTCTTCCTGTTTATTCCTTTCAAACTTTACATCCCACTAAATGGGTGAGTAACTGCATTGACATTATCCTGAACAAGTTCTTTTGGAAAGGTGCTTCTAGTAACACTAAAATTACATGGGCCTCGTGGGATAAGTGCTGTGGTATTTTTAAAGAGGGTGGCCTTGGTGGTAAAATTATGAGTGATATGGCCCATGTATTTTCTTATAAATTATGGTTCAATTTCCATGCTAATTTGTCCCTATGGGCCAAGTTTATGTTGTCTAAGTATTGTGGTGAGAAGCATCCTTCTATTTATTATTTTAATAGTAGCGATTCCAAAGTTTTGTAGAGGATGTGTAAGATTAAGTGGGAGGTGGAGCCCCTCATTTCTTGGGGTATTGGCTGTGGTAATGTTTTTTTTTTTTTTTGCAGGACCATTGGTTAATTTCTATTTCTATTGATTGTCTTATTAATTCTTCTTCCATTGCTAATGTTAAAGTTAGTCACTTTATCAATGGAAACGGCTGGGATTTAGATAAGCTTACTGAGGTTGTTCCTGAGTGCATTATTAAGGAAATCCTCACTATTCCTATTAATGTTGATTCCAAAGATGTTATCTTATTTAAGCTTACTAGAGATGGCTTATTTAGATTAAACGATGCTTTGCATAATTTTAGAATTAAAAAAGAGGTTAATTTCATTTATTCTAGGATTTGGCATAAAGCTATCCCCTCTACGGTGTCTACCTTTGTTTGAAGAATTTTAAACAGATTTATTCCCACGGATGATTTTGTCTAAAAGAGGTTTTGTCATTCCTTCTAAATGCCAAAGCTGTTTTCATGTGGAAAGCATGCATCATGTGTTTGTGTCTGGGCCTATTATGGTTAAAACCTGGTGTTACTTCGATGACATTTTTACTTCTAATAATTTTAAGGGGAACATGTCCATTAATGAGCTTCTTCAAGTTTGGTTTGTGAATTACAAAGTTCATATTAGAAATGTCACCTCTTCCCTTATCCGTTGGTTTCTTTGATTGAAAAGAAACAATGCTGTGTTTAATGGTATTAAAATGGAGTCATCAAGGGTTATTCAAAATGTGAAAGACAAATTATTTAGCCTAACTTAATAGTTGTATTTCCCTTGGTATTACCAATATTACCATTGAGGTTGAGCGCCTCTTGAATATTCAATGTTTACTCAATAGTGTGGATGTTCCTTGTGATCCTGAGGTTTTTTATATTGACCATGCTATCAAGTATTTAATGGTTCATATTCTTACTGATTATTCTCATGTCCTTAAAGATGGCTTACTCGGTTTGGAGCTGGTATTTTATGGGTTCAATGATTTCATGGAAGCTACTTTTCCTGCGCCTATTAGAGGCCTTATTAAACTTGACAAAATTTCTCTCCCTTATGTTAGAAATTAATCGGCTTTCTTGGTGTTTTGTGGTTTTGATCCCTTGGTGCTGCTCTGCTGTGTTATTTCAGCCGGGTGCTATTTCTAGTCTGAATAGTGGTTTGGAGGCTTTAGATGGTTTATTTTTTTATGGGTTTTGCCTTTATGGTTATGGTTGGAGCTTTGATAGCAAGTTTTGTTTTCTTTATGTTCTTATTTAGTTGACGTTGTTCGGGTATCTTTGCCTGGATGGCCTTAAGGATTTTGATTGGTTGTTTTTGAGTTGGGTGAGGAGCTGGGTTATACTGGAGTTTTTCTTGGGTGTCATTTATTTTGAGTTCTTCCTTTTCTGGTGGTGGATGGTTCCTAGGTTTTGGTTGGCTGTGAGATATTATGATTGGATCTCTGATTGGTATTTTGCTAGTGTTATTTGCTGTAACTGTTTGGTTTATGTCCCTTAGCATGGGATCATCTATGGGTATTGTGGTTTCTGTTGTGTTGATAGCTATTTGTGTCAGTTTATTTTCTTTACCTTCCACTTTGAGAATGAGTCTGGCTGGGAGCCCTGTTGTTTAGTTAGGTTGATGGTGTGGGGTTGGAATGGTTGCTGCTGTTTCACTCTTCTCCTGGTGGTTTCCTTTAGTATATGTGTTAGTTGCTGGATGCTTTGTCTTATCTTTTTAATCTGTATTTCTACTGGTGGGTATTTTGGGGGCTATGCTCTTGGGACTTCCTCTGGGGTTATTCACAATTTTTTTGGTATCAGGTGGGGAAGTATTCTCTGTAATTGTTGGGTGTTGGAGCTTATTCCTACTTGACTGGTTGGAGTTGGACTATTTTAAATGATATTCTTTCCTATGTTATTTGTTATATTAATGTTTTTTTGTTTTCTTGTAGGAAGACCCTCTACCTTTTACTTGGGTGGTATTGTTTTTTTGTTATAGGTATGTGTCCAATTTTGTTCTAATTTCTTTTGTGCTGTTCTTTCTTCTATTTTGCTGGTTTCTTTTGTACTCTTCAATGTGTCATTCAGTTTTGGAATAGGGAGTTTATACTGAAAGCTGATTTGAATTGTCTCCCCATTTTTTGGGTGCTCGGCCTTGAGCACCGTAGAATGTATCTAGGTTTCCTTGTATTTTGGATTAGCCGGGATCTTGAGCTTTTAGGTTTTTTTGTTTTTTGGATTGTAGCTCTTTTGAGTGGCAGTAAAGCTCGAGGTCCCTTTAAAGACCTTATAATTTTTCCTTTATACGAACGCGTAGGCCCCTCCATGGGTTTCCCCTAAAAAAAAAATACTGCATGATTAGTTATATTTAAAAATTATTTTTCATAATAAATAAAATATTTTAATTCTTTTTTGTAATAAAAGATCGACTAATTGGATATTAATCATATGATACGATAAACATTAAAATTAAAATATTTAAAATTATTTCTCCTCCCTTGGTTTGTGTGTACACAGTAATCATGCTAGCATACACCATTATAGGACTTGACTCAAGAATTTTAAATAAATAAATAAAATCTGTGCACTCTTCCAATATAAACTATTCAACTCAATCTTGAGCCCTAAATCTTCAAAGAATATTATATGTTGTACCTGAAATATTAGTCAACACATAAACAGATATACACTACAAATACTAAAAAAAATAAAGAGGTAATCAATAAATATTTCTATCCTAAAAAACATAAACTCAAGAATTTGAGTTGCAACAGTATTCTTTGAAGTTATTAAAAATCCAAAAACTTAATTTTGTGTTTTAAAGTTTCTAAAAAAAAAACTTCCAATTCACCCCTTCATGGTGTGCCTATGGACTGTTCATAGAGGATTAACATCCACCATCAAATTTTCAATTTGCATGAGAGGGGTTCCACATGTAGTGTTTTAAAAATCTTGAGAAAAATGATCCATGGAATATTTTGATAAAAGAGACAATGCGGAGGGTTATTCTATAATGTTTCCACCTTTATTTGATAAAATCTACATGTCTACTTTATTTCAATCCATTAATTTTTGCATGTGGTTTTTAGTACAAGAAGTTTATTTTGTAATACTAAATTTTATTAAAGACATTAAAATTGAAGTACCATTTAACAAATAAGGCAATAAGGATAGAGACTTAGCTCAACTAAAAGAAAAATATTTAAACTTTTTTTTTTGTATTCTTAAGTCTTAAAATTATGTGAGAGTCATTACATATACCATTGGAAAGGATAATTGGGATAAACTATATATTACATACGAAGGGACTATTGAGGTCAAATAATCTAGGTTGAATATCTTGTTGCATAATTATGAACTTTTTTGCTCTAAACCTAATGAGACCATCTCAGACATGTACATTAGGTTTACTCAAATTGTGACATCCTTGTATATATGCTTTATGAACAGGTCTTTCAAATTCAAAAAAAGTGAACTAAATTCTTTCATGTATACCTTGTAATTATGAGGCTAAGGTTATTGCCATTTATGAATCAAAAGATCTTAATGATTATTCTATAGATAACTTGCTAGGTTAATTTATTGCTTATGGGCAAGGTGTGAGTTAGAGATTATACAATGTGGGAGATAAGAGAAAGGACAAAGTCGTAGCGCTAAAACCAAATAAAGCATAAAGTGATAGCTCTATAGTTTAAGAAGATGATGACATAGCACTAAGGATATGTCAATTCAATAACTTTCTAAAAAGAAAATAAAAGCTTCAACGGTAGTGGAATAAATGTAAAAAATAAATATTTCAAAGTGTCATCTAATACCATTTTCTTAGAATGCAGGCAACTTGAGAACAGATTGCCCTAATCTAAAATCTTTACCAATCAAGGAGAAGTGTGAGGAGAAGACTCAAGATAGAAAAAGAAAGCAAATGAAGTAAAAGTCATTTTGGGCGGACTCCATCTTGGACTCATCAGCACTATAAATGGAAAGTAAGCAACCAATTTATTCCTTATGGTGGGTAATAATCTTGATAACTCTAATCTATGTTATTTTATTGATTTGTTTTATTTATTTATGCGTGAAAATGTTGAAGGTGATATTTTTCTATAGTGGGGAGATTTTATTAGCCTGAATTTACACCCACATAAATATTTTTTTGTTAGGAATTATTATAAGTCAATTTTGAATACTTTCTTTGCCATATGATATATATTATTTTGTTTTAGAAATTGACACATATTAATACAAGTGCAGATTTTAAGTATTATGTATCAATTTTTAAATTCAATTTTATCAAAAATTTTTAAATAAAATGAGCTATTTTATGGATATTTTTTAATAAGTTTTAAATCCTCAAAAAACTTAATATGAATTTCATATTAAAAACTAATAAATTATATAATTATATAATTATTTTATTATAAATATATTTATCCATTAACTTAAGTTTATATATGCTATTATAATCAATTTTTTTTCTGTAACGAAGAGATCATGAAAATGAAATAAAGGAGAAATCTGTGGAGAAACAAAAAGAAAGCTTAGGTTTGGAGGCCGTAGAGTGATTTTTGTCTTTCAATCTTATTAGGAGATTTTCTCATCTCATTGTAAAGAATCATTCTCCTATTTTTTATTTTTTGATCAAATTTGTATTTTTTTTTTGTTACAAAAAAATTAGGATAATTTTGTGTTGGTAAAACTTTTCAGTACATCAATTTTGGTAGGTGATACATGCTTCAAATATAAGCATTTTGATTGAAACATATTGAATTTTAACTTGTTAAATTTTAAGTTATGATATTTTAAGGAAATGCATAGCTGATACATTGGTAGGTTTCCATGCATTTTTGCTTATTGCATTTCATATAAGATATTGACTTACATTGCATAAAAAAATACAGTATTTGCATGTAAGTAGGGAAGATTACCTGTTAACACTATAATGTATACAGGTTGCTCTTAAAATATAATATCCTACTGAGGGTTGGATGATGAGCTTTAATTAATAAAAGGTTGGTGGTATAATACTAATTCTAGCTTATAACAAATTGATCAAATTATACTAATAGGTAGAGGGCTACGACTATTAAATGATTATTGAAAGGTACCAATAAAAATTAATGATTAATATAATATAAGAATGAAAAATTGAAAGCTGTGACTGATATAAGATGTATGGAAGAAAATATCACAATAAAGTTCCATGTTCTACTTTGCATTTTATATTTATAATTATGACGATATTTACTTGTTAGTATTTTAAACTCTTATATATATATATATATATATAACTCATGCTAACATTAATAATTAATATTGATACAACATAGCATAGCATATTAGCATGGCCTATTGAGTGAAAGTCCTCTTTATTTATTTTTCTTATAGTTTAATAATTAATTGGATTGATAGATAAATTTAGTGCAAGGTATCAAATTGTTAGTTGCTTTAACTGGATTGATAGATTTATTATTTATATTACTTATAAATGCTCTGATTGATTAATAAAATCATTAAAATAGATAATTTTTCTAAATTTAATTTTGGGGTATTATAAACTGATCATTTTTCATTTCAATAAAAATTTTAGATGGGCATCAAGAATAGCAATTTATGATTTTTAGAGAACTATTATGAAAACTAGCACTACATGAAAATCACCCATTATTGGCAGATTTTCCCACCGATTTTTTGACGAAAAATTTACTTGTGGATTTCTAGCTATTTTCATTTCAGATTGATTTTCTAGCAATTTTTCAGTGGCTTTCAAGTGAATTTTATAGTGGTTTTTCATTATTTCTTACAAAATCATATATTTATAACTTAAATAATTAATAATTTATTTTTTATTTTAATTTTTTATTAATTATTAATTTAAATTTTATTAATAACTATTAATTTAAAAACTTAATTTAATTAATTATTAATTTATCAACTTATTTAATTAATTTTTTGCTTTAAAAATGTATTTTAATTAATTTTAGTTATAATTTTTATATAATTATAGTTTAAATAAAAAAGAGTAACTATTTTTACACAATTTCTTTTCGATCAAATAGGTTGGGTCTTTTATATATTCCTTAGACTGAATTTTAATCTTACGGGTGTTAAGCGGTGGCAGCACAGGCGGGTAGCTAGGAGATGGGGACAAGGCAGACAACACAGGAGGGAAGCCAGGTATGGAGTACAACAAGGAGGCAGCAGAAAAGCACCAGTAGGTAGCATGGGAGGGCAGCCAGGCAAGCAGCGTGAGAGAACAGAAAGATAGGTATCATGAGCGGGTAAAAGAGTGGGCTTCCCTTTTTTTTTTAATTTTTTTTAATATTTTTGAGTGCCTTATTCCATAAAGATAACCGCCGAAAAAATTATCCTGCTGATTTTTTTGCTGTAAACCTTTTCTGTCGGCTTTTTTTTCTACAAGAAATATTTTTATGCTCTGGTTTTACTAGTGAAAAAATTTTCCCTAAAAAATATTCCTGTAGTGTAATGGTGCTAAACTTTTCTTATATAACTTAAAAAACCATCACTAAAAAATAATAAGTGAAATTTTATTTGTTATATTTGAATTAAAGCATAAATTTGTATATAAAAAGTTATATGGTGAAAATAACTTTTTGGAATTGAATAAAAGTCAAGTGATGAAAAGTCAACTTTGTTCACTATGAATTTCTTATCTAGCTCAATAAACAAAAAATGGAGCTATAGCCTCTAAATTAACCTCCTCTTCTCTTCCTTTCATCTCCTTCTTTTCGCTTTCTCCTTCCTCACGGATGGTATTTTATGACTAAATATGATTTATAGGGATGATATTTTATGACTAAATATGATTTAGGAAAGAATTGATAATAGGGCTAGTTAGTCGCTTGGATTCAAAATAGAAAATGCTACACCCTAGCTTTAGCTCCATCATTTGATATGTTGGTTTGCCATCTTATTCTATCTATGCATTCCTTCTTATAATGAAATTTTTATAGCAATTAAAGCATTTTCTTATAACTTTTGAATTTGATCTTGATTGATTCTAATTGGTGATTGATTCTAATTTCTTTATTGTTCTTGCTGGATTTGAATTCTATGCTACTTCGCACGAGCAAGCTATCCACACATCTTTCTTCAATCATTTTAGGTTTTCGCTAAGCATCCTTTTACGGGAGTACATAATTCACCTCTATCATTATCAACGTTTGCTTTCCATATGATATTGTATCTACAATGTGTTCACTAGCTCTCAATAGTGAGTTGAGTAGAATAATATCTTGATGTTTCTCCCCAATCCTTACATCA
>CM039726.1:33301461-33373961 GCA_022539455.1 Dendrobium nobile | reverse complement strand
AGCTCTTCCTCGGCAAGCATTTTAGAAGCATGTGCCTAAGAATATATATATATATATATATATATATATATATATCATTCATTAAATTCATCATTTGAAATGCTTAAGATTATACCCATTTTTCTCTGAGAAATAATTTCATTTATTAAAATATCATACACGCATGGTAAATACAAGTCAATCGAATGAGTATATAAATGTAGATTCATATAAAAAAGTAGAAACTAATAAAAATAAAAAACCCATGGGTCATACGACACATCATAGCCCTCTTAACCAATCCATGAATAAGACGGCAGCACAAAGTAATAATATCCAATTTCTTAAGATTAGGATGAAAGAGGGCATCCCTGCTACTGCGACTGCATAAAACCTTTACTTAAATATTTCCAATTTCATAATATGCAGCACCTCTAGTGATGTAAAACACAACCATGCCTTCCCAAGAATTTATTATAAAGATGACAGTTTGGTCATCCATATTGCAGACCTGGTAGTGAATCATAGGGCTGATAGTGAAACATGAGAAATACTGAATATAAAGTTGAAAAACAAATAAGCTAATAATTTTTTGCTTATATTTATTATTTATTTTAAAAAACAAATTGCAAATTGCATTAATCAAGAAAATGGATAAAACCAACTATATATGTGATAGAAAACCAATCACAATCCTTCCATACCATGTCAACAAAACTTGTATGAAGTTCACTAATAACAAAAATATCCCAAAAAATTCACCTAAAAGAGCATAATGAGTAAAAAAATCTGCAACTCTTTTACATTCTCTGGCTAAAAACTAAAAAATAATATTCTAAAAAATTTCTAGAAAAGAGAAGTCCAATTACTGTACAAGATTAATGCTTCCTAAAGGCTTGATAATCGAGTTATACAAAACCTTGATCAAATTCTTTTTATTTCCATTCTATAATGAGTCCTTTTTATCCTTCATCCAATCTTGAGTAAAGTTTTTGAAATTAAAAATGGCAATAAATTCCAGAATAGAGATGTCCCAATGAATTACGTGTTTCCCATATGCGATCAACATTCTGCCTTTGTCATCTCTTAGAGCACCTGCTATAGAAGAAATATTTAATTGCAATAATGATTCATCAACATTCATTTTGATCCAATATTTAGAATGGTGATACCACACATTCAATTCAATAGCAGATTTTGCTGATTTGTATCCCTTACCTATCCGATTACAAACAAATGGGTTGGGAAAATTGTGTAAGAAATTAATTTTCTATCTTAGAAGCTGTTGGGAATGACTTTCAATTGAACAAATTTCTAGCTCTCCAGTTACGATAAATAGATGAAACATATAGCTTTACAAATCCTTTATTTATACTAGATGTTTTCTTAAAACCTTCTAAATATAGTGAGAAAGATTTTGGAATGTAGGTAATATAAACCCCCATTGTTTGAACACTTACATAATTTGTTTAAGCATAGTGTAATGAATGTATATATGGTTTTGGTCTTCATCTTCTGAACATGATCTCGGACAAACTGTGATGTCTTGAAGTCTCCTATGATTCAGCCACACATTTGTTGTTAAAAAATCATTGCAAAGCCATTACTAAAATAAGAATTCCTTAGGAGAACTCTTATGTCTTTCCAACCATTTTGGTTTTGTACAAATATGTTTATCACTTTGGTTTGACGCCTCATATGATAAGGTGGTAATAGATTTCTAGAGTTTGAAATAATTAGTTTCGTAATGCCCTCTCTTGCTTCATTATCAATATGGATATAACGAATCCTTTGAATCAATTCTTCAGAAAAATAAATCTTCAACAAAGGAATGTCCCACTTTCCTTCTTCATTCAAAAGAAAATCTACAAAGTTGTTTTTAATATTCTGAATATTATCGGTTGCTGGCCATTTGTTCAAGCATCTATCAAGAATCCATATGTCATTAGTTATACTTATTTTTGATCCATTACACACCTGCCATCTTATTATGGTTTCAAAAATTGAGCTCCATCTTTAATAATATACCAATCTAGAGATGAATTTTCTTAATATCTTCATTCAAAATATCTTTTGCCATACTTAGCTTTTAGAATTCTGTTTAGAAGAGAATCTCCATTTTGAATAAAATTCCAAGCTTAATGAGCTCTAATAGGATAATTTCTTTCAGTTGCTCCTTGAATACCAAGACCTCCCACCTTTGTCAACGTACAAAATCTATTCCATGATATAAAACGCATGCCTTTCCTTATTCCTTACGCCATAAAGAATTTTTACAGAATTTCTTAGTATCATTAAGAACACCTCTTGCAATAATTGAATGTGTCATAATGAAAGTAGGAATAGAGGAATAAGTCATTTTTACTAATAAAATTTTGTCGACCAAGGATAGCGAATGAGAACCACGAGTATTGATTTTTACTGTTGCCATTTGTAAAAGAATTTTTTAAATTTGAAACTTTTAATCTTCTAATTTCCATTTTGACTACTAAATTGCTAATTTACTCAAGTATTTTAAATCACAAAAGTTTTTTAATATTTCTTTTCCTCATTCTAAAAACCGCTTTTCCATACAATATCGTAGATTTACTCATGTTAACATGTTGACTTGTCCATTTAAAATATTCTCTAAGAATTTTGCAGATTTTGTTTGCATTTTTTCAAGAAGCCTTTGAAAATACTAAGACATCATTCACATGCAAAAGTCAAGTAATTTTTTCTATATTTCTAGCAAGTTTAATTCTAAACTAAATGCCTCTTTCATGAATATATTTTGATAATAATTCAGAGAATAAGACAAAAAGACAAGGGGAATGCAAAAAAACCTTGTCAAAATCCGCCTTAAGTTGTGATCCATTCACTCTTGCTTCCATTAATTATAATATAGAACTTTGGATGGCTTACAGATTGAAAAATAATATTAGCAATCTTATTAGGAAAACCCAAGAACCTTAAAATTTGATTTAAAGTGTCTTAACATGCACTAGCATATGTTTGGTCCATGTCTAATTTTATTAGCATGAATCTGGGTTTAGCATTAGAAAATCTTAGTTTATTAAGAACCTCACGAGCCAATAAATAATTATTGGAAATAGTTCTACCCTGAACAAAAGCTCCTTGTTCCTTTGAGATTATAGAAGGAAGATAATACTTTAACTTATTTAAAATCATACTAGTAACCATTTTATAAATAGTTTAAGATAAGCTAATGGGTTAGCACTTAGAAAGTTCAGAGACATTGTAAGTCCGTATAGGTTATTATACTTATTACAATTGTCCCAATGACAACTAAGAGGGGGGTGAACTGATAATTTAAAAATCTCTTGGAAAATTATAGAAAACCATTTTATGATTTTAAGCACAACGAAATTTTTTTAAAATTAATTTTTGACCACAAAATTAATAGTGCAAAAAAATAAAAATGCAGTAAAAATTGAAATAGAAGAACACATAAATTTTTAGTTGTTTGGTACATCCACTCCCTAAAGACTCTCTTTTTAGGTATTGCACTATACCAAAGTGACTCTCCTTTTGTTCCCACAACAAGGAAGAGAAGCCCTTATAATTAACCTATTTTCTACCAATCCTCGGTGCGGTAGGGTACCGTCATCCTTTCACACCCTCATGGTGTCGATAGAAAACCGTCTTCCTTTCACACCCTCTTGGTGTCAGCAGAAAACCATCATCCTTTCACACCCTCCTGGTGTCGACAGAGAACCGTCATTCTTTCATACCCTCCTAGCATCGGTAGAGAACCCTCATCCTTTCACACCCTCCTAGCATAGGCAGAGAACCCTCATCCTTTCACACCCTCCTGGTGTCCACAGAGTACTGACGCTCCTTTGAATGTCTTCTTCCAAGAAACTTCAAGAGAGTAAGGAAGAACTTTGAAGAATAAGCAAGAGATACTCACCGTTGGGTAGCCTTGCTAATCCCCACACAATTACCCCTTAAGAAATCTCTCACTCTCTAATCACAAGAATCTCTATATTACTGTATGGACCATGAAATATGAAGATGGGGAGGTGGAGAGTAGCCACAGTCTATGGTGGTAGAGAACCAGTTCAGAGAAGACTTCTTTGGGAGAAGCTGGAGGAATTTGGCTCTAATAGCAATCCTCTAGTAGTGGGGGGTGATTTTAATTACATTTTGTCTAAAGAAGACAAGAGAGGAAGAAAACCTTTTTGATTCTCTCAAGGAGCTAGAGAAATGAGTTCATTCTTAGCAAGGAGTGATCTTCATGAGGTGAGTGTAATTGGACCAAGATTCACTTGGTGCAATAACAAAGATGGCAATGCTAGAATTTTGGAGAGGTTGGATAGATGCTATGTTAATCCAGTTGCATTGAAGAACAATCGGGGTGTGTTGAGGCATTTATCAAGGGTTTCATCACATCATTGCCCAATCATATTAAACTTCTTGGGAGGAATCTTTGGTTCTGACAAGATCATAAGGTTTGAGGAAGTATGGGCTTCGTATCCAACATCAATCGGGGTGGTTAAAGCAACTTGGAGCAAGAAGATGAAAGGGGATTATGCTGAAGCTTTAAACTACAAATTTTGAAGGTCTCTTAAAGCTCTATTTTATTGGAGTAGAGCTAAGTTCAAAGAGTTTGATCAGCAAAGAGATTTTCTGAAAGCAAAAATTCTAGAATTGCAAGCTAAAGAATCTGATGAGGGATGGCATTCAAAAGAGGAAATCTTCACCCATCATTCATATATTGGAGAGCTGAATACTGTATTAGCTCAGCTAAACACATGGTGGAAGCAAAGAGCGAAGGTCAATTGGATGAAGGAGGTAGACACTAACTCTGGCTTTTTTCATTATTTTGCTTCAGTAAGAAAAAATTCAAATTGTGTTTATAGAATTAAAAAGAGGACGGGTCATTTGCTGAAGATCAGAATTAGATTTCTAAAACTTGTCTAAAGTTTTTCAATGGAAAGTGGAGAAAAAGGGAAGGTTATTTGAATGGTTGGCCTTTTCCTAATAACTCGGTGGATGAAAAGGATAGGGAATGGTTAACCAAAGAGCTATCCTTAGAGGAATTGGAGTTGATAGTCTTGCAAACAAGCATAGCTCTTGGGAATGATGGGGTTTCATACTCTTTTATGAAATCATATTGGAACATAATTAAGAAGGATTGTTGGAATGTGGTAAACCATTTCTTTAGAATGGGAAGGATGAATTTTGATTGGAAAGAGACACTTTTGGTGCTCATTCCAAAGGTTTTGGAACCTTCAATACCGAGCCACTATAGACCTATTAGTTTGTCTAGATCCATTTACAAGGTGGTTGCAAGAATTCTATTGAACAGGATGAAATTAATGATTCATAAGTTGGTGTCTGTGTGCATTTATCAATGGGAGAACCTTGGGGGATCATATTCTAGTTGCACATGAGGCTTTTCAGAAGTTTAAGATTTTGAGATCATCTATGGGTTTGGTTTCATTTAAAGTAGATTTGGAATAAGCTTATGATATCATGAGTTGGAACACTCTAAAGAGTGTTTTAGAATACTTTGGATTTCTGGATAAATTCTCCAGGTGGATCATGGAATGTGTGGAATTCAAGAGATTTTCCTTGCTCATTAATGGCAAGATTTCAAGCTGGATTCATATGGAGAGTGGCTTTCGACAAGGGTGTCCTCTTTCACCATATTTGTTCATTTTATGTTCTCAGTTGCTTAGCAATTGGTTCAAGCAAAATGAGGTTGCATAGGGCATCATAATTCGTAGAAATTTGCCTAAGATTTCATATCTTTTATATAAAGACTACATCATCATTTTCTCACATGCTAACATTAAAGAAGTAAGAGAAATCAAATTAACAATAATGGAATTCTACAGCTGGACAGGGCAGAGGATCAATTTTGAAAAATCGGTGATGCTGTTTGGAAGGCATGTAAAGAGAAGGAAGAGAAAAGCTGTTGAAAGAATCATGGGATTTAAAGTAGTTAAAGAGTTTATGTACCTTGGAGTTAGAATGGCTTTGAGGAGGTTAAGAGTTGTAGACTTTCATTTCATTATAGATAAGGATGTGAAGCTCACGGCGGTATGAGGCAGCAAGAAACTATCTCTGGTTGGGAAAATGTTGCTGATCAAAATGATTCTGATATCTATTCCAAAATTCTACTGTACTTATTCATTAGTTCCAAAAAGAATTCTTAAAGAGATAGAAAAGCATTGCCGAGATTTTATTTAGAATAAAGAAAATGGGAGATTGGGTTTGCACTTTATTAGTTGGAATAAACTATGTAAACCAAGGGAACTAGGTGGCAGAGGATTTCGTTCTTGTGTTGAAACAGTGGATGCTTTAAGAGCCAAATTAGCTTGGAAAGTAATTCAAGAGAAGGACACTTTGCTGTATCAAATGTTAAATCCAAAGTATGGACAGTGGCTGGAGGATTCAGTGAATGGTGGTGGTTCATCGACAAAATGTAAAATCTTATCAAGTGGCAAGAAGGCTCTAAAATCAGTAGTGAAATGGGAAGTTGCAAACGGATGTTCTATCAGCATTATGGAGGACATTTGGATATTGGACAGAAAATTGAGCTTATGGCCTACATTTGTATCAATACAAGATGCAGTGGATGAAACATTGGATAGTTTGGTTTCTAATGGTGAATGGAATGTGCTCAAACTTAAACAGATGTTTGGAGTAGAGCTTATAAAGATCATCATATTGATAGTTATTCATATGGATCGAGGCACCGATTATTTGGATCTAATCCATCAGAATTTGGGAGCTATAATATCATCTCTAGTATGCAGAAATTCAATTATGCAGGAGCAAGAATGCTTATTCTGGTGATGCTTGAAGAGGAGTAAATTAAATTCTCGAGTTGAAATCTTTTGGTGGAGATTAATCAATAATGCAATACCTACATAT
This sequence comes from Dendrobium nobile, assembly GCA_022539455.1. Lineage (NCBI taxonomy): Eukaryota > Viridiplantae > Streptophyta > Magnoliopsida > Asparagales > Orchidaceae > Dendrobium > Dendrobium nobile. The sequence goes on along the minus strand of CM039726.1, from coordinate 33,367,094 downwards.
GATTTCTTGTTCCAGAGGAGATTATAAGATAATTTTAGTTGTCCTAGAGGTTGTGGTCAACAAGAAAACTTTGATCATATCACAGTGAACTATGAGAAGATGAAGGAAGTAATTACCTATTTGAACAGATGTGGCTTTCAATTCGAGTTTTTTGATTCATTTCAATCATGCTGGAAATGGATGGAAGAAAGTCATAGTACTCAAGGATTCATGGTGAACATTTATTGCAATGCTATATATCTCACATGGAAATCAAGGAACAAACTTGTTCAAGGTGACAAAGAGGATTGTTCGATTTTCTTAGCTTCATATGCATTAATTTTGGTGTCTATATCATTTATGGTTGAAGGAAAGATGGGAAACTGGGGTACGAATTAGTCTTTTAAACTATCAGATTTTTGGTACTCTCCTCCTCCCAATTGGATAAATATTAATGTTGATGCATCATTATCAAAATTGTGTAAAGCTGGTATTGGTGGTGTTGTTCGAGACAGTAAAGGAAGACCGCTTTTGGCTTACAATCACTCATGTATTCATTGGGACAATGCAAGGCTTGAGCTTTCCTCGGTATAGTTTATAAGGGAGATCAAGAGGGATTGGATGCAAGATTACCAAGGTATAATTATAGAGGGAGACAATTATAATTTTATCAAGTACCTGCAAGATTCGGAAGACAAGTGGAAAGATGAATTTTTGATGTTGAAGGATCATAAGTTCGTTGTGTTCAATTGGGTTAATATGAGAGGTAATAAGCTAGCAAACCTTTGTGCTAGCTATGCCATTTGTAGAAATTTTTGTTGGGAAGATTTTTCTTCTAATAAGATTCCTCCCTTGTTTACAAATTTGTTAAAGAAGGAATCAAGTGGAGATACTAGTTTTTAATTAGGTTTCTTTGATTAAAAAATTTTAGCCTTGTGCTTCTTCAAAAAAAAAAAAAAAAATCACAAGAATATCTCCCAAACACTGTCCAAGTATAGTCTCAAAAGAAATTCATAGTAGGAGTTTTCTGCAGTTAGTTTTAAGAACTCTTATATATGAATGACACAAAAATCGGTCCAGAAAATTCAAAATTTTAATTTATTTGTCTGGGATCGTATCGTACATCACACATCGTATGTACAATCAGTTCAAAAATTACTTGGATAATCTTGTATGAACCAATTTTGTACTGTGTTTGGTGTATGTATGAACTGACATCGTACAGTACGATTAGTTCTAAATTGAACTGATTTGTCCGGTACAATTCTATACGAACAAATTTCATACTCTGGATAGCACACTATACAAAATTAATATCATACAATATGATATATTTAACAAAAATCAAGCTTCTTTTGGTACAAAAATGGATGAGTCTATTTTATACTCTGGACGTTGTTTGTACAAACATATGATCATAAAGTACAAATAGTTCAAAAAATTTACATGCTCATATGGACGAACTAATACATAGGCATTTCGTACTCTCGACATCGTCTGTATAAACCTATGATCGTACAATATGATCAATTTAAAAAAAATTTGAGTTCATTCAAGATGAACTGGTATGTAGCCATTTTGTACTCTAGATGTCATTTGTATGAATGTAACTTCGTACGGTATGAATAGGACATAAAAAATTATTCCTGGCATGATTTGATCAACTCCGTTTTAGAGGAACACTCAGGTCAAATCATCCCATATAATCCATGAATGTACAACATGATTAATTTTAAAAATGCAAGTTTCTTACACTCCCCCAGTGTGTGTGTGTGTATACGGTTACCCAATTACAATCACACTCTCTCAGACTCAAGAAATTTATAAAAAGTACATACTTTAATTATAATAAACCTAATCTAATCTATCTTGAAGTCTTCGGTGTCTGGAGTATGATTTTTTTGAATTGTTTATACACACAAACAACAAACACAATATTTCCAATATATATTAAGAGAAACAATAATCAAATCAATAAGATTTGGGAATCATTAAAAACACACATGATATAAAAAAATTCCCTATGTTGGCTTTCGTCTGTTTGATTACGGCTGGGTGTGTTATTTTTTGCCTGCTGGTTGGGGTTGGTTTCCCTTAGATCTCTTGTAACTGTTACTTATCTTTGTGCTGGGGATTTTTATCCTTTATTTGGTTTTGTTTTTTTTCTTGGTGGTGTTGTTTTGGTATCATGTTTTTCTTTGTTCTTTGCTTAGGCTAGGGTTACCTGACTAAGTTTCTTTGGTTGCCTAATTCTCTGGATGGTTTAAGTATTTGGCCTTGCTGTCTAAGGGTCTGGTTGGGTAGGTTCTGGACTAGTTATATTATTTTTGTGTTGGTTTTTATTTGGATGGTTGTGTTATTGCTAGGTTCTATTCTTCTTCTCCTACTCTTCTTTTCTATGGTCTAGGTTGGCTTGCTTTTCATGGTGGCTATGGGCATTATGTTTCTTTGACTGGTTAGTTTTGTGATAGCTATATTTAGGCATGTTGTAAGTGGTTTCTTACTTCTTTGGTTCATTAGTTACTGACTATGGACAGTGGTGGTTATATTCTTACTGTGATTCTATTTGGACTTTATTGGGATCATTGGTTAGATTATTATGCTTATGTGATTTAGTGTTTGGCTTACCTATGCTTTAATCCTTATATATATTGCTGTTATGTCCTTTTTCGCTTATCAATTTTTTTGCAGGAAACTTTTGGTGCTCGTGCTGGATGGATTGGATCTAACGATGGCGGAGTGGAGCCTTTTGATATTTTTTATCTGCTCCTTTTTTGGGTGCTCGTGCTTGAGCATCATATAATGCACCTGGGTCATTTTGTATTATTTTGTAGGGGGAACTCGAGCTCTTAGGACTTTTTTTTCTTTTTTTTCTTATAGCTCTTCTGAGCAGTAGAGAGTTTGAGGTCGCCATAAGGATAGTGTAACTATTTAATTTAATCAATGCGTAGGCCCCTCTGTGGGTTTCCCTAAAAAATGATTTTGAAAATTATGTTGTAACAATCTCTCCCTTTTTTATAATGGCAAAATAACTACTGTTTGAGTTAACATTTAAAGTAATTTTTCTCCATAGCTCCCCCTAAATGAATGACCAATTTAAAAACAAGGGGTTCTCAATAAAGATCAAAAACACAAACCTAAAAATTAAACAAGAAACAACAACCACTAAAATAAAAAATAACTCAAACCAAAAACACAAATACGAACAAAGCATACACACATTCAAAACATGCACATATTCACAATACAACACATACACACAATACACATACATCTAACAAATAATCAAACATATCAATCATCAAATGATATTATGACTCCACTTTTGACAACAACAAAAAGGGAAGAAAATCTTGAAATAAAAAGTTTTTAAAGATAAATCAAGAGTTGACGAAGAAGAAGATTTTAAACAAATTACACATACAACTTTAACTTCATAATGCTAAAACAAAATTCAAAGTTAAAATGAAATAACAACTAAGATAAGAAATGTCAACCAGGTTCACTGTTCATTATAGACAAATTAAATAAACATAATTATTACAAAAATGATGAAATAAAGATTAATTAATTTCTAATTCAATAGTGAATATGATTGTCAATTATATGGATTTGGATTAGAGATAAAATGATAATAGAAAGAACAATACAAATTTTTTAATTGCCATCTTTGCACATCTTTTCAAATGTTTGTGACATAGTTTGTGCATCTTTCCTAGTTGGGATAATTTTGTGCCTCTTTTCACTTTGCGAACCATTGTGTATTTTTTCTATTTATGCACGTTTTGTGCACCACTCTTTTTTTTTTACTTTTTGGTCTTTCCAATTTCAATAATCTTATTTCAAATTCCACTAATAACAAAAATAAACATATTGAAAAAGAAAATAAAAATAAACAAGACATTTATTTTGCAAAAATTATATCAAAATAATACATGTCTATACGAACAGGAAATTAATCTTCTTATCTACATCCAATTATAACTTTAATTTAAATTTTGAATGATTAAGCTTTGCAAGGAAATTAATTTGTAGGATAATATAATTCAAATTTTCATTCAAGAAATAAATTACAAATGATTTTTCTAAAAAAATCAACATTTTAAGAAATGAAACTCAATGCACGTCAACAAAACATTTCATCATTTCATTGATCATTCAAAATACATACACATATTTTTCCTTTCATCATAATCACACATAACATAATCCCAGAAACAACACATGAAATAACTAACACACAAATTCACTAAAATCACATAAATACATCTCAAGAACAAACATAAATACTCATAAGCAATAATAACAACAACAACACAAAAGTACATCAAGTAATCAAGGGGTCTTGATCTGTAGGAGATGGTAGGTTCAACATTGAAAAGTAACTACTGATCGTAGCTATATTCATGTTAACCTAGTTAAATTTCCCTTGAATCCAGCCCATATCTTCATTATTCATAACATCCTGTTGGTTTAGATGAGTCTCAATTTGATCAAAGCATTGATTAAAATGAGTTTCCATTTTATCAAAAAGTTGGACCATTTCTTGGTAGAAATTTTGACCAGGACCAAGTGTAGGTGTATGTTTTGGAGTAGGAGCTTCCCCTTCTTCCTTAGAATTATCACCCACAGAACTTTGATCCCGCCCAAAGAGTGCCCAAAAGAGGCATCAGTAAAGTAAATAGGGAGTTCAATGAAAGAGGGAGGATCATGGTGGACAAGATTGTACTTTTTTTCTATGATATAACAACTAGATGTCCTAAAGACACATTTTTCTTTCTCTTATTATAAGGAAGTACAATATCAAAAAGTTTATAAATATAATCCATGATAAGTTGGGCTTCATCCAAAGGTTTTTTAGACATTATCAAATAAGTGACTATGGACAAAAGAGGAGTTATGTTTATGTGATCACCAACTTTTAGAATAATTGAAGTTCTCAAAATGTGATGGATATTCTGGGCATTTTGATTGATAGTGTAAACACAAGACAAAGGACTCACTTGAGCAACACCTCTAAAAGTTTGATTTATTTTTGACCAATGAAAGTTAACTCAAGAGGTCAAGGTGTGAGATCTAATTCCATGAGTTCTCTGGTGAAGAAAGTTGCCTAAGTCTTCCTGGGTGATTTATGCATGTTTCTTGAAAACATAGGAGGTAATCTTAGTGTGGTCCTAGTTTACCTTCATGTTAAACAAAAAAGTTTGGAATGTCTCTTTAGGGTAGGCTTAGATGAGAGTCAGGATAAATGAAAATTAGGTTGAGGTGAATAGGGGCATGACAGAGAAATGGATATCATTCTAAATAAGGAGTTAGGAAGGGGTAATTTTTGCAATAAAATAGCTATAAAAAGCATCCTCATTCTGTTTAAATAGAAGATTTTCATCCCTTTAACTTTAGAGGAAGATCCCTTAGAGATGCAGGGTCGTTTTCTATTGCTTGCAAATTTAAAGATTAGGACTCGAGAAGGTTTGGAAAAAAATTAGAAAGTGATGAAAAACTTATCCAAAGACCCTTCTATTTAAAGAAAAATGTCATATCATACAGTATGAAATATGGATCGTATATACGATTCTAAAATTGTATTGGACGAAAATACTTTTATACATATGAACGAATACACCAAAAATTAAAATGGCTTTTCATAAAATTCCATTTCCCATGCATTCTTTCATACAAACTTTTTAACCATACGATTGTACAGACGAACATAAGTTCATCCGGGATGATTAGAATATTAAAGAACACTTAATGATGATTCGGTTCATCTCTCATAGAAACTGATAATAGGATCATACAGACAAAATGTGATTTCATACGTACGTTCCGTAATCAATAGCTGATATTAACTCGAAAACCATCCCTAATCGTATAGACAAAAGAACACAAATCATAGAGTATGATGACATCACTGTACAGTACAAAACTCAATAAAAAACTAAGTTTTGTTTGCTTAACTAAGAATCCTATCATAAATCTGCTATAGAATTTGTACAGTACGAAAACATTTTTTATAATACAAAAAGAACACTTAAAAATAAGAAATAATAATAGAAAAACTCATCAAACAAAATGAAATGCTTCTAGTAAAATAAAAAACAAAGCAATCATAAAACTAACAAAAAAGAAAACAATCATGAAGCAAACTAACCAACAAAAAAAAATAAACAACAAACTCTTACAATTAACCTAAGAAAAAAAAACATATAATTACACAACAAATCAAGTTTTGCAGAACTTCAATTTAAGCATTAAGATTAATCACATCTAATCTGGTCCTTAAAGTACTAAAAGTGTAAAAAGATAATGGTTCTGTAAAAATATCTGCAAATTAATTTTCTGAAGCAACGTGATGCAATTCAATTTCTGCCTTAGTTATATGATCTCTAATGATGTGATACCTTATGTCTATATACTTGGTTTTAGATTATTGAATATCATTCTTTGAAATATATATGGCACTAGTATTATAAAAAAAATAAAAATTGTGCCAATAAAAAATCCTAAGTCAATCAATTATTATTTTAACCAAAGAACTTGGGCCACACAACTAGCTAAGGCAATATATTTTAATTCAATAGTAGAAAGGGCTATTGAATTTTATTTTCTACTGGACCAAGAAGCTTAAAAATTTCCAAAGAATTGGCAAGTTCTAGATGTACTTTTTTGATCAACCCTACATCTTGGAAAATTTGAATCAGAATACCTAATTATTTGAAATGAAGAGCTATGCATAGGATACAAAATTCCTAAGTTTTGAGTTCCTAAAAGATATCTTAGAATTCTTTTAACATCTATTCAATGTGATTCCTTTGGATCAGTTTAAAATCTGGGACACTAATAAACACTAAAAATTATATTCGGTATGCTAGTAGTCAAGTAAAGCAATGATCTAATTATTCTTCTAAATTTCTTTTGATCAATAGATTTTCCCTTAGGGACTTTATCTAACTACACTGATGAACTCATTGGTGTAGTCATTGATTTAGCATTATCCATTTCATATTTCTTGAGGATCTCCTTAATATACTTTGACTGACTAAGAAATAATCCTTCCTCATTTTACTTTATGTTAAAGCCCAAGACTTAAGATATTCTGATAGTCTTATTAGAATATCTTTGGCTATTGAGACTTCAGGAGAGAGAGCCATAAGGGAGAGAAGAATGAGAGCTTTTTGGGATAATAGAGGGAGATTTTATTAGGTAGAAATTGTGAGGGGTTTCACAACATTGCTCCAAGCAAGAATCTTATCTAATATCTGCAAGCATGTGCCTTGATTCTCTATGACTCTAAAGAATAAGTTTTAAGCAATGATTATGGTTCTCTAACCATCACCAGAAGGGTGAAAATAGAGTTTTTGTTCTCTGACCATCATTAGGTTGGTGAAAATAGATTTGAGGTTCAATGCTAGTAAAAGAGCCAATGTTCTCTGCCACACTAGGAAGGTGAAAGAGCATTTGTATTGGCTTTAAGACCTTGTTGAAAGAGCAAAAGGAGGGTAATCACTATTTAGTGCAATACTTGGAAAGGGAGTCCCCAAGGAGTGGATAAAGGTCAGGTTGATCAAACCACTATAAATTTTCATTTGTTCATTCTGATTATTTTCTTCACTTTATTTTCTACAATTATATGTGTGTTTAAAAAATCTATTTTATCTTGTTATTGTGAAATTTAGTTTTTCTATATTCTCTATATCAATTATGATGTGTGAGTTTAAAAAGTTTGTAAAGAAGTTCTTTTTCACTAAAGAATTTTTAAAATAACTAATTCACCCCTCACTTTATTAGCCTTAAGCTAGTTTTTTAGGGTTTCACAACCCTCACCATCTTTCAAGTGGTTTCAGAGCAAGATTAAAAAACAAGTTTATAAAACTTTTAAAAAATGAGAATGTCTTACTTTGGAAATTGAAATACTACGGACATATATTCAATCATATGACCACCTCTATTTACTAATATAACTTTGATTTTTAGAAAATTCACATGTCTTTTTTCTTGCAATAAATTGATTATTCCATGTGGATGTTAGTTCAAAAAGGATATTCTGCACCCTTACTTTTAGTAAAGGATGTTTAAGCTAGAATACTTTTTTTTAATGGAGTAATAATGATAATCATTTAGCCCAACTTATTACTAATTGCTTAAACTATTTTTTTTGTGCTTTGAAATCTAAAAATTACATTTGTGTATCTATGTGTATGATTGGTAAAGAAATTTGGGACAAATTATGCATTACTTACAAAGGAACAAGTGAAGTGAAAAAATCTAGGGTAAATTTTTTGATCCACAAATAATGAACTCTTTTGCATTAAACCTAGTGAATCCATATTTGAAATGTATACTAGGTTTACACAAATCAACACATCCCTACAAGCTTTAGGTAAGGAATTATCAAAATTTAAAAATGTAAATAAGATTCTACATTATTTACCTTATTCTGATGATGCCAAAATTGCTGCTATTATTAAATCCAAGGATATGAATGTTTATTTTATTGACAACTTACTTAGATCACTCATTTCTTACAAATAAAGAGTGTGCCAAAGGTAGCTTGATGTAGGAGGAAAAAATAAGGAAAAAACTATAGCATTAAAGGCTAATGATTCAGAAAGTTCCTTTGATGGAGGGGAGGAATAAATTACACTGATGGTTTGATAGTTTAGATGCTTTCTAAGAAAAAAGCCAAAGAATCATCATCAAAGGAGCAAAGGTAATAATTATAGAAATTCTAAAGCTTCTAATGATATTGTCTATTATGAATGCAGGAAACCAGGGCATGTTAAAACTGATAGCCCAAATCTCAATGGTTATCAAAGCAAAGAGAATATTCAAGAAAGAGCAAAGTCTTATAAAAGGAAGTGAAGATATGAGACAACCTTTTAGCCTACTTTGTTTTGGATTCATCTAAAATAGAAGCAGAAGAGGAGGTACAAATCTATGCTAAATGTAAAATAGTGATCTTAATCAGTCTAATCAAGATCAGGTATGTCAACTTTCATACGATGAACTACTTGATGTTTCTAAAAAGATTCATGATTCATATATGAAATTAAAAAAGAGGTATGTTAGCTTGAAAACTAAATGCTCAGTTCAGGAAAAGAAAATGAAGTGCTCAGAAAAGATGGTACTGATTTAGATAAACATTATTAGGCTGTACTGGATGAGTAAAAAAAATGTATCATCTGACCATCTATCATCAGTATGTATTAAGCATGAAAAGTTAACCAATATATTTCTATAATGAACTACTTTAGTGCCAGCAGAATTTGTGTTAGCTTAATCACACTTGTACAAGACCGCACGAAATAAGTCGGAGTAATTATGCTCAATAATATCATTAAGTTGATCATAATAAGAAAAATTTTCTACTTCAATTTTATTAACAACACCATAATTTAGTGTTTTTTTATTCTCATCATGAGCTTTAATATGAAATTGAAACCCATTAACAGGATCCTTTAAATCTTCACGCGAATTGCTTAGGACCAAGCGTGGGCTTTAATTTTTTATGAAACTATTGAATCATCTTAACATGTAATCTAAAAAAAAATATTGTTAATCAAATTAGGCAATTAATATTGAAATTGAGTAAGTTGGGAGATGTTTTGATATCTTATTGTTCATTTGAACCAATCATAAAAATGTTTATTAACAAGTTTATTAAGAGATAATGGTATTAGAGGAAAGTTGTTAGCTCTTTTTTTGTATCTCTTCCTTCTTTTACAGATCAATATACTTTGTTAAATGATCATAATATCTCAGCATATATCTATGACATTGAATAAATGATAAGTCATCTAACATAAATACAAACACTTAACACAAAGGTTTATTGACAGTCAAGAACTTGTAGGAAACACCATTATCTTAAGATGAAATTCTGGTATATATGAATTAAGATAAAGTAGGTGCTTCATCCAAATATTTTGAGAAAAAGGAAATTCCCACTTTAGTGATGTATCACTCAGAAAAAGACCCTTTATGGTGTGACTTAATTCCAAAAAAATCCTTTTATACTAAGAAAAATCTATAAATTATAAAATTGTTCATGAATATATCCCACTAAATAATCAAACATATAAGCAATAATAAAGATATATTACATCTCAAAAGTGGACCATGATATTGAAGAATAATGGGAGAAAGAACTTCTTTATATTACAAAAATTCAATGCAATTTCTTTCTTTTTCTTGTTAAGTTCAATTGGATTTATGACCTTTGTGAATTTGAATTTCAAGAAATGTGAAATCCTAAGAATGATGGTTAAAACAACGTTTGATGGTGCACATGATCTTAATGCAATAAACAAAATATCCTTAATTAGGACATGATAATTGTGGCATTTCAGACTCATTATTTTGCCCTCTTTAATATTAACACCTTTAGAAATGTTTGATGAAAATCCCTTGGGTAATTTCATATTTATGAGAACTTCACAAAGCATCATCTTTTCATTCTTTGACATGTTAAGTAGATCTAGTGGTAAAACATAACTACCATCTAAAAGAACATGAGGATGCAATTAAGGCTTTACTCCAATTTCATCCAAATATTGTTGAGTATATAAGTTATCTTTAGATTTTTCAAGCTCAAGCAATATAGAAATGAAGTTATCAAAAATATTTTTCTCTATATGCATAACATCTAAATTATGAAGTAATGTGTTACATTGCTAATAAGATAAATAAAAAAAATTAATTTCATCTTCTACTTAGTAGTCATACTATCATTGATAGACATTGCAGCTTCGTACCCTCTCTTCAAAAATTTTAGCCTCTATTAATTTTTCCAAGAGTGAATTTATGATTTTGTAATTTTATACAAATTTCACTAATAGGAATCCTTACAGGCGATGATATGAGTTCATATATATTATCAAAGCACTATTTTTGCTTTTGAAATAAATGAGATTATATAAGCTAGTGTAGGTGGTCCATATTTGAAAACTTCTTACCCTTAAAAATCCACAAGGACTCTGTATTATGGGCATAACATGAAAAAGCAAACCTTCCTTTGGTGCTTCACCCTGACAACATGTCATATGCAAAAAAGTCATTAATAATCCACAGTAATGTTCCATGTATCATGAAAATTTCTCCCCTTGCTGCATCATAACATTAAATACCTTAACATAATTATTACAGTTCATTTCTAGGATTTTTTTTGCATGGTTCAATCATTGAAAGAATAAATGATGATTTGTTAATTCTACTCCATGGGGAATATTATATGGCATAAGAATCACTAGCCAAATGCTATATGTAATGCTCATAATATTGAAAAGGTTAAAAGAATTAGTGTCTAAACCAAGGCGAACATTATGTGGATCTACAATAAAATCAGTAAATCTAGAATAAAATAATTTTCCTGCTTCTCCATCAGTTGGGTGTAGCCGCATACCATTTATATGTTTTTGTATGGCAAACGAAATCATCTCATCCGCCATTTCTTTTTGTTCTTAAATAATCTTTGAAGTGATGGAATAAATAAAAAATATGGAAGAATTTTAGTATGTTTCATTTGAACATTTTTTTCTTGTGTATATTACTCTTTTGATTAGGAGTTTGTCTTTATGCTCCAATGACTTCACATACATTATCATTAGACTTATCTCCCCAAAATATTATGCAATCATTAGGGTATTCATTTATCTTAGTATAACCAAGATGAAAGCCTTCATTAAATTTTTAACTTCATATGCACTTTTGGGTAATGAAATCCTTTTAGGAAATGCTTCAATAAGTAACTCTAATAAGATATCAGAAGATCTTGTAGTCCAAGAGTTTAGACATTTTAAATGAAATGAATGTAATATGAATGATAGTTTTGAAAATGTCTTACATCCGGGATATAATTTTGCCCCCTCTTCTTATAAACACTTTGAGTGTTTTTCATTTAGTTTATTTGAATATTGAGTAAAGTTTTCATGTTGATCAACTAAGTTAATCAATTCATTGATTGGAGCAAATGTATCCCTCAACAATCTTTTAATATCATATATATATGATTACTGATTTTGAGTAGTTTACGATTCAAAATTAGAAATACTTACAACACCATCATTTTATGTGCATCTAACAACAACTTGATGATCCTCCCCCTATCGATTCCAAACAATGTATCATGTAAAGAATCCATTGGAGATAATGTGTTCTTTGACATCATGTATTAAATGAAGGTATCTATTGATGCATGTTTTGCATGGGCATAATGTCTTTCCTGATAGATTCTTACTATGATTAGCATAATCTAAAAAATCTTCAACTCCTTTGTTGTATTCAAAACTCCATCTTGACTTGGTTATCCAACTCATATTCATTTTAAATTCAAATATTATATTTGATATTCATTTCATATAATTAAAACTTAAATTATATGCTATAATGTATAAATTTTATTTATGTTATCTTCATTTCCTTTCATGATCAGATGTGAAAAACAACTTATACAAAATCATGTACTATAACAGTTTAGGGCTTAACATGGTGTAGCAGTGGCTTAAAGAAAAGTTATGGAAGGTGTTGCACTTGGATCAAAAGGTGATGTTGAATTTGATGGTGACGGAAACACTTGGCTACACTAATGGGGTTTGGAAGATTTGACATAAATTGCCGCAACTCGAGCTGAAGGTTATTGAGGCTCGCCAAGAGATCTATATGGAGCATGAAGGAATGAGTAAAATGAACCAATTAGGGAAAATAAGAGAGGAGTAACAAATTCAGTGGTGATGGAACACCCCAACCCCCCCCCCCCCCCCTGTTATGGAAAGGGAGTGGGAAGTAATAAGAGAGTTTACTAACGATAATTAGCGCAGTTTATACCTTCTTTTAGTGCCAATGAAACTACTGATTATAAGCACTATAGAAAGACCCATTTTTAGTAGTGGGACATGTGTCGTGTAATATACTTATCAGAAACTATAGTCCTCAGTGAGGAGAAGTGTTGGCTCGTCAAAGTACTATAGTTAATATATACGAACTTAATGTTTTTTGGAGAAACCCAAAAAAGGGCCTATGCATTGATTAAAAAAAGGATTACATAGTCCTTAAAGGGACCTCAAGCTCTCTAATGTTCAAAAGAGCTACAAAAAGAAAGGAAAAAAACCTATGAGCTCGAGTTCCCTACTACTCAAATATTCAAAACAACCTAGGAACATTCTACGGCGCTCAAGAAAGATCACCCAAAAAGGAGCAAAACAAAAAATAACAAGAAGCTCCATGTTGCTGTCCCAAGAATCAATCCTAAAATCATCTGCACAAAATAATTCATGCAAAATAGGCTAATAGGCAAAATAGACATAGCAAAAATATATTCAGGAAAGGGTCTTATGATATTCCAAGCAGTTAACCTCATAAATAGTAACAAAATAACAAAATGATAGTAATAAGCAGGAGGATGGACACAACATCTTGTAATAGATAAAGTAAAGATAAATTAGAAATGCTAGGATAATAGCATACCATAACAGTTTATGAATAGAAACACAGAACTGCCAGTAAAGCACCAACCCAAATGCCAGTCAAGAGGATTACCACCCCCACAACACAACAATGCTGCAGGCCCATATAAATGAAACAGCCCAGTAACAAGCAACCCCAACTAGCAAAATAGCCGAACCCCAACAAAATAAGAACCTCAAAAATGAAGGTAGAGAAGATCGAGTAAAAAACCTCCACCAAAGGCCGCACTAGGCCTAATACCAGAACTAGCTCCACCAGAGTCATAACCATGCATAAAATTAATTCAACCAGAGAGTCACAATAGTTAGGAATAAGTCGAAAACAACACCACATCACCGAGAGGTTAAAAAAAGGAAGGAAAATGGCCAAAAATGCCCTAGCACCCCCATAAACAAACACCAAATAAGTATAAATATGGGAAAATTAGGATAAAACAACCTAGATTGAGAGAAACTATAGTAATCCAATCAGAGGCTCAGCTTCCAGAAAACACATAACCACACAAAAATCAACTAGTAGAAAAATGAATAAATAGCCTCAAGACCAAATGAAAACAGAACGACATGCTCCAGCCAACAAAAACACTTAAATTATAACATAGGGTAAATTAATTTCATCTTATCTTAAGAGCCCTTTAAGCATAGAAGGAAGATTAGTACTAGCCAAATCAAAAAAATAATCCAAGACACAACCCTAGTTGGCAAGCCAAGTCACAAAAGCATTTCCTTCCTTTTAAACATGATGTAAAGAATAGTTCATAAAAATCAACTAATTCTTAATTTTACTTAGCAACTAAAATAGCTCGGGATTACACATTGTATCAATGACAAAATTTAAAAATTAAAAACTATAGTTGGCATTAACTTCAATACAAATATTAGTTAAGCCACGAGATATACATAATCATAAGACATAGAGAATGGCCAAGATGATAGCATAATTCACATCACCATTCTAAACAGAACCAGCAAAATCCATAATCAAAATACCATTACTACCTCTGATAACTCCACCACACCCCAAGGATGAACAATTGATAGCACCATTCATAGTTAGCTTATAAGAATTATTGGGGGGTTTGAACCAATAAGTAAACCTAGGTTCATTGGAATTAAGACCAATCTCCCAAATAATTCCTAAAGCGGAAGCAACAAAATTATAATTTTAAAAGTTCTTGACAAAGAGTAGTTTAACAGAGTGAAGAGCCAAAACCTTATCTTTCACATTCTGAATAATCCAATGATGGTTCATAGCAACACCATTAGAAAGGGAATTATTCCTATCCAACCATAAATACCATAAAATGTGAGAGGGAATAACCTTTCTGATATGCCCTTTAGTCTTAATAATCCAAGAATTAGGCATAGCATTAAAATGCAATTTAGCATTAAAATAACTCAATTGAAACATATCATCAAAAATAGGCCCAAATTTTAACAGCTAAAGGACCAGAAATAAACACATAATGAATATTCTCCACATGATAACAACATATGCACATAAAAGGCAAAAGAAAACCACTTTGAATTAAGTTATCATCCGTAGGAATGAACTTATGCAAAATCCTCCAGACAAAGGCAGCCACAGTGGAAGGAATACTTTAATGCCAAATCATAGAAAAGATATTTGTAACTTACTTATTAGATCTAAAGGTATGCCTAGCATCTTTTAATCTAAAACCACCATCTTTGGACAAATCACATAAAATTAAATCATGAGAGCCAGTATTTAGGGGAAGGTTAAAATTTTTTTGAATAATAAAGCCAAGAATAACATTAGAATGTTTCTAATAGTCCCATTAATTATTAGTAATGAAGTAATTCTCCTTAATGGCCATAGTGGAAGAGGAGTAAAAATAGAATTAATAGACTGGTCACCCAACCAACTATCTTTCCAAAAGAAAATGTTTCAATTACCAAGCCACCAGGAGATGAAGGGTTAAACAGCCCATTTAACTTTACAAAGTCTCTACCACACTTTAGAATCACCTTGGTTAAAATAACAAGTAGTTGAGTGTTTACCAACATAATACTTAGCAATCATAAAATTAGCCCAACGGCTCACTTTAGCATGAAAGTTGTACCATAATTTGAAAGAAAAAGCATATGACAAATCGTTCATACTCTTACAACCCAAGGCCTTTTCATCCAACACACTATAATAATTGTCTCAAGTGGACCAGATAATTTTTGAATTGCGACTAGCTATTTTTTAGAAGAATTTATTGATAGTTATATCAATTCTATTGCAAATCGCTTGAGAAAAAAGTATATTTTGAAAATTAAAAAAATGAAAGGAACAAAGGACAAATTTTATAAGAACTAATCTACCGCCAAAACTCAAAAAAATAGAATCCCAAGACAGAAGCTTATTCTACATAGAAGTAATTACATCATCAAAAAGAAAATTTTTCTTTATGCCTTTATAAAGAGGAACCCCAAGGTACTTAATAGGTCAATGAGCATGAACAAAACAAGTTAAGTCTTAATAGCCATAATACAGTCGTTAGACACTCTCTTGGAGGCAATAAAACAACATTTATTTTATTCAAAGGAAGACCACTAACCATTTCAAATTGATGAAAAAAATCCATAAGTTTATTAATCCTTTAAATAGAAGCATTCATAAAAGTAATAAAGTCATCAGCAAAACATATGTGAGAGATAGGCAGACCACCTAAAGTTCTAAAGTAAGCCAGGGTAATTCTCAAAGAGGTTGATAAGGCCTCTAGAAAAGTAATTAATTGAAATAATGAAGAGGGCAGGAGAAATTGGGTCGCCAAGTCTTAAACCATGAGAGGAAGAAGAATCAATATTTTGATAATAGCAATAACCAACATTTTCTCTTCCACATTTTGAAAACCATTAGCTAAGGAAGAGATAGAGTTAAGATTTTCTCTCTGTTCACGACTAGGATCGTAGCCAAGAGTTAAATGTGATTCATTATGGATTATGGCAAGTTGGATTGAGTCCTTAATTGAAATCTACACTTTAGCAAGATTACCCTCAACCACATTTGGAATAAATTCCTCCATTATATTCTGTATAATAGGAACATTCCCCTTAACCACAATCGGATTAGCAAAAATAATATCACGATCAATCGAAGACACAACATTTCCATGTGATTGTTTGGATGATTCATTCTCCTTTTAGGAATGGGAATGAAACCTATAACACTCACTTAACCCATGACCATGCATCTTACAATGAGAGCAAAAAATGGACAAATTTATAATTTTAACTTTTTGAAATACCCATTCAATTCCGAACCAATCCAAATCTTGTTAGGATATTTCTTTGAAATATCCAACTCAACTAAAATAAGAGACACAGATGGCCTAGAGATAGACGTCGTAGCTTGGTCCATTTGCAACATCCTACCAAAGATCGAAGCCAATCCAAATAAAATTTGATGGTTAAAAAAAAAAAAGAAGTCATAGAGTCAGGAAGGAGATCCACACAAGTTAAATAAATTATTCCTCCCGAACATAAAAATTTGTTGTCCATTTGAGTATTCTCATTTGAAGATCTTGAATGTAGTAAATTCTCCTTGAAAAAATGTGGCTATAGTCCAAATTGTTACTATATTGATTCGCAAAATGTCATGGGTCCAATAAGCCAATGTGAAAGGATCTGAAAAGCTAAAGTTAACAAAAAATTTACGAATAACATCCAAATTAGGGCGACGAAGAAGAAACTTTCCAACCAAAGTAAGGGAAAATGAAAGGACCAGCTACGAAACCACTGAGTCATCACACATCAATATCAGACATCCCTTAAATGATGTTTGCAGAAACTAAAGTTTGGTAGAAGAAAAAGAGGAACCTGCTAAAACCTCCTTAAAGGAACAAAATTTGCCATCACACAATGAAGAAGAGACATGGATAGAAGATGCCGGAGATGTCATCTCCCCAAGCAAGTAAATATGAAAAAAAATCCTCAAAACCGACATCAATATAAATGAATCAAACAAAAAAAAAAGGAAGAAATCATAGTGAAAAAAAAAAAAATAATCCATGCTAGAAGGGAAGATATCAGAGCACAAGAAGCAAAACCTTATATCGCCTTCAAGTCGTAAGAGAGCATAAAATAGATGTTAAGATGTATGTGAAACTTTAATTGAGATACTAACTTAAATATAATATCCAAAAACACTATTTATAAGGGATACCATTTTTATCAAGTCCAACAACTTAAATTAATTATTATTTAGTTCAAATAAAATAGTTGAATGATGTTGGAAATTAATGGATAGATGCTTGCAATAATGTTCAACTAAGAAAAAATATCAACACAAGTTAAAGTCAGTTTAAAATATAATATTATTCATATATATTTTTTTGCAAGATGATAATTTTCACATTAAAAAATATTTATTTTAAAAGAATTTATCACCAAATAATATAAATGTTTAATTATTCAATAAAATTTCTTATAAATAAAAATAAATGTTTTTGATGAATCAATCATTCAAATATAGATTAGTTTATATCCTTATGAGTTTGATCTGTTGCAAATTTAAGTTCATGAACTATGTTTTGATGATTGGCAAACACTCTTACTTGTCTTGGACTGCCTTTTACTACTGACTTTTTAGGAATCAAAGATCGGACGGAAAAATGAAGCCAACTCAAGAATGGGTACATTAGGTTTGAGTCAGTCTGTAATTTTATTTTTTCCTTCTTGAGTCAATTGTAATTGCTTGAAGTGACTGATGCAAAGTAACCCTACACACACAGACTTGAGAGACTTAGAATTTCTATTTTTGCTCATATCGGGCAGGACAATATTTACTTCGTTCTGAACGATCTGGCTTAAAACAGAAAATCTAATCAAGGGTTCTTAATTAAGGCAGCCGTCATTAGCCAATCGGCCTGGATGATACTTATATCGGCCAGGACGATAGGCTCAAAACAGAAAGAAATTGCCACCATAAATAATTAAGGTATTCTATATTTTTGGTAATCGGCATGGACGATCTTGGATCGGCCTGGACGATATTTAATATTATGCCTAAATTAATCCAGGAATCAAGGAAGTAATTAAAGATGATTGATACGATCACATCATCCTGGACAATCTCAGGATCGGCCAGGATGATATATTCAAAAATACTTAGTTACTCCTGGACGATGAATATCGGCTAGCTTGAATTCAGGGCGATGCTCAGGACGATTCTCCTCTGATTTGAACTGATCGGCCGGGACGGTTGTGATATCGTCCTGGACGATCAAGCCAATTTTCAATTGTCCAGATCATCTTATGGGCGATACTCTAGCCGATCTTCTGAGATTTGTACTGATCGACCAAGACGATTTACATATAATCCTGGACGATTTATATATCATCCTGGACGATATAATCGGCAACTTGTAATTAATGAGCTATTTTGATCTTTT
The DNA here is from genome assembly GCA_022539455.1 of Dendrobium nobile. Classification (NCBI taxonomy): domain Eukaryota; kingdom Viridiplantae; phylum Streptophyta; class Magnoliopsida; order Asparagales; family Orchidaceae; genus Dendrobium; species Dendrobium nobile. The sequence continues at coordinate 33,348,253 of CM039726.1, read as the reverse complement.
CTTTTTAAGAGCTTTTGTTCAACATTTTTGAACATCCTTGGCTGCTGTTTTGACCTGAGAAAACCTAAAGGAGAGAGAGAGAGAGGATCTTATGAGGGGGAGCTTATGAGGGGATTCACAAGGGATTGCTCTAAGAATTGTTCCACTTCTTCTTCCCTAGAGTCTCTTGTCCTTGGAAGGGTTGGGAGAGGTAAGTTTCAGCAAGTGATCGAGGTTCTCTGCCTGCTTTAGGAGGAAGCAAAAGGAGGAAGGTTCTCTTCCTTATCGGGTGTGGGAAAAAGAGGTGTTTGTAAAGGCTTCTTTGCATAGCTGTGGGGGCTAAAGGAGAGTCATGATTGTAGTGAAATACTCAGAGGGCGCCTTCGGGGAGTGGACGTAAGTCGAGTTGACCGAACCACTATAAACCTTTATGTTCTTATTTTTACTGCTTCCGCACTTAAATTTCCACATTGTTTGTTTTGTGGTGTTTTAGTTTGTGAAATTTGTTGAGCTTTGCTTAAAGTTTTTAAAAATACTAATTCACCCCCCCCCCTCTTGGTTAGTCTTGGGCTAGTTCTATAGGGCTTAACATCCCTAACGAACTTTCAAGTGGTATCAGAGTGGGATTCATAAAAACTGGGTTTGAAAACTTTTTGAATTCGATCCATGGCTAACTTTGGGAATCATAACACTACTAAAGAATATTCGATTACACGACCTCCCTTGTTTGATAACCTACCTTTTGATTTTTGGAAAACCTGTATAGCAACATTTTTATATTCTACTTATTATCGCATGTGGATGCTTATTAAATAAGGGTATTCTCCACTTTCTCATGAAATTAACGGAATTAAAACGGAAGTTGCTTTTACTGAATGAATTTTCGATGAAAGAGATTTAGCTCAATTGGATGCAAAATGTTTGAACTGTTTTTTCTGTGCTTTGAAATCTGAAGATTACATGCGTGTTTCCACTTGCTCAACTGGTAAGGAAATTTGGGATAGGTTATGCATTACTTTTGAAGGAACCAATGAAGTGAAACAATCCCGTTTGAACATTCTCTTGCATGACTATGAACTTTTTTGTATGAAACCTTCTGAATCTATTTCTGACATGTATACACGGTTCACTCAGATTGTTACTTCATTGCATGCATTAGGAAGAGAACTTTTAAATTTTGAGATGCTTTCCTTCGTCGTTTGATGCTAAAATCACTGCTATAACTGAATCTAAGGATTTAAACACCTATTTGATTGACAACTTACTTGGCTCACTCATTGCTTACGAGCAAGGAGTGAATCAAAGAAATCTTGATGCAGGTGAGAAGAAGAAGGAGAAAACGGTGGCACTGAAGGCGCACAAATCAGATTCTGACTCTTTCGGGTCTAAAAGCGATGAATTTGCCTTAATCACAAGGCAATTCAAAAGCTTTCTAAGGAAGAAGCAAAAGCACCATTGGAGAAAAGGTAAGGATAATAAATATTCAAAGGGATCTTCTAATGTTATCTATTATGAATGTAGGAAACCCGGACATATGAAAGCTGATTGTCCTACACTTCAAGATCACTCAAGCAAAGGAAAGGGTGAGGAGAAACCCAAGTTTAGTAAGGACAAGAAGAGACTTCAAAAAGCATTTTGGGTGGATTCTGCATCGAATTCATCGGAGATAGAACCAGAAGATGAGACCACAAAATTGTCCTTGATGGCAGACGATAATCTTGATCAAGAAGAGGTATGTGAACTTTCCTACGATTAACTTCTTAAAGTTTCTAAAACAATTCATGCATCATATAGGAAACTCAAGAAAACACATGCTAGCTTGAAATTAGGATTTTTGGAGTTACAAAAAGAGCATACGATTATGACTAAAGATCATTCTACAATTAATTCAAATCATATGGCTTTATTTGATGAATTTGATGAGTTAAACAAAAAACATTGTGAATTAATTGAAGAGCATGAGTCACTAATAGTCACACACACCTCACTTGATTCTGATTTTAAGAAGTCTGAAGAGATGGTGAAAAATTTGAGGATTGAGAATGAAGTCTTAAAAAGCACTAATTTGAATATTCAAAATGAATTAGATACATGTAAGCAAACTAGGATGACACCTACTTCTGATCAAAAGCTAAAACCTAGGAAGAGGTATTATAACTCAAACCATTTAAGAAACTCTTTTCCTGGAGTTAGATGTTTTTCCTCTAGCATGCTAGGACACATCTCACACACTTGCACAGTTCACCATAGTACACATTGGGTGTGGAGACCTAAGTTGCATAATCCACAGCATACCACACATGCATTGCATTCTATGTTTCATAAGAATGGACCCAAACATGTTTGGGTTCCTATATCTGACATTTTATAATCTTATAGGTGGGTTATCACAAAAGGCCTCGTGAGAGTATGTGGTACCTGGACATTGGATACTCTCAACATATGACTGGTGATGCCAATCAGTTTGTTTTGCTAGAGTCCAGGACTGGAGGCAAGGTTACTCTTGGAGACAACACAACCAGGAAGGTGGCAGGCTCAGGTATAATTGGTAATTCTAAGAACCTTATGATTGAAAATGTTTTGCTTGTAGATGGATTGAAGCACAACCTGTTGAGCATAAGTCAACTTTGTGACAAGGGCTTCATCGTGTAATTCTTTCAAATTCATGCATTGTAAGTTTAAGTAACAACACTATTTTGCAGGGAAAGAGGATCAACAACATCTACATGCTTGATTTAAATAACATTGAATGTGCTGCTTCATTTTGCTTAAAAATAATTGTTGATGATTCATGGTTATGGCACCAGAGACTATGTCATGCAAGTATGAAAACCCTTAGGAAAGTGACCCAAAAAGACCTAGTTAGAGGTGTCCCCAAACTAAAGTTTTCAAAAGACCACCTTTGTGATGCTTAGCAACTTGGAAAGCAAGTCTACTCCACCTTTCACCCCATTAATGACATTAGCACCTCTAGACCTTTAGAAATTCTTCACATGGATTTGCTTTGACCCATTAGCACTGCCAGCTTTGGAGAGAAAGTCTATGGATTTATGATTGTTGATGACTACTCAAGGTTCACTTGGACTAGATTTCTTACACATAAAAATGAGTCTTTTGAGGAGTTTAAAACATTTTCTACTTGGATTCAGAAAAAGCTAGGTTGTGAGATCTTGACCATCCATAGTGATCATGGGGGAGAGTTTGAGAATGATAGATTTGGATATTTTTGTGAGGACAAGAGGATTAGCCACAACTTCTCAGCTCCTAGGACCCCTCAGCAGAACGGGGTAGCTGAAAGGAAGAATCGGACCTTGGTGGAAGCCTCTAGAGCCATGCTTGCTGAGTATTCACTTCCAAAATACTTTTGGCCTGAAGCGGTTAACACAGCTTGTTATGTGTTGAATAGGGTGAACGTTAGAGCCAAATTAGAAAAGACACCCTATGAGATCCTTAAGGGTAGGACACCCAATCTTTCCCACCTTCATGTATTTGGTTGTAAGGTTTTCATTCACAACAATGGGAAGTCTCACTTGGCAAAATTTGATCCTAAATTTGATGAAGGAGTATTCTTGGGATATTTTAGTGTTGGGAAGTCTTTTAGGGTGTTTAACAAGAGAACGTTAGTGGTGGAAGAGACTACCCATGTAGTATTTGATGTGTCTGATCCTAAAAAGCATGGAGTTGAGGATGATGATGATATTGGAGAGATAACTAGTGGAGTAGAAAATTTGGAGAAGGAAGTAGGTCACTAAAACATAGAAGGAGTAGGAGATGTCACCTAAGGAGTAGAAAATTTAGATGTGGAGGAAAGGGTTGGACCTTCTCACACCTTACCTAGAGATTGGAGATACTCTATAAGTCACCCCAAGGATTTGATCTTAGGAGACCCTTCTAATGGAGTTAAGACTAGACATGGACTTAGGAAGGAGGTGAACCACTCTACCTTTATCTCAATGACTGAACCCACCAACATAAACCAAGCCCTTACTGGTGAGTTTTGGATTTTAGCCATGCAGGAGGAGTTGAACCAATTTGTTAGGAATGAAGTTTGGGAGCTTGTAGAAAGACCTAAGGGACAAAGTATAGTTGGGACAAAGTGGGTCTTTAAGAACAAAGTGAATGATTCAGGAGTGCTGGTTAGGAATAAAGCAAGATTGGTGGCTAAGGGGTATAAGCAAATAGAAGGGATAGATTTTGAGGAGACATTTGCCCTTGTAGCTAGATTGGAAGCCATTATAGTGCTATTAGCCTTTGCCTGTTATAAAGGATTTAAGCTTTATCAAATGGATGTCAAGAGTGCCTTTTTGAATGGGGAAATAAAAGAGGATGTGTTTGTAGAACAACCCCAAGGTTTTGAGAGTTTCCAATTTCCAAATCATGTTTTTAAATTAAAAAAAGCTTTGTATGGTTTAAAGCAGGCACTGAGAGAATGGTATGAGAGGCTTAGCACATTTTTACTAGAAAGGGAGTTTGTTAAGGGGAGCGTAGACACCACTCTTTTTCTTAGAAAAATTGGAGATGATTTGCTCATTGTTCAGATTTATGTGGATGATATACTCTTTGGATCTTCTAATAAAAAACTTTGTGATGAGTTCTCTAAGACAATGAGTAGAGAGTTTGAGATGAGTATGATGGGAGAGTTGTCCTACTTTTTGGGGTTTAGCATAAAACAATTGGATGATGGAACCTTTCTTAATCAAACAAAATACATAAAGGACATTTTGAAAAAGTATGAGATGGATAAATCTAAGCCAATTAATACTCCCATGACTTCTAATGTTCCATTGGATAAGGACCCAAGTGGTAAGTCTGTTGATCAGAAGAAGTACAGAGGCATGATTAGATCTTTACTCTACTTGACAGTGAGTCGACCCGACATAATGTTTAGTGTTTGCCTTTGTGCTAGATTTTAAGTCGACCCTAAGAAATCCCACCTGACTGCTGTTAAGAGAATTTTTAGATATTTTTGGGGACCCAAAGCTTAGGGATTTGGTGTCCTAGACACAACACTTCTTTTGAGATTATTGGATTTTCTGACTCTGATTTTGCAGGATGCAAGGTGGATAGAAAAAGTACTTCAGGAACTTGTCAATTCATAGGACAATCTTTGGTCTCATAGTAGGAAGCAAAATTCTGTTGCACTTTCCACTGCTGAAGTTGAGTATATAGCTCTTGAAAGTTGTGTGGCCCAAGTCCTTTGGTTGAAACAATAGGTATTGGATTTAGGATTACCTGTATGCACCATCTCAATCTTTTGTGACAACACTAGTGCCATATGCATCTCTAAGAATCCTATCTAAGATTCCAGGACTAAACGCATTGACATTAGGCATCACTTCATTAGAGACCATGTGACTAAGGGAGACATTAAGTTACACCATGTGACAACTGAAAATGAACTAGCTGACATCTTTACTAAACCACTGGCCTTCAACACTTTCAGCTCTTTAAGGACCAGATTGGGTGTGATTGACATAACTGCATAAACTTGAGCTTCTATTTGCTTTATTTTATTTTTTGTTCTTTTTCTTTTAGTTGCTTTTCCTTTTTTCTCTTTATTTTCTTTTCTTTTTTTACTCTTAATTTTTGTTTGATTTGGTTTACTTTCTTTTTGGTTGCTTTTCTTTCTTAAATTTAGCTTTCAAAAAAAAAATCATCGTTGAAATGATATTGTATGCCTTGTCCTTGCCTTTGAGAATTTGTAGTCAATGTTTTACATCTCTTAATCTATTAGATGGTAAAAATATTTTGTTGATTGTGTCTCTTTCTTTAACCTATTTTAGTGGCATAGTTTTCATTTCTAATCAAAAATTTATTTCAAATTAAAAATTGTGTGTGAAATTAAGATCTTTTCTAAACTTGCTTATGCAAATCTATCGTGTATTTTTAATGCTTAAAGTCTTTTTGTCACATCAAGATTCCTCGTTACTCTTGTCATTGGTTATTGATTATGTTTTGTGGATAGTTCTTCCCTATGTTAGAGAGAGAGCTCCTATTCACTAATATCTAGAAGATATACTCACAACTAAGAATTCTTTTTTAAGAGATTGAAAAAGAAAATTTAGCTTGCAAAAAAAAAGAGGCCAATGACGCCAATTTGAAAAGAAAAGTATATACACGAAAGTGTATCAAAAATCAAAATATGCTGAAAAGAGCCAATCAAAGTGACAAAAGGCATAAAATGAGCCCACTAAAAAGCAAGCTTTTCTCTCTTTTCAAATCTTTTAAAACTTAGATGTTTTCATGTATCGAAGACTTGATTTCGATTGTTTTACGATTGTGACAAATTTACTTTGGTTCATTATTCTATAAAATATTTTTTCTTAAACCAAGTGATGAATGGATTCTTTTTTCTCATATCCAATTGATTTTTTGAGTTAGGTCAGTGAATTCAAAAGACGATTCTACCCTAAGAGAAAGTCCGAGCTAAGGGTAACCATGATCAGATATTTTACCATTCTTTGGATTATTGATGTTGTTAACTCATTAACTCACAAGTTTTTAAAATCAATCACATGGAATACTACATCATCTTCATGCCTTGGTAAAAAAAAAAGGGTGTCTTGTGGTTTGCTTTAGTTTTTAATTCCCTCCTTTTTGAGATGTAAAAAGGGGGAGTAGTTTTAGGGTGTTTCTTGCACTTTCTATAAACTATGTTTCTTGCACTTTCACTATTTTTAAATATTTGTCGTAGTGTTTTGCCATCATCAAAAAGGGGGAGATTATTGCAAATTCAGGTTCATGAACTATGTTTTGATGATTGGCAAACACTCTTACTTATCTTGGACTGCCTTTTACTACTAACTTTTCAGGAATCAAAGATCAGACGAAAAAACAAAGCCAGCTCAAGAATGGGTAGATTAGGGTTAAGTCAGTCTGTAATTTTATTTTTCCCTTCATGAGTCATTTGTAATTGCTTGAAGTGACTGATGCAAAGTAACCCTACACACACAGACTTGAGAGACTTAGAATTTCTATTTTTGCTCATATCTGCCAAAACGATATTTACATCGTCCTGGACGATCTGGCTTAAAATAAAAAATCTAATCAGGGGTTCTTAATTAAGGCAGCCGTCATTAGCCAATTGGCCTGGATGATACTTGTATCAACCAGGACAATAGGCTCAAAACAGAAAGAAATTGCCACCATAAATAATTAAGGTAATATGTATTTTTAAAAATCAGCCAGTACGATCTTGGATCGTCCTGGACGATATTCACAATTATGCCTAAATTAATCTAAGAATAAAGGAAGTAATTAAGGATGATTGATATGATCACATCGTCTTGGACGATCTCAGGATCAGCCAGGATGATATGTTCAAAAACCCTTAGTTACTCCTAGACGATGAACTTTTGATTGAGGCTAGTCAACAAACATATGCATAGAAATATATATTATCTAGTGTATAATAGTATAATGGGCTTAGGTGTTCTCTCTCGGAACATATATGATCAGTTATCTAGGAACATCCAAATATAATATGATTAGTTTATTGAATGTGATATTTTAATTAGTCATTATTGAAATAACTGATCATATAGTATGAATTAAATTCATATAGTATAATTAATTCTTAAAATTTATATTTTAGAAAAAATTTCTCACACCCCTAGTGTGTGTGTGTATGGTCATCCACTTGCATACACTCTAATGTGCCCTGACTCAAGAAAATATAAAATTAAAGAAGATAAAAAAATACAGACAATTTTAACTTGACATCCAAACCTACCAGCTTTTGAGTCTTTTGGTTTTCTAAAGTATTGTACCCACAATATGTTAGTGCAAAAAATATAAATAATACCCAATATATTTCCTTTTTTTTCTTAAGGGAAACACACAGAGGGGCTTATGCATTAAATATAAGAAAAAAGTATAAAATGCTTCAAGGGTCCTCGAGCTCACTAACGCTCACAAGAGCTACAAAATTAAAACCAAAAAAACCTATGAGCTCAAGATCCCTACTAGGTAAAAGTACATTTACACCTAAGAGCACTCAAAAAGAAGGAAGACAACAAATAACATCAATGAGCTCCAACTCTGTATACAAAAAATCAACACCACGATCATCTGCACTAATCAGCTCTTACAAAAAAAGATGTAGGCCACAAGAACAATAGCACAATAAACCATAATCCATGAAAGGAAGAAGATACCACCCGTTATTCTTATTATAGATAGAAAAAGCCAATAAGGACCAATACCCAGAGTCCAGACATACTCAGTAGAGTAACCAAAGCAAACAACAAAATCCATATGAATAATGATAATAGGGTCAAAATTAATGCAAGAAGGATCAATCTAGCTACCTAAGAAATAGACCACTCGAGCATAGCCTAAGGAAATAGAGAGCCAAATCCAGCTCCCTAATATAAAAAAAGCCAACAATCAATGCTAAGGCACTAGATAATGACCTGATCAACAAAATTAGAAAAGTAATTGATATAACAAAGAAAAATGCTATGCCCTGCAATAGAATAGAAAAAATAGAAATAGAGATGATCCAATGAATAAGCCCTAGAATCATCCAAACTGCTCATATCCCAAACTAAATAAATGATCAGAAGATAGAGGAGAATCGTGCTAGAGCAACTCTAGGATACCAACACAAGATGACCTTATAAATGCACCAAAAAACTGAAAGTTCGTTAGGGTTGTTAAGCCCTTATGAATTAGTCTTGAAGCTAACCAAGAGGGGGGTCTGAATTAGATATTTAAAAAAAATTTAACAAAAAGAAAAATCTTTTTATATCTTGCCGCAGAAACAAATTAAATCATTAATAGAAAGAAAAATAAAAAAATTCATCCAAGTAGTTAATCTTAGTAAAAAAAAAAGTTCAGAAGATAATCAGAAAGAACACACCATATTTATAGTGGTTCGGTCCAACCTGACCTTCGTCCACTCCTTGGAGACACCCTCTGAGTATTGCACTAAATCTTTAGTGACTCTCCTTTAGCCCCCACAGCTAGGCGGAGAAGCCCATATAAAATAACTTCCACCTTTCACGGTGCGACGGAGTAGTTGGGTCCTTTGACACCAAAGAGATCTTAATCAGCCTGAAACTTACCTCAAGATGAATTTTAAATCCGATGGTACTAAGGTGCAAGCTTGCCAGGGTAACCGTATGAAACCCCCTCCACTCACCCTTGAAACCTCCTCCAAGGATCTTCTCACTCTCTCAAACTCCACCCTTTCCTTTTTCCCTTTCAAGTTCTCTATTGAAGTTTTCTTTAGAAGAATGAAGCTTTAATGGCTAGCAAAGACACTTACCAAGTTCTTTGACAAAGCATAAATAAAGGGCTTTAAAAAACCCTAAAAATTAATCTTGGTGGAAAATATCAATCAGGATGATCGCAATATCATCCCGTACGATGTGCTTAAAATGAAGGCTTTAGAAAACCCTAAAAACTTAATTATAGTGCTAAATATTATCCTGGACCATCGTAGAATCATCCAATATGATGTGCAGAATTTGAACTTATAGTCCAGGATGATATAAGGATAGTCCTAGATTATCAGTTTAAATTTATACAGATTATTCAGGATGATATTGTGGATCATCTTGGATGATTAAAAGAAAAATTATGGTAATTCTCCTTGGACAATTTAGGAAAATCAAGCATGTCGGCAAACATTGTTTGGTATGATATACATATCGTTCAGGATGATCCAATTGAACAATTTAACCATAATTAATCCCCTAATCACATGCTCAATTTAGGCATGGTTTATATTGATTGTCTATGATGATCTAGATTGTTCGGGATCATTAGAACAAAATTTTAATCTTAAATCCTTGCTTAAATTATCATTGATAGCTATTTTCCAAGATCATAATAAATCATCCTGGACGATCAAAATTATCCAATACGATTAGTTCAATGAACGTATTGTCCAGGACAATATAAATTATCTAGTATGATTAATTCAAAACTTTAACTTTTAGTTTTTACTCAATCTCACTCCCCCTGAGTGTGTTTGTGGATGGCCACCAAGAAAGCATACTCCCATATAAGACTTGACTCAAGAGATCCAAAATCCATCAATGAATATTATTAAAATTGTTACAACAAAACCTATTCTAACCAATCTTTAGACTTGAATCTTTATTGGATGGTGCATGGTATTCTAGAATAGTTAGTACAGACATAAATAAAAATATATTGCAAATACAAGCATACAATAGGATGTGAGCCATAATATTTATTATTATGAGAATCATAAACTCATAAGCTCGAGTTACAACAAAAACCACCAACTAACCACATAAGTGACTAATAAAATAGCTAGAGAAGGACACCAATAAATAACACATAAACCACTCCAAATACTCATAGAAAATATCTCCCAGGAGGGAAAAAAACACCCAATTATATAGAAAACCAAGGCCATCCAAGTCAAAATAAGAGGGACGAGACGAGCAAGTAACAAAATAGTATAGAAACCCCAACATATAAGGGTCCAGGGAAAAAGAATTCACAACACCAAAACTTATAGGAAAGCTATAACCTAGAAATAAGAAGAAAATAGAACAGGGAGACACTGAGAGCTCACCCTTAGAATACAATGAAACATGGTAAAATTCCACAACTAGAAAAACCAATTAGGATCTAACATAAGGCATACCAATTTTATCTAAACTTAATGGACCCCATAGCGGAGCAGGGATGTTAGCAGAATTAATATAAAAAATATAGTTCATGTAAGTACCCCAAATGGTAAGCCAATTAGCACATGCATTTCCATCCTTCTAAATAAGAGAGAAAGAGAATTTCATAAAATTCAACAAATTCTTAAGCTCCCTAACCAGATAGAAAAGAATTGAATTACACATTGAATCCTCAAAAGCATTAAAATTTTGAAAATAAAATTAGAACCCACTTCAATACTAATTCTAGTTAAATTAAGACGAATCCAAATCCTTAAACTATATAGAATAGCCAAAGTAATAGTTTTTTTATCATCACAATTCTGTAAAGGGCCAGCAAAAGTCATAATGAGGCTACCATAACAATCTCTATTAATCCCACCACCACCCAAGGAATGCCTAAAATTAGCACCATCCAAATTCAATTTATAGGAGTTAAGAGGAGGCTTGATCCAATAAATAAACCTCAGATCTTTAGGAATATGATCAAACACCAACTTAATGCCTAACTTAGAAGCAGGAAAATAATAATTTTTAAAATTCTTGAAAGAAAAAAGATTAACAAAGAAGAGAGAAACAGCCTTGTCTTGCACATTTTGAATAAACCTTTGATGGCTCATAACAATACCATTGAAAAAAGAGTTATTCCTATCCAACCATAAATACAACAAAATGAGGGAAGTAATAACATTTTTGATATGGCCTTTGGACTTGATAAACCAACAGTTATGTAAAGCAGAAATAGACATTTTTGCATTAAAATAATTAATTTAAAAATGTCATCAAAATAAATCCAAGTTTTAACAACTAAGGGACCGGAGAGAAAATCATGATGCATATTTTTGACATGAAAACAACATTAACATTTGGACGATAAGGTAAAACTTCTTTTAATTAAGATGTCATTTGTGGGGATGAATTTATGTAAGAGCCTCCAAACAAAGACCACAACGGTGGAGGAAATGCTTTTATGCCAAAGCATATGAAAAATATTACAAGTTTCATTCTTAGATCTAAAGACATGCCACTCATCATTTAATCTAAAACAACCGTCTTTGGACAAGCCAAATAAGAGGAAATCATTAGAATTAGTATTAAGGGGGAGATTCAAAGTTTGTTGAATAATAGAATCAGGAACAACATTAGCAAGCTTGTCATAATCTCAATACTTATTAGAAAAGAAATAATTCACCTTAACTGCCATATTGGAAGAGGAGTTAGTAAGAGAGTCAGTAGAATTTCCCCCTAACCAACGATCTTGAGAAAAGTAAATATCACCATTACCAAGACCCAAGAAGATAAAGGGTTCAAAACTCCATTTTATTTTACACTGCCTCTGCCAAACCTTATAGTCACTAAGGTTAAAGCAACAAGTAGTATGATGCTTACCCACACAATACTTAGCAAACATGAATTTGGCCCACAAGCTCTTTTTAGCATGAAAGCTGTACTATAACTTAAACAAAAATGCATGAGCCAAATCATTCATGCTCTTAAAACATAAGGCCTCTTCTTTAAGGACACCACAACAGTTGTCCCAAGAAGACCAAATAATTTTAGTTTTGTTACTAGCCCCCTTCCAAAAAAATTTATTAAAAAGTCTAAAAATCCTATTGCAGACCGCCTTAGTAGGAAGAAGAGTTTCAAAAATAAAAACCAGCAAAGAATAAAGAATACTACGAATGAGAATTAAACAACCTCCAAAAGTAAGGAAAGAAGAGTCCCACTATTTTAGTTTGTTTTGCACAGAAGTAATCAAATCTTCAAAAGGAAATTCTTCTTTTTACCTTTAAAAAGAGGCACCCCAAGTTATTTAATAGGCAAGTTTCCATGCACAAAACCAGTAGAATTGTTAATAGCCAAAACATGATCATTAGGCACTTTTTTGGGAAGAATAAAGCAACACTTATGTTTATTAAGAGCAAGACCACTAATCAATTCAAATTAATGAAAGAAGTCCATAAGTTTATTAATTTTATCAATAGAAGCATTAGTAAAAAAAATAAAATCATCCTCAAAACAAAGATGCGAAATAGGAAAACCACCCAAAGTTTTGAAATAGAGGCTAGGTTAATTTTTAAAAAGGTTAATAAGGCCTCTAGATAAATAATCAACATCAATAATGAAAAGAGCAGGAGATAATGGATCTCCTTGTCTAAGACCATGAGAAGATTTAAAAAAATATTTGTTTTTAGCATTAACAATGATAGAGAAGTAAAAACCCTCAATGTTACTCTTGATGAGATTGATAATAGTAAGGTCAAAAGCAAACAAATGCATGATATTATAAAGAAAGCTCCAATCAATGTTATCATAGGCCTTAGAAATATCAAGTTTTAAAATCATGTTGCCACCTCTCACCCTAACATTAAGATCTTGAAAAAATTCTTGGGTTAGAAGGATATTGTCAGCAATACCCCTTCCTTTAAAAAAACCCATTTGGTAAGGCGAGATAATTTTAGGAAAAAGAATAGTTAAATGATTCACAAGAATTTTAGAGGGCGATTTATTAAAAAATGTGCACAGACTAATAGGCCTAAAATCATTCCAGGTACTCACATGGTTATTTTTGGGAATAAGCATAACATAAGTAGCACTAAAAAGCTTAGGAATAGAATTGCCAGCAAAAAAAATCATTGACAGTAGAATGAAGATCATGACTAATAATAAACCAAGTTTTTTGAAAAAATTTAGTGGTAAAACTGTCCAGCCTTGCCACAGAGTCAGTCTTCATGCTATGAACAATGTCTTTGATTTCCTTGGTAGAAGGAGGTTTGGAAAGAAGCTCATTATCCTCTTAATAAACCATTTTAGGGATAATATCAGGGTCATCAATAAGAGAAGGAGTAAAGTATTCATTAAGATGCTTTTGAAAGTGACCAACTATAATATTAGTAATCTCCAAAACACCCTTAGAAATGGAACCATCATCAAATTTAATTTTAAAAATAGAATTTTTGGCACGTTTCCTCTTCACCAAAGCATGAAAATACTTAGTATTGTTGTCACCTTCAACAAGATGTTTAACTATCGCTTTTTGTTTCCAAAAGGTTTCCTCCTGTGCTTGTAATTTAAAAATTTCCTCTTTAGCATCTCTCAAAAGACTAAAATTAACATCAGGAGTGAGTTGACATTGAGATTCAATAGTGTTAAAATTCTCCTCGGCATTCAAAATATTAGAGAAAATATTTTTAAAAATATTATGATTTCACCAGTTTAAGACTTTCTTAAGCCTTTTCAATTTAAAGCAAATTCTCCTCATGCCTAAAATAGAATTATTTTGACATAAAGGGCCTACAAATTTTCTTGAACCAGATCCAGAAAAGAATCATGAAGCAAGCACATGTTTTGAAATATAAATTTAGTAGGAGGGTTCACATGCCTATACTTAAGGGGAATGAGCAACAGAGAATGATCGAAATCTAAATTTAGTAGGAGGGTTCACATGCCTATACTTAAGGGGAATGAGCAACAGAGAATGATCAAATAAAGTCCTTCTAAGAAGCTCAACAATAATAGAATTAAAGGAGTTAAGCCAACAATCTTTAAATAAAACCCCATCAATCCTTCATCATATGTGGCCACAGTTCCAAGTGAACTTTTTACCAGAGAAGCTATTATCCAATAAATTACAATCCATAATCATGTTATTAAAATCCTCTATAGATTGAAAGATAGGAGAGGAGCCCCATATATGCTTAGAGGAATTAGATATATTATTAAAATCCCCTCCAACCAGCCAAGGAAAATTACAATAACTGTGAAAATGGGTAAGCTGCTCACATAAGATATTCCTTGTATAACGAGAAGAAGTAGCATAAACAAAAGAAGAATAATAAGTTAAATTAAAAATCTCAATATTACAATATAAAGCTTGAGTGAAATCTCCAATAACAATAATATGGATATGGGTCCTTCCAAAAGACCCAAATCTTATTAGCAACATTACAGATGGCATAATTAAAACATAAATATCTAGAGGTGCCAATTAATTTAGAAGAGGAGATAAGAGGCTTTAATAAAATAAGACTAGAAATATTATAAATGCGACATAAATTATTAACACGAAGCATAGAGGAGGGACACTCAATGCTTTGAACATTCCAAATAATAGAGTTAAAAATTAAAAATTAGGTTAATGACTTGTATATGAATGAGTAGTTCTAGGATATTATAAAATCAAAATTTTCTTTTTCCTCCCTTTGCTACTCTAAAATTTAATGTAACTAGTGTTATTTTCATATTTAGCAAAACATTTAGCCATAATATTCATATCCTCTGTATCCGTAAAGGCATCACTGTGATAATGAGTGTTTAAAGAAAGCTTACTACTATTGTCCATACCATCCTGCTTCTCATCATAAGGAAGTTCACCCTCCTTGCAGATAACACCCTCTTCCTCATAAGTTTTATTGCTCAGTTAATTACAAACATTAGTCTCCACCAAAAGGCTATGGCCATCCACCTGGTCATTCACATAAGTCGAAGAAGGCATTTTATTAGTGCCACTAACATTTAATAAAAACACCTCCATATCAGTCTAGTTTTGGTTAATAGCATAATGAGTAGTAGAAGTAGAAGGAACACTATTTAGATTAGTAGTGATAGCCATCATTTTCTCATCCATGTTTTGAGAATCATGAGTTAAACAAGAGATAGGGTAGAGATTATCTTCCTGACCAATAAGGGGATCAACACCATTTGGGGAAAGCAAATCATATTGAGGTAAAGTAAGTAGTATATCTTTCTCAACATTATCCTGCCCTTTTGAAATATTTCCTTCAGTAGCATAAAAAATTGGGATGTCAGTATCATGTTCAACCAAAAGAACATCCTTCCATTTGATTGCAAGGAAGAATCCTTTTTCTTTTGAAGATGGGAATGTAGCCTGTAACACTCATTAAAGCCATGACCATACATCTTACAATAAGAGAAAACTATAGGTAGATTCTCAAATTCATCTTTTTGGAAATAGCCATTAAATTTTGAACCAATCCAAATCTCATTAGGATGCTTTTTAGAAACATCCAACTCAACTAAAATATGGGCCATAGACGGACGAGAAATGGACACTATAGCTTGATCCGTCTGTATGGGCTTACCAAGAATCGAAGCTAATCATAATAAGATTTATGAGTTAAGAAGATGCAATCATAGATTAGGGAAGGAGATACACACTGGTGCAATGGGAGAATCCTCACGAACATCAAAATCTAGTGTCCACTTGAGTAATCTCAGTTGGCAAGCTTGAATATAATAAGATCTCCTAAAAACAATACGACTATAATCCAAGTCATTACTCAATTGAATCACAATATGTCTCAGGTCCAATATGCCAATATGAAAAGAACCCAAAAGTTTCAGGTTAATTAAAAACTTGTTAATCACTTCCAAATTTGGTCGCCTTAGGAGAAATTTATTAAGGTAAGAGCAAAGGAAGAAGCATGTTGCAACACCACCGAATCGTCAAACATCAAAGCCAGACACCCTTTAAATGAGGTGTGCATAAAATGAAGCTTAGACACAGGAGAAGAAGAATAATCGAAAAGAACATCCTTAAAGGATCTAGACTTTCTAGAAGGAATAACAACAATAAGAGATATAGATGACGATGGAGTCGTCATCTTCCAGGCAAAAAATTCAAAAGAAAATACTCAAAATAAAATGCAAAATCCATAAAGACAATAATAGTGGAGAAGAACCAGGTGAAAAAGACAAAGGTACTATGCCAGCAACACAGAGAGAGAAGCGCGGATGGAGAAACCCTAGATCGCCACCAAATCTCCAGAGAGCACGAGAGTGCAATGAATTTATAAAAAAATGAGTACTCGATATCCAATATATTTTTTGAGATTGCATAATAAAATCAATAGGGTTTGTTATCATCAAAATCCCAGATTAGGGATCATAGATTTGCAATAATCTCCTCCTTTTTTATGATGGCAAACAAATTTTATTGAAGTGCAGCTTGAAATATTTTTCATCCTAAGCTTTCCATTATTAAGTTAAAGATGTTAGAAAAAATAAGGGTTACAATATAATATATATATTATATATATATATATATATATAATATATATATATATTAATATATATATCAAAAGCTAAACAACTAAACATGTTCTCTCCTTTTTGACATCACCAAAAAGAGGAGATGCAAAAATAAGAAGAAGGAATCAGTACATAAACATATATACAACATGGAACTAAACGTATAATGGTCTCTGATTAGGTGGTGGTGTTGGATATTATTGGAAGTTGTTGTTAATTGGGGAAAACTAAGTCTGAATTGAGTCAAATTATGCCTTAAACCACTCCATGTTTTCATCTTGTTGAAATTATTTTTGTTATATGAAGGACTCAAGATGGTCAAAATGTTGTATCAGTTAATCGTATAGGTAGTGGTAAGAGGCTAGTGCTGGTTCTGGAGCTATTAGAGTTGGTGTTGGTGCATGGGCTTCTTCTCCTATCTCATCAAAGTTTGGGTCATCTAGGTCCTGATCCCGATGAAAAAGAATATAGAAGGAAGCATCCGTATAGAAGATAGAATTATTATTGGGAGGTGTAGGATAAGTGATTTCATATTATTTGTTTAAGACATAGGCAATGACATATCCTAAAACCACATTTTGCATTCTTCTAGTAGAAGGGAGTGTTATGGGAGTTAAATTTTGAATGTAATCAATCATTAGTTGAGATTCATCAAAGTGAGTGTCTATCATGATAAAATAAGTGACTAAAGAATGGAGAGGGGTGATGTTCACTCGATCTCTAGCTTTTGGAATAATAAAATTATGTAGGACATGCTAGATAATCCTTGCATTGTGATTTATGGATTGGACTAAGGCTTGGTATTGATTCAATGCTGAATTCCTAATGGTTAGATTGATGCTACTCTAATTATAGTATGAAATGAAAGCCATAGAATGGCTTCGAACTCCCTCATTTTAAAGGTAGAAGAGTTCTCCTAAATCTCCTTTTGTGATTTCAACATGGTGACAAAAACATAAGAGATCATTATAGAGGAATCTTTATTTATCCTAAAATTTAATATGAATTAATAAAAAAATTTAGAGTGGAAGGGAAAGGCTGGAGTTATGTGGAATTGGAAGGTAATGGTGTCAAATAGGTTCATCACTTGAAAGTTTAGGATGTGTTGACTTAGTATGTATAATGGTTTGATTTGGGCTTCCTTGTATTTCAGATATGCTACTTTATCAGCAGTAGTTAAAAATCAATCATCCCCTGAGCAATTGGAGGAACAAAATCTTGAGGTATGGTGACTTTGCTTGCTTTCACTAGCCATTGAGTAGGAAGAATTATAAAGTAGAAGCGTGCATAAGGGTTGGATGAATTGAACTAGTTAAAGCTCCAATTTTATAATTTTTTTTAGAATTCATAATGTATGATCTGGGGATCGTACAGTAAGATCAAGAATTTATTTCATATGGACAACATATCAGGAAAAAGTGGTCAAATCATACAGTACGATCAGTATCATACTGGATGAACTTAATATAATTTCATTCATCCCTAGGGCTCATTTGTATGGCATTGTCAAAAATGTCAAATTGTATAGTACGAACTTAGATTATTATTATATTCACCAAACTAAATTCATCCCTATCCATTTGGATACGTTTATCATATAGTATGAATGGAGGTATTGTATAATATGAATGGATATAATTTCATACTAATGGATGTAATTCCATAGTTGTTAGTTACACGTGGATCGTATAGTATGAATAGATGTATCGTATATTATGATGTGTGTATCAGTGACTAATTCTTGATTGTTCATGCAATGAAGGGCTGTGATCTGTGTATCTATATATGTCATACAGTACAAATGTAAATCATACAATATGATAAAAAAACATTTAAGGATTGTTGTGTGTTGTGAAGGGCAAGTGTGATGATCAGGAAAAATTGTAAACCATTATTTTTTTGTTTGTTTTTTTTCTTAGATTAAGTATGAATGTCTATAACACCAAATTTTTTTCTTTAAGGGACTAAAGGTGTCATAGGCTAGGGGTTTTGTGAATATGTTTGCCAGTTGATCTTCTCTAACTGTGGTGCAATTCTATATCTCTCTTGGCTATATGATCTCTTATGAAGTGATGCTTGATGTCTATATATTTTGTGTGAGAGTGCTGAATTGAATTTTTGGATATGTAAATTGCACTAGTATTGTCACACTTAATTGGAATGGCCCCTAACGGTAGTCCATTGTCTAATAATTATTGCTTTAGCCACATGACTTGAGCAACACAACTCCCTACTACTATATATTCTACATCAACTATGGAAAGGGCTACTGAATTTTATTTTCTGCTAGACCGAGAAACTAAAGATTATCTTATAAATTGATAAGTTCCAGGAGTGATATTTTTATCTACCCTACATCCTGTAAAACCAAAGTTCAAATATTCTACAATTTCAAAAGAGGTTCTATATCTAGGATACGATATTCCTTCTTTTTTTTTTTTTGAAGAAATTAACTAAGCAATTTTATTGTAAAATAAAGTCCTAGTACAAACTACTAAAGAAAAGGAATACCATCACATTCCTACTTTAAGAACTTAACTAAGGAAGGAAGAATATTATTACTATCTAAATCCTCCCAACAAAACACATCAATAATATCAATGTTAGCACACTAATCTGCCAACTTATTATAATTCCTACCAGAAAAATTAAAAACCACCTTCTTGAAGTCCTTCATAAAGGAAAGGTCCTCCTAATATTTATAATTATTTACCCCCTCCTGTATCTTTAAACAATATTGAATAAATCTCATCACATTTAAATTATCTCCTTGAATAATGATTCCTTTAAGTTGAAACATCCAATCCTCCATAAACTGTCCCAAAGATGAGATAGTTGAAAGCTCCAAGTGAAATATGTCCCAATGAATACAAAAGAAACCAAAAGCACACAAAAGGTCAATTCTAGCCAACTTTGATCAAGATAAGGTAGCATCTACATTTACATTATTCCAATCGAGAGGTGGAGGGTGCTAAAAAATAAAAGACAGTTGAAAGGCTGATTAACATCCCATATGCCTGAGTAAAAACTAAAATGAACCACAAAAGCAAATATGATGGAATTAAATGTAATACTCATAATTCCATATCCATAATGACAGTTGAAAGGCTGATTAACATCCCATGAACTAATTTGTTCCTTGATTTCCAGATAAGATAAACTGCTGAACAATATATATTAGCTAAGAAAGTATCTTTCCAAACCATATACACCAAACGCCTATAGCAATTTTTCAATGAAAAAATAAAGGCAAAGGAAAACCCCATCTAATAAAACAATTGATAACCTAAACCACCCGCATAAAATTCAACACTATATGCTTGGAATCTTCCACTTCATTGCAACCTCTTGGGCAAAGTTTTGTCTCCCTCAACCATCTATACATAAGAAACTTAAATGTAGGTAAGCCATTAATAAACAATCTGCACCAGAAAGTCTCCAACTGAGGATTGAGTTTCATCTTTGTAATCCATTTCCAGTACACCTTCTCTAATTGTAAATGATCCATAACCTCCCAAGCCAATGCAGCTAAAGACTATCAAGAATTCAAATTAATAAGCTTCAACTAATCAATTATCAGATCTTGATTAACCCTGCTTTATTGAATCAACTGCACTAACTTATCTCCAAAAACCTTTCCAACTTAGTAACGTTCCATACACGATTTAAAATTTGTTTATCTAAGTAGATCGCATTATCATCAAAACTTGTTACATAAGTAGGCCATTCATTCATCCTTTTGTCCAGCACCAAATGTCTTTAAACATGCTAATAGATTTACAATTAGCAATCCTCCATCTCACAATAGGAGCTAAAGCTTTAGCCCCATCGGAGATAATCTTCCAGAAAGTTGAACAACCCTTCTTGAACTCACCCTCCCAATTGGCTAAACCGTATTTAGCTAAGAAAATTTTTGAACACAATAACTCATGATTACTGAACATATTCCACACCAATTTAGCATGTAATAGACCTACTTTGCTCTCACAAGAATGCAAGCAACACCCACCACACATCTTAGGTAAGCATAACACCTCCCAAGATACATAATGAAGCCCATTCTAGCCATCCTGCTTATGCCAAATATACTTCCTGCACAACTTGTCCACCTCCTTCAAAACAACCTTAAGAACCATAGAGTGTGTAGCTAAAAACTATGGAAAGAGAGGATTACTGATTTTACAAGAACAATTCTTCCCGCAAGGGAGATGAATTTATCCCCCAAGTGTTGAATTTACCTAATGCATTGTTAATGATACTTTTAAAATCTACAGCAACAAATCTTCTCAAAGCAATCTTCACTCCTTAATAATTCATTTCTCTCACCATCTTAAAGCCCATAATATAAGAGATACATTTCTTCTTCCTTTTTCAACCACATTTTCAAATAAAAAAAGAAGACTTTTGAACATTAATGCATTGGCCAAACTACTTACAAAATTTCCCAACAATGCTCTCTATTTCCTTCACAATCTTCACATTTTCCTCTAAGAAAATAAGAATATCATCAGCATACAAAAGATGAGAAATCCTTGGCACCACTAGAGAAATTTGAATGCCCATATTACTTTCTCTATGAAAAAACTAATTCGATAGCAATTGAGAGAATATAATAAATAAAAAAATTGACAGGGGACACCCTTGCCTAAAACCACTTCTTGCTTTCATCCAGTTACACCACATTCAATTCACCAAGATAGAAAAATTATAATCTTCAACACATTCCATAATAAGCCTTGAGAATTTAGTACGAAAACTAAAATATCGCAAAACTTGTTTTAAAATCATCCAACCCATGCTATAAAATGCCTGTTCCATATCTATTTTGAAAGCAATAAGCGCTTTACTTGAATTAGAAAATCTGAACTTATGAAACACCTCCTAAGTTATTAAAACATGATCTGATAAGGAATGACTTTTCACCAAAGCTTCGTGCTCATTTGAAATCAATTTTGGCATAACAACTTTAAATCTATTTAGAAGAATAATAGCCACAATCTTATAAATAGGCTTACAAAGACAAATAGGCTTATAATTTACTGGAATAGTAGGATTATTAACTTTTGGGATAAGTACAATTCCTATTTTCTTCCAATCAGCATACATCTTCCCATAAGTAAAAAAATAATGAATAGCATTCCAAACATCTTCTTTAATAATGTCCCAATACACCTTAATAAAAGAATAGGTAATATCATCATTACCTGGAGATTTATTTGATTTGAGATGCTTCACCACACCCATGACTTCCTCCATAGATACTCCATCTTCCAAGAATACTCTGTTTGATACATCCTGCACCCGTAGAGGAGAAGGCCACCCATCCAACACCCATTCCCTATCCTTCCATTTATTCTGAATGAATTTAAAGAACACCTCCTTAATACTCTCTTGATCTTCAACAACCATACCATTTCATGTTTGATATGATGAATCTAAATCCCATTATATCCTACATTAACAAAAGCATGAAAAAATTTAGAGTTGGAATCAACATCTGATAGCCACTTCACCTTAGCATGTTGCCTCAATTATGTGTTCAACTGCACCATAATGCTATTAAGCTTAGTAACTTTGTCTCTTAACATGAGCATTTGATTAGCAGAAATACCACCAACATTAGCTTCTTCTAGTTGTAACTCGAGTATTTCTCTTTTATGATCTTCCTTCAAAGTTATGAAATCATTGAGTTTGGATTTACTCCAATAAAATAGTGCCTTCAATGATCTTCTAAATTTTATATTAAAAACTTCAACATGACTCTCAACTTCATTTTTAAACCAAGTTTTAGTCACCACTACGGACGAAGCCTAATAAGAAGCCCACACATCTTCAATTGTAACTACACTTTTAGAAGGTACAAAAGGTTTCAACAAGTTAAGAACCAGCGTACAATAATCAGAAGTTGCCCTTGTAAGATGATGAACCACCAACAAGTGAGAAGAATTTAGAGCTACTGACTTTAATAAACACCTATCCAACAATTCCAAAATGCTAGCTCCTCCATTTTTATTATGAGCTACCAAGAGAACTTCTGCCCAATAAAACCTTCATGATAATCATTATCCACCACAAAAATCTTCTTCTCATTTGGTCGTTGAGAAAAAGAAATTATTTTCCCTTCCCACTTATCCTCCTTAGAAAGAATACAATGAAACCTCCCACAACAACAGCTGGCTTATTAGGAGAAGAAAAAAGCTCTATTCTACTCCTCAACTCTCTTCTATTAAAGCATCCTTTTTCCCATAAATGGAAGAAATTAACCAAACACCTTTATTAAAAATATTTAGCTCACCAATAACAAATTGAGAAGAAGATTCCAATAACAAAAAGGAAGCCACACTAGTTTTCCAATGAATAATAATACCATTAGAGAAACCTTCAGCAGGAACAGCAAAGAAATCCCTCTCATTACCAATATGATAATTAACTTCATTCATATCAATAGAAGATAATTTAGTCTCCAACAATCCAACAAGAAAAAAACATTGAATTCATTCAAAAAATCCTTTAAATATAGAGAAGGTTGTTTTTTTTTTCTAGCTCCTCTAAATTGAGAAGAAGAGTGTTAGGGATGTTAAGCTCTTATGAACCAGCCCAGGGCTAACTAAGGGGGGGGGGGGGGGGGGGTGAATTGGTATTTTAAAAATTATTTTGATCAAAACACATTCACAAAACTCAAACCAAAATCACCAGAATTAAAATCAAAGTGCAGAAGAATAAATGTGGAAAGCAGTAGTAAAAGGACACAGAAATTCATAGTGGTTTGGTGAACTCGACCTACATCCACTCCGTGGAGGCGCCCTCCGGGTATTTCACTAAACACCACGACTCTCCTTTTGCTCCCACACCAAGGCGGAGAAGCCCTCACAAAAACTCTTTTTTGCCAACCTCGACGAGGAAGAGAACCCAACTCCTTTTGCTTCCTCCTAAAGCAGGCAAAGAACCTTGATAGATTGCTAAAGAAGACATCTCTCAACCCTCCAAGGACAAGAGACAATAGTGGAAGAAGAAGAAGTGGAATAATGCTTGGAGCAACCCTTGTGAAACTCCCTTACAATCTCCCCCTCACAAAATCCTCTCTCTCTCTCTCCCTTTCCTCTAGGATTTCTTAGGTCAAGACAGCAGCAAAATATCTACTTTAAGGTTGAACAAGAGATCTTACATAGAAGAGCTTCAGAATAGCTCTTATTTTATAAAAACTGACTTTATCGTCAAGGCCGATAGGGGCAACAGCCTGGCCGATCAGCATAAATTTTGCTCAATCAGCCCGATAGGCTTAGGATAATTAGACAATTTCTAGTCATATCGTTTAGGTCGATATATATCGTCCTGGATGATTAGTTCAAATTTGAGGAAAAGCATCCTGAACATCGCCCTGAATAGAAGCTGGTCGATGTCAATCATTCATGCCATCGTCCCGGTCGATCCTGAGATCGGCCAAGTCGATGTGATCATGCAATCAGCCTTAATTTATTTCCTTAACCACCTGATCAATTTAGGCATAATTATACTGTATCATCTAGGACGATGTCCTAGATGATGTCCAAACATAACTAATGCCTAAATAGATATTGAGCCTAATTCTTTCTAATTTGAGCATATCGGCCCGACCGATTGTCTTAATGACGGCTGCCTTAATCATGATGCCCTAATTAGGGTTTCTATTTTTGAAACGATCGTCTAGGCCGATATAAATATCATCCCGGATGATGTTACCAAAAATAGTAAACTCTAAGAAATAATCAGAAATTCTCCAAAGGTGCGTGTGTACAAGGTTACTTAGCATTAGGAGCCACACCTTTTACAATAGACTAAAGAAAAGAAAGAAGTGTACAAAGTGACTCAGACCTAGTCTACCCAATCTTGAGCTGGTTCCAATTGCCGTCTGATCTTGTGGACCTGAAATGTTAGTAGGCGAGACATTCATAGAGAAACAAGAGTGTTTACTATCATCAAAATTATAATCTATGAAAATAGATTCACAACAATCTTCCCTTTTTATGATGGCAAACACACAATAAACAATTTTAAGTAGTTAAGACAACAATTTATTGGAAATAGTGTAAACATATAGAACATCAAATATCAGAAAAGAACAATCAAAGTACAAACATGCTACTGCCCCTTTTGACATCTCAAAAAGGAGGAGATAAATAAAAATAATACAAAAACTAAACAACAGAAGAAAAAATAGAAACTAATCAACAGAAAACCAAAAACAAATTAAAAGAAAAAATAGTAAAATGATGGGCCCTGATCATCTGAAGGAGGAGGAGGTGGTGGAGGCTACTAAAAGTAGCTAGTCAGTGTAGTAAACTGTGTACCAAACTAGGCTATATCCTGGTCATGTTGTTGATGCTGGTGAGCAACGTAGGCGTCAAAATGGGCTAAGTCTTCCGCACGGTGCTGCTCATAGTGGGCTATATCCATAGCATGTTACTGCTCCTATGTAGCAACATAAGTGTCAAATTGTGCCTCCCACTTATCAAAGTGTTCCACCAACTGGTCTAGCTGAGAGTGCTAGCGAAGCAGAATAGGTGCAGGAACTAATGCAGAAGCAGGTGCAGGAGCCTCCTCTTCCTCTGCCTGAGTTTCCCCATCCCCTGGGTGGAGATGAGTACTGTGAAGAGTTTGAAAGGAATGGTAGAGTAGAAAGCAAGTTGGAGGTTTGGTGGAGCAAGATATTGGAGGTTATACTTTGATTCTAGGACATAAGAAATGATATGTCCTAGGGATAGATTTGGTTTTCTCCTATGACCTGGATCCCGAATGGTAGTAAGATTGTTGATGTAGCAAAAGATCAGGTCGGTAGCAATGAATTCATGATGTGATAAAATGTAAAAGGTGGTGAGTGAAAGAAGGGGAGTGATGTTAACATGATCACCAGCCTTAGGAATTATCAAAGTGCGAAGGATGTGCTGGACGATGCTAGCATCCTTGAGTAAGGTGCCAGTCTCGCCTATGCAAAAATGAGCATTAGAGTTACGAAGAAAATGATTGGCCGGAGCCCAGTCATAATCAGGATCAGAATACAGGGTGTGAAGTTTATCCTCTGTGGTGAAAAGCTATAAAATCTCCACACAATCCTGATATGTGATCTCAATAAAACGTCGATTTATATATAAGAAAATAACGGTAAAAGTGGAATTCATACGGAGACTTGTAAAAAACTCAACGAGCAACTCAGAATTGAACAACATAGCAAGAGTCAAAAGAAAGCACAAGGAGGTATTGACAAATAAGTCAAGTACCGGATAAGATAGAAAATTTGGATTGATTATCCGGGAGACTATGATTCCTGCCTCCTTGTGGTGCTGGTAGGTGGCTTGATCATCCACCACCAGGAAACTAGGGTCCAGAGTGGCCCTTTAGGAACTTCTGGATGGGTGATGAGAGTGCTTTCCTCCAGCCATTTTCATAAAATAATAAGAAAATAGGAAATAAGAAGCAAGGAGAAGAAGTTGGTGTCAAGAAAATGACTGGAAGGGCTCAGTTTATAAAGAATCGGCCATATTAGCTAGGCCGATCACAGCATCGTCCAAGCTAATATGGTTCAATAATTGTGTACATGCCGATTGGTCAAAGAAGGCATTTCTATCAACTGGGCCGATCAGATATCAGTTGGGTCGATTAGACATAGGTGATCGTCCCGAGGAGTCAAGCTGGACTACCATTGAAAATGCAGATCTTCCGGCCCAATTTGGTGGATCGTCCAGGATGATGTACATTAATGGATCATAGTAGCCAAATTTAAAATATTTAAATCATGTGCCACATGTATCGGCCAGGCCGAACAGGTGGATCATCTTGGCCAATTCTCCAAAATAGATCATTCTGGCTGATTTTAAAAATTTTAAATGTACATCCTTATGTATCATCTAAGAAGAACACGTGGATCGGTCAGGACGCTTGTCCATAAAGAATATAACATCGTCCAGGCCAAAAAATGGATCGGCCAGGCCGATTAAAAATAATTAAAGCAGAAGACGATCAGATCGTCTAGGCCAATATTGGATTGTCAAGGATGATCAGAAGAAGAAAATCAAATCAGTCAGCATAGGGGAGTTTTTAGAGTAATTTATCGGATTATCCTGGCTGATAGGGGTATTGGCCAGGATGATGTGAAAAAAATTAAAAATTATAGGATAGATGGAGATGATCAGAGAAGACCGAAAAGCATTAAAATCAAGTGAAAATGATAAAAATATGATACGAAAAAGATATAAACACAAACAAAAATAAGGATTTTTTTATCAAGGTATGAATATGACATAGTCTCCATGTGATTGGTTTTAAAATTTTATAAGGATCATTGAGTTAACATCGCCAAAATCTGAAAAACAGTTAGAACAATCAATCCTGTTAACCCTAACTCAGTCTTCTTCAGGGTAAATCGTATTTTGAAAACAAAAAATCTAAATAAAAAAAGCCAATTGGTTTATAAAAGGAGATCCATGCAAAAACTTATTTCCAGAAAAATATTTTATAGAATAATATATCAAAGTAATTAGTTACAATTAGTGATTTGAAATCAAGTTTTTGAAAAATATCAAGTGACACATGAAGTCATCTAAGATTTAAAAAATTTTAAAAGGAGAGGAAGCTTGCTTTTGCTGAGCTCATTTTATGCCTCTTATCAATTTGATTGGCACTTTGCGCATCTTTTATTTTTTGATACATTTTGTATGTATATATATATATATATATATATATATATATATATATATATATATATATATATATAGCGTTATTGTGCATCTTTTTTTTTTTGCATCATTGGACACTTTTTTATTAACTTTTATGCAAGCTAGATCCATTTCAAAAATTCTCAAAAATTCTTAGTTAAATATTAGAGAAGAAAAACTCACTCTCTAATATAGAGAAGAATGAATCACAAAGAAGAATAAAAAAATCTTATGATAATTTCAATGACAAGATTACAAAAATCTAAAAGTAAAATAAAGAATTTGAACATTATATTTATAAAATAGATTACTGTAGCAAGATTGAAATGATCTCAGTTTCAAAAATCATTTATTAATTTGAAAATAGATTTTTTTTTAGAGAAGAAGATTACACCACTAAAAGTGGCTAGAGAAAGAGACACAATAAACAATGTTTTCACTCTTTAACATATTAAGAGATGTAAAAACATTGACTCAAAAAATTTCAAAATAAAAAATAAGGCATAAAATATCAATTTTAGTGATGATTTCAAAATAAAAAAATAAGACAAAAGTAGTAAAATTAGCAAGAAAGAAAAGTTAAAATAACAAAAAAAATATAATAGAAAACAAATCAAAAATCATTAGGAATCAAGTTCATGCATTTATGTCAATCACACCCAATAGGGTCCTTAAAGTATTGAAAGTATCGAAGGCCAGTGGTTTAGTAAAGATGTTAGCCAGTTGATTTTTAGTTGCCACATGGTGTAACTCAATATCTCCCTTGGTCACATGGTCTCTAATGAAGTGATATCTTATGTCTATATGCTTGGTCCTTGAATGTTGGATAGGATTCTTAGAAATACATATGGCATTAGTATTGTCATAAAGAATTGGAATTGTGCCTACAGGTAATCTTAAATCCATAACTTATTATTTCAACCAAAGAACTTGGGCCACACAACTTCCTAAAGCAATGTACTCAGCTTCAGTAGTGGAAAGTGCAACAGAGTTTTGCTTTCTACTAGACCAGGAGACTAAAGACTGTCCTATGAATTGACAAGCCATTGAAGTGCATTTTCTATCCATCTTACATCCTGTAAAATCAAAATTAGAATATCTAATAATCTCAAAAGAAGTGTTATGCCTAGGGTACCATATTCCTAAGTTTTGGGTCCCTAGAAGGTATCTAAGAATTCTCTTAACTATAGTCAGGTGGAATTCCTTAGGATCAGCTTGAAATCTAGTACAAAGACAAATGCTAAACTTAATATTAGCCCTGCTAGCAGTTAAGTAGAGTAAAGATCCAATCATCCCTCTATACTTCTTTTGATCAACCAATTTTCCATTAGGGACCTTGTCCAACTGAACACTTGAGGTCATGGGAGTATTAATTGGCTTGGCTTTGTCCATTTCATATTTTTCAAGATGTCCTTTATGTGCTTTGATTGATTCAAAAAGGTTCCATCATCCAATTATCTTATGCTAAACCCAAAAAAGTAGGACAACTCTCCCATCATACTCATCTAAAACTCCTTACTAATTATTTTAGAAAAATCATCACATAGCCTTTTATCAGAAGATTCAAAAAGTATATCATCAACATAGATCTGAACAATGAGTAAATCATCTTCTACTTTCCTAAGGAAAAGGGTGATGTCTATGCTCCCCTTAACAAACTCCCTTTCTAGTAAGAATGTGCTAAGCCTTTCATACCAATCTCTGGGTGTCTGCTTTAATCCATATGAGGCCTTTTCTTAATTTGAAAACATGATTTAAAAATTGGGAATTCTCAAAACCTTAGGGTTGTTCTACAAACACATCCACTTTAATTACCTCATTTAAAGAGGCACTCTTAACGTTCATTTGGAAAAGCTTAAATCTCTTATAACAGGCAAAGGCTAGTAGCACTATAATGGCTTCCAATCTAGCTATAGGTGCAAAGATTTCCTCAAAATCTATACCTTTTATTTGGTTATACCCCTTAGCTACTAATCTTACCTTATTGCTAACTACCACACCAGAATCATTCATCTTATTCTTAAAGACCCATTTGATTCATACTACACTTTGTCCCTTTGATCTTTCTATAAGCTCCCAAACACATTCCTAACAAATTGGTTCAACTCCTCTTGCATGGCTAAGATCTAAAACTCAACATAAAGGGCTTGATTGATGTTGTTGGGTTTAGTCATTGAGATAAAGGCAGAGTGGTTCACTTCCTTCTTAAGTCCATGCCTAATCCTAACACTTTCAGAAGGGTCTCCTAAGGTCAGTTCTTTGGGGTGACTTGAAGAGTATCTCCAATCTCTAGGTAAAGTGTGTGTAGGTTCAATCAACCCTTTCTTCCAGATCTTGATTTTCTACTTCTTGGGTAATCTCTCCTACTCCTTCAGTGTTTTGGGGGTCTACCATCTTCTCCAAATTTTCTACTCCAATGGTAATCTCTCCAACATCATCATTATCCTCAACTCTAGACTTTTTAGGATCAGATTCATCAAATATTACATGAGTAGTCTCCTCCACCACCAATGTCCTCTTATTAAACATCCTAAAAGACTTCCCAATACTAGAATATCCTAAGAACACTCCATCATCAAATTTTGGGTCAAATTTTTCTAAGTGAGACTTCCCATTATTGTGGATGAAAACATTACAACCAAAGACATGGAAGTGGGAAAGATTAGGTGTCCTACCCTTAAGAATCTCATAGGGTATCTTATCAAGTTTGGCTCTAACATTTACCCTATTTAATACATAACAAGCTGTGTTAACCGCTTCAGCCCAAAAGTATTTTGGAAGTCTTTACTCAATAAGCAAGGCTCTAACGGCTTCTACTAAGGTCTGATTCTTCCTTTCAGCTACCCTGCCATTCTGCTAAGGGGTCTTAGGAGCTAATAAGTTGTGGCTAATCCCCTTATCATCATAAAAGTCTCCAAATCTCTCATTTTTAAACTCTCCCCCATGGTTACTATGGATGGTCAAAATCTTACAACCTAGCTTTTTCTGAATCCAAGTGAAGAAGGATCTAAACTCATCAAAAGACTAATTCTTGTGTGATAGAAATCTAATCCAAGTGAACCTTGAGTAATCATCGATAATCACAAAACCATAGACTTTCCCTCCTAAGCTGGCAGTGCTAATGGGTCCAAATAAATCCATGCGAAGGACTTCTAAAGGTCTAGAGGAGCTAATGTTCTTAACGGAGTGACAAGTGGAGTGGACTTGCTTCACTAATTGGCATGTATCACAAAGGTGGTTTTTTGAAAACTTAAGCTTGGGGACACCTCTAACTAGGTCTTTCTAGGTCACTTTCCTATGGGTTTTCATACTGGCATGACATAATCCCCTTTGCCACAACCATGAGTCATCAACAGCAGTTTTTAAGCAAAATGAAGCAGAACTTTCAATATTATTTAAATCAAGTATATAAACATTGTTGATCTGCTTTTCTTACAAAACAGTGTTATTATTTAAGCTAATAATACATAAATTTGCCAAAAATTTTATGATGAAGCTCTTATTGCAAAGCTGACTGATGCTGAGCAAGTTGTGTTTCAGTCAATCTACAAGCAAAATAATTTTAATCAAAAGGTTCTTGGATTTTTTAATTATACCTGAGCCTACCACCTTCCTGGTGGTGTTGTCTCCAAGAGTAACCTTGCCCCCTGTCCTAGTTTCCAATAAAATGACTTGATTGGCATTGCCTGATATATGTCGAGAGCATCCACTGTCCAGGTACCACATACTCTCATGTGGCCTCTTGTGAGAGCTTGTCTACAAAATTATCAAATGTCAGATTTAGGAACCAAAATATGTTTGGGTTCCTTCTTGTGGAAAGTAGAATGCAATGCATGCTGTGAATCATGTAACTTGGGTCTCCAAACCTAATATGAACTATGGTGATGGTGCAAGTATGTACTATGTGTTCTAGCATGCCACATGAAAAAAATCTAACTCTAGGAGAAGGATGCACTAATATACTCATGTGGTGATGTTTCTTTTTATGTGATGCATGCAATGATGGTTTTTTATTTTTAAAAGTTTTTAGATTTTCTAACTTTTTAAACTCCTTTTTTTACTCAGTATAAGATGATTTTAAAGAATCATGTGCATTAGATAATTCACCATGCTTTTTATTTAATGCATCAAATTCATCAAGTAAAGACATGTGATTTCCATCAATTATAGAATGATTTTTAAGAAGGATTTCATGCTCTTTCTATAAATTTAAAAATTTCAAGTTAGCATGTGTTTTTTCAAGTTTCCTATATGATGCATGAATTTGTTTTGAAACTTCAAGTAGTTGCTCATGTGTTTTTTTAAGTTTCCTATATGATGTAGAAGTGCTTAGTTTCTCACCAGTCAAAACTACACCACCCTCCTCAAAAATAAGATTAGACAATTAGCATGATCTAACCTTGGCATTAGAATAAACATTAGAGATGTTGTTACCAAATCTATTAACAAAAAAAATTCATCCCAGAAGAAGAAGAAGCTCTGGTATTAGATCATCCATAAAAAACTTCATTATTCATCTTGAAGACATCAGACAAGTTATGGCTATTGCTTCTAACCTTAAAAACCAACCTTTTACCATTCCCTGTTACTGGAATTTTCTTTTTCACCACTATAAATAGAACATCATTGATAACTAATTCCTTCCATTTAGCACCTCTATTCTGATCGCCGAAGATAGAAGAATTAGTCAAACCACCATTAAAAATATCTCCAGTCGAATGTATAGAGGATCCTCCATTCAGATGAGAAAAATTATTACCATAAGGACCATCGAAAAAGGGCCAGCGATCATCAGCCACCATTATTGGCCAGACGCAGGAAAAGTGGCAATGGAGAAAGTTTAAATAAAAAAAAAATTCTCTATGAAACCTAGATGTTCTCTCTCTACAAGTGTGACTGAATACTTGCCAGATTCCTAGGTTTTAAGTGCCTAACAAGTATCTAAGGATTCATTTAATAACTATCATGTGTAATTCTTTTAGATCTGCTTGAAATCTAGTAGAAAGGCAAACATTGAACATTATACTTGGCCTGCTAGCAATTAAGTACATAAGATATCTAATAATTCCCCAATATTTTTTTGATCCATAGATTTTCTATTTAGGTCCTTATCTAATTGAACCCTGAAACTCATGAGAATATTTGTGGCCGTAGCATTGTCCATTTCTTATTTTTATAGAATTTCCATGATGTATTTATTTTGGCTGAGGATGGTTCCATCATTCAACTATTTTATACTAAATCTAAGGATATAATTAAGTTCTCCCATCATGTTCATTTCAAACTCTTTGCTCATGATTTTTCAAAATTTTCACAAAGAGTTTTATTTGACAATCCCAAAAAAAATGTCATCAACATAGATTTGACAAATGATCAACTCTTCTCCTTCTTTCTTTAGGAAGAGGGTGGTGTAACACTACCCTTAACAAAGCCTCTTTCTTTGACAAATGAAGTCAACATTTCATACCAGGCTCTTGGTGCTTGCTTTAACCCATACAATGCATTTTTTTAATTTAAACACATGGTTTGGGAATTACGAATTCTCAAATTCAGAGGGTTACTCAACATAAATATCCTCTTTAATTACCCCACTTAGGAAGGAACTTTAAATGTCCATTTGATACAATATAAAACCATTAAATAAAGCAAAAGCTAAGAGTATCCTATTGGCTTTTAGTCTAGCTACCGAGCAAAGGTTTCCTCATAGTCTATTCCCTCAATTTGTTTATACCCCTTAGCTACTAGTCTGACTTTATTCCTCACTACTATCCTAGAGTAATTCTTATTTTTTTAAAAACCCACAGTGTTCCAACCACACTTTGCTCCTTATTTCTCTTGACTAAATCCCACACATCATTCTTAAGAAATTGGTTTATCTCTTCTTGCATTGCTAGGATCTAAAATTCATCTTCTATGGTATTTATCAATAATGGTGGGTTCTATCATGGAAATAATTATAGAATGAATAACCTCCTTCTTTAGTCCATGCATAGTTCTTACACTTCTAGATAGGTCTTTTTAAGATCAACTCTATTGAATGATTAGAAGAATATCTCCAATCTCTAGGAAATTTCTCCTGAGGTTCTACTTTATCTTCAACAGTAATAGTTTCTACCCCCAGAATAACCTCTATTACTTCTTCCTCTTCATGTTTATATTCAGAGGTTTTATATGATTCGTCAAATACAATATGGATAGACTCTTCTACTACTAGGGTCCTCTTATTTAAGATTCTATAGGCTTTACCTACCGATGAATAACCTAAGAAGGCTCCTTCATCAAATTTATGATCAAATTTTCCTAAGGGTGACATTCAATATATTAGGATAAAGCAATTACATCCAAAGACATGTAGGTGAGATAGATTGGGTGTCCTACACTTTAGGAGTTCATATGTAATTTTATTCAACTTCGTTCTAATATTCACCCTACTAAAAATATAGCAAGCAGTACTCACTACTTCTGCCCAAATATATTTAAGGAGTGAATATTCAGCTTACATTTCCCTAGCAGTTGACACCAAGGTTCCATTGTTTCCTTTCACCTATTTTGTTCAGTTGGGGAGTCCTTAGGGCAGACAAATTGTTTTATATTCCTATCTACTAATAAAAAGTTTCAAACCTATCATATTCAAACTCTCTTCCATGATAACTATGAATTATTGAAATTTCACATCTTAATTTTCTTTAAATTCAAGTGTAGAAGGTTCCAAATTCCTCAAATGACTTACTCTTATGTGCCAAAAAGCATACCCAATTGAATCTAGAGCATTTATCTACTATCACAAATCTATAAGTCCTCCAAGGCTTGCTGTACTAACTAGTCCAAATAAGTCTATATGAAAAATTTCTAGTGGCCTAAAGGTGTTGATATCCTTAATTGAATGAAGTGATGATTTTAATGTTTCTCCTAACTGGCATGCATCACATAGGTAGTATTTAGTGAAGTCTAACATAGGTATTCCTCTAATTAGGTTATTCTGAGTGATATTCCTAAGTGTTTTCATGCTAGCATGGAATATTCTCCTATGCTAGGAAAGATTCATCGAGGATTGTTTTTAAACATAAGAAATTTGAAGATTCAACACAATTGAAGTCTAACATATAAACATTGTTCATCCATTTTCCTTTCAAAATAAGTTTATCACCTAAGCTAATCCTACATTTGTTAGAAATAAATTTCACATCAAATCCTTCATAATATAGTTGACTAACAAGATATACTTTAAACCATCAATTAATAAAAAATTGTCATTGAAAAAGTTATTAGAGTTTCCAATTATACCAAATCCCACTACTCTTCTAGTGTGTTATGTCATAATATCACTTTGCCTCCTAACCTGGACTCGAGTGTGATGAACTTCTTCCTATCTCCAATCATTTTCCTCGAGTAGCCACTGTCCATGTACTGCATGCTCTCATTAAATCTTTTTTTACAGAAACCCTATAATGTTATTCAAAGGTTATATTTGGTAACCAGAGTGAGTTTGAGTTCCACCTTATGCTTGAATGAATGAGATATATGCATGTTATACTATGATGAATATAATTTAGGCATCCACACTAAATGTGTCCTATAGTAATTAATGCAATTGTGGGATATGTGTCCTAACATGCCACAAGAGTTACACCTAACATTAGGGAATGAGTTCACTAGCCTATGTGGGTGATGGTGCCTCTTCCTAGGTGTATGTGATGCACGCTGTGTTGAGATGTTGTACCACTAAGCTATTGAAAGTGGTGGTTTAATGTTCTCTAGTGAAGTGATTTTTACTTGTAAATATTCATTTGCACTTTCATAACATGCCATTTCCAATTTTAATGCATGCTCACTGCTATCTAATTAACATACAAGTTCTTTAAAATCCTTAAATGCTTTTTCTCGCATAATATGTGATGTCTTCAAGGAATTTTGTGCGTTAGATAGATCAATATGCTTCTTATTTAATGCATCAAACTTATATAATAAATTCATATGATTTCTATCTAAAGTAGAGTGCTTGATAATTAAACTAGCATGCTCCTTTTATAAAGTTGAAAATTCTTATTAAGAGTAGCATGCTTTTTCATAAGCTTCTTATATGAATCATGAATATTTTTAGAAATAATAAGCAATTCATCATAAAAGAGTTGAACTCATCTTGATTAGATTGATCGGGATTATTATTAGCCGTTAGATACAAATTTGTTACATCTTCCTATGCTTCTTCTTATGATGATTTTGAGGCAGAGTCAGCCCAAAAAGCTTTTTGTGTCTTTCTTGACCTTTTTATAATTTATCTTATCTTCACCCTTATCATTATTTGGGTGAGTCTTAAGGTTGGGGCAGTGAAAATGAAGGTGATGTGGTTTCTTATACATAAAGAAAATTGCATTAGAAAAAACTTTAATAGATTTGTGGCCTTTACCTTTGCTTTAGTTATTTTGATGACATTTTTGTTTTCTTTTCAAAAAGCTCTTTAACTGGCACGTCATTAAGGCTATTTCATCATCCTCATCTACTAAAGAGTTGCCATTATAAGAATTATTTACTTTTAGAGCTACATTTCTCTCGTTCTTCTGTTCTCCTGCATCATTTTTCATCTGACTCACTCCTTGCTCATAAAAAATAAGTGATCCAAGAAAATTTTTAATAGAGTAAATATATAAATCTTTTGATTCATTAATTATATTTATTTATGCATCATAAGAGCTAGATAAGCATTATAGAATTTTATTAATTATTTTAGAATTTAACAGTTCTCTACTTAGTGCATGCAAAGATGTTACTATCTTGCTGAACCTAGTTTATTTTTTAGACACAATATCACTAGGTTTCATGCAAAAAAGTTCATGGTCATGCAAAAAAATATTGAGCATAGACTACTTAACCTTACTGGTTCCCTCATAGGTGATACACAACCTATCCCAAATTTCTTTCCTGGTAGTGCATGTAGAAACTCGCATATAGTCTTTAAACTTTAAAGCACAAAAGAAATAATTCAAACACCTAGCATTCAACTGTGTAAGTTACCTATCCTCATTACTCTATTCATTAAAAGGAATATCAATTTTAACACCACTAATATTATGTGATGGAGGTGAGTAGCAAGTTTAAATCATATGCCAAATTTTATAGTCAATAGATTGCACAAATGTTGACATGTGAATTTTCTAGAAATCAAATATGATATTTTCAAATAAAGGTGGATGTGTGATTGAATAACCCTCCGCATTGTTATGACTACCATAATGTGCCATTGATAATTAATCTCAAGGTATTTTAAAAAACTATTTTTTAGACCCCTCTCTGATATCATTTAAAAGTACGAGAAGTGCCAAGAGAGGGGGGTGGGGTGAAGTAGTGCTTTTAAAAATAATCCCAAAAAATGAGCACTAGTTTTTTATTGATTCTTCAAACTTTAGAAATAGGCAAATTAATTTTATATTGTATAAGCTATAACTTTAACAACAATTTTAGTAATGATGATAAAATTCTAAATTACACAATAGAATAAATTTCAAAAATTTATCAAGTAGTTATAATAAAGATTAAATGCAAATAGAAAAATGCAGAATATAAAATCAGAAAGAACACGCTAGATTTTATAGTGGTTTGGTCAATTCATTACAATAGTACACTCTTCGGAGTCATCAACTCTGAGTATTGCACTAACACGAAGTGAATATCCTTTTTCTACCTCAGCAAGGTAGAGAAGCCTTACAAACTCTCTTCTACCATCCCGGTGTGGCAGTAGACTGAAGCTCCTTTCACAGGTAGAGAATGTTGACTTTTTATTCTTCCTCCTGGATAACGTAGAGAACCTAGCTTGACACCTTCTCCTCATAGGGAACGCAGAGAACCTCGAGCACAGACTAATAAGCCTCTCTATAGAGAGTTCCCATAAGACTCACCAATACCATAGGAGGAGCAAGCATGCAGCTAGGCCGAAGAAACTGTATAATAACCCTCACACAACTTCTCCCTTATGCTCAAGCTCACCTTCTCCTTCCCCTTACAAACCCTGATTTTCTCCAAAAGCTCCCTTTATGAGCTCCTTCTTCAGCATCATTCCTCTCTTCAGCTCACATATAAAATATTAAAGAATTTCTTTTATAATTTGCTTCAATAAATCCAAAAATTTTAATTTTGCCATCTTCTATTCATACAATATGATCCATGTTTGTACAATACAAATAGTTCAAGACTAGTCCCATTCAATATGATATGAATAGTAATTAAAATGAATTATTCATTTTTTATGAACATATCATATAGTATGATCCATAGTTTGTCCAATACCATCTGTTTAATTTTTTATGTTTGTATGTGATTATTCTTGGGATGAAAAAAATTTTCTATGATTTAAGGTCAATCATCTAGTATGATAATACTATCATACAGTACAATTCTGTCAAAAATCATGATTTTATTTAGTACGAACTTTAGGATGACAAAAATTTTTCTCTGACAATTGTTTGATATGATTGACATCATACAATATTATCTAGTATTATTTATTAAACCATGATTTGATAGACTAATCATGGGGTTAATTTTAGCAAGATTTCAGAAATTTCTACATTAAAATTTTCATCGTACAGTACGATGAGTTCAAATTTTTAATTTTAAAATCTTACTAAATTAATAAGGCAGCTAGGGTTTTGATAATGACATGACTAGTGCAGCATGATATATATCATACAATATTGTCAGTTTATAGAACATGAGATTTCAAGTAGCTGATAAACCATTCTCTGAAATAACTGATTGTATAGTCTGAATTAAATTTGTACAATATGATTTATTCTAAAAATTTAAATTTTAGAAAAAATTTCTCTCTCCCCTTATATGTGTATGCACGTTCACCCACTTCGAAACACTCTAATATGGGATGACTCAAGAAAATAAAAAATTAAAGAAAATGAAAATATAGACTCATTTGACTTGGCATCCTATTCTACCCACTCTTGAGTCTCTTGTTCTTCTTCAATATTATATCGATAATTCATTAGTGCATAAAACATAAATAATACCCAATATATTTTTTAAGAATGTATAATTCAATCATTTGGGTTTGCCTTCATTAAAATTATAGATTAGGCAAAACAACTAACCACCTAATTGATTTAAAATCAATGAATCCTATTATTTAGGTAAGAGTGGTAAGAACAATATAATTAAAGTTTTGGAGAATTGAGACTAACATCTAGAGCATATCCAATTGGCCTCTTGACTTATGTGGTGTACTGGTTCGCATTCTAGAGAGAGAAAGTTAATCGCCTGGTTTGAACTTGGTTTTGAGCGAGATTTTTGCGTTCGGTGGTGTTAGCGCCGGATGATCGCCGGCGTTGCTCTGCCAGTATTATGATTGCTCCACAACCATTTGGCTCTCTTCGTGCCAATGGTAGAGGCTCGAATGGCATTGTGATTAGAGAAGGGGTTAGACCTTTGATCCGTAAAGGTCATGTTAAAGGCAAGGGGAAGAATGTTTTGGTGGAAGAGTTGGCTGTGCAAAAGAATATGGACGTCCAGAGTAATCCAGGTTTGGCGAATCTTGATTCTTCGGCTTCGGATGATTTAATTTTACGGGTGAATAATTTTTCTGGAGTTCTTGATGCGCATAAGGGGCGTATTATTGAAAATAATTTAAATTCTGTGAAAGTTCAGTTGGATGATGAAATTGTGGATTACTCCAAGAATACTATGAAGGATTTGAGGAGTATTGGAGTTTTGAAGATCAAGATGAATGATAGTTCTGGACAGGGTAATGGTGAGGTTGCTGAAGCCTGGTCGAAGCCGAAGCCTATTAAAATTACGTTTAATAGAGACTAGGTTGAATTTTCTGAGGATGGTGTTGCGGTCAGGTTAAATGCGGATAGGGAGACAGAGAATTCAAAAGTTTTGAAGAATTCGATAGTGCTTAAAGTCTTGGGGAATAATGTGTCGTTTTTGGTTTGTAGCTTAGAGCTGAGAAGGCAATGGAGAAAATACGGTGGATTTCATTTGACGTCAATTGGAATGAACTGGATCTTGTGTTTGTTCAAGACGAGTGAGGTGGTTGATGAAATTCTGAATGGAGGGCCTTGGTAGGTGAATGAGTTCATTGTTGGCATGGATAGATGGACTCCTGTATTTGATCCAAATTCGTTTAAGGAATCTCTGCTCCCGTTTGAATTAGATTCCCGTGCTTACCATTGTATTGTTCGAACGAAGATAGTATAGCGAGGATTACTTCTTGCTTTGGGTCGCCAATGTACATAGATGGAAATACCTTTCGCTGGAGTAAACGTGAATTTGCTCGTGTCTATGTAAGGATTGATTTGGAGAAGAAGCTACCGAATGGTGTTTGGGTTGAAGGTTCAGCTGGGAGGTTCTTCAAATGGGGGGAGTATGAGAAAATTGATCTTCTTTGCTATCATTGTGGTAGAGTGGGTCATGACAGGAAGACCTATCCGGAGAACGTAACTCTTGGGATATAGGACCAAACAATGAAGAAGACGGATGCAGTCACTGTGGAAGGTAAGAAGGCTACACATGATAGTAAGCCTTCTGTGATCCGTTCTGAATATGGCCCGTGGATTCATGTCCATTTCAAGAATAAAAAATTTAAAAGAGATATTGCCATTAGTAGAGGAGTGAAGGATAATGGGATTAATTCTGATAGCAGAGGTAATAACAACCAATAGGTTAGTGTGCTGGAGGAAGTCCAGCTGAGGGTAGAGACAGCTACTGTTGTAGAAAAATCAGTCGTGGCTCCAGGAAAGAGTTCATGTACTGAGGAGCCTGCTGGGGTTGAGGTGTTTGCAGTTCACTCAACTAATCGTTTTGCTATTTTGGATGAGAAGAATGAAGACGAAGGTCTTGGGAATCATGGAGAAATTGATAAAGCTTTGGACAAGGGCTTGGAATTACCTGACCCAGATACTAGTCACATTGGTTTGGTTTCTCTTAGTGGTGCTGCCAAGATTAAGCTAGCCAAAGAATTGAGATCATTGGGGCGTTGAAACCCAGTAGTGGAGAGAGATCCTCGGTACCTATTTAAATGTCGCCCATCTTATTTTGGAATTGTAGGGGAGCCAGGAAGAAAGAAGCTTCCTTGTATCTGAAGGAAATTGTTAGAGACCAGGATGTGCTCTTTATTGGGCTTATGGAGACCAAGTTGTCTAGCATTTATAGAAGGGAGTTTGATTGTCTTATGGGAAATGATTGGGAGTATTTTCACCCTGTTGTTGGTACTTCTGGAGGCATTTTGGTGTTATTGAACAGGAAGTTGGTGTCCTTTGAGGTTATGGAGGCTTCTTCACAAGCTATCATAGGTAATCTTTCGGATCTCAACTTGGGAACTTGGAAAGTTGCCACTGTTTATGGTAGCAGATGTTTTAAGGAGAGGGGTTGTCTTTGGAGTCAATTAGAGAAATTCATGGAGAATTCTATTCCTTCCATTATTTGGGGGGGGGGGGATTTTAATTGTATCATAAATAAGGAGGAGAAGAGAGGAGCAAGAGGTTCTTGTTTTCTAATGAAAGGCTTTATGATGAATTCTTATTTTCATGATGTTGGTAGTGTTGGACCAAGGTTTACTTGGTGTAACAACAAAGAAGGTGCTTCTCAGATTTGGGAAAGGTTGGACAGGTGTATGTTGAATTTGGCTGCTATTCAGAAGCTTCCTTTTGTTGTTACTAGACATCTTGCTAGAATGGCATCTAACCATTGTCCTATTGTTATTAAGATGGATGAAAGGGTGTGGTTCAAGTCGAAGGCCATTAAATTTGAGGATACTTGGAGATCCTACCCAGCACATAAGAGTATTGTATATCACTCTTGGAAGAAGAATGACTTTGGTGATGAGTATATGATCTTACAAAGGAAGTTTAGCCTTACCTTAAAAGCACTATTTTTTTGGAATAAAAATAAGTGCAAAGATTTGAATGTGTTGAAGGAGAAATTGAAAAAGGAAATCCTTGAA
This sequence comes from Dendrobium nobile, assembly GCA_022539455.1. NCBI lineage: Eukaryota > Viridiplantae > Streptophyta > Magnoliopsida > Asparagales > Orchidaceae > Dendrobium > Dendrobium nobile. The sequence continues at coordinate 33,306,938 of CM039726.1, read as the reverse complement.
CTTCAGAACAAGGAAGCTTTGGGTGTTAACTGGTCTGTTGAAGACCTTTTTGTGCTTAGAAACAAAGTACATGATTTTAAGGTTACTTTGAGAAGATTATATACATGGTGGAATCAAAGGGCAAAGGCTAGATGGCATGAAGAAGGTGATACAAACTCCAAGCTTTTTCATAATTTTGCCACGACTAGAAGAAATGGAAATCTGATTATTCAAATTAAAGATGAATTCAACAATTTGCATGTTGAGGATGATCAAATTGAGAAGATATTCAAAAATTTTTGAGAAGAATGGAAGCACAGGAGTGTGAATTGACGGGTTGGCCTTCAGCATCTGAAAACCAGAAGATAACAGCTGATGATTTGGATGTGCTTAATGCTGAATTTTCTGTGAATGAGCTGTAGCTTTCGATTTTTCAGCAAGGGAACAACAAGTCACCAGGTTTGGATGGAGTTACTTCTTCTTTTTATAAGAGTTATTGGAGTATTCTGTGGGAGACTCTTTGGAATGCTGTCAATTACTTCTTTAATCCAGCCACATGATTAGGGAGTGGAAGGATACTTTGATTGTCTTGATATCTAAAATTAAGAACAGCTAGATTCCATCAGGAGATATTTCACAAGTTCAAAATCTCTAAAAATAAGAAGGGGTTGATGGCTTTAAAACTTGATATGGAGCAAGCGTATGATAGCATGGGATGGACAACTCTTCGGCACATTTTGATTTGGTATGGTTTTCCTACTGATTTCTCTAACCTTCTCATGGAATGTGTTGTAGATGTGAGATTTTCTATCATCATCAATGGGAAGAATTCCAAGTGGATTAATGCTCATAGTGGGTTCCGTCAAGGGTGTCCACTCTCACCGTATCTTTTCATTTTGTGTTCTCAACTTATATTCAACTCACTTGAGCAAAGGGGGCAGAGTCTTAGCATTCAAATTTTACCTAGAGGCCCAAAGATCACGCATCTTCTTTAAGAAGATGATGTGTTAATATTTTCCCATGCATCCGTTGCTTTAGCTAATGCTTTGAAGATCATTGTGGTGGATTTCTGTAAGTGGACTGGACAAAGAGTAAATGTCAGCAAGTCTCAGATGATGTTTAGTAAGGTGGTTAGTTACTCCTTGAAGAAGAGCATTGCTAGGGTTCTTGGCTTCAAAGTTGTTAAAGAGATGAAGTACTTGGGAGTGAAGATCTCTCTTAATAGACTCAAGATGGCTGATTTTCAAGAAATTCTGAGTAATGTCATGGATGTTGGTGGAATTTTGAAAACATGTTTTTTAAAAAATATTAGTTTTCTTTGGGGATTTTAAGATTAAGGTTGAGTTCTAATTCTAAAGTCGAATCAACTCGTTAGAAAGAATATATCACCCCGGAGGACGAAAATAAACTTTCAATACGGTGTTCAGACTTAGAATTGTGAAATTCATCTTGAATATTATGACCAATGCAAAGAGAACTTCTTATGGCCACGAAGGGTCAAAATGAGGTTCAACTGAATATCCAGCTACAATATTCAAGAAGTGTGATCGTTAGGTTCACATCCAAAGCCTTATCAAAGAAAGATGTATCTCCCCGAAGGAGAAAATATCATTCGATGATAATTCTTTGAATATGATAATAATGATCACTAATATTTAAAATTTTCCCAAGAAATCCAATTGAGTTTTGAAAAATCAATTTTAAAAATCAGGTGCGTGTGTGGTTCTAAATCTCCTACAGCGCAAGCCCTCGTAGTTAATTACATCGAGGAAAACGAGGTCTCCTACGAAAACTCTCAATTAAAATAATGGCAAATTTTTTGTTAGAATTTCTAGGAGTGATATCAAAGTATGAATAGAATTATGGAAAATCAAAAGGGAAGGATCAAAATTGAGCAGTTATTAACAGAGTCAAAGGATGAGAGGTAGGGGACACTTTGGATTCCAGAACCATCCGGAAGTGTCCCAACTTAATCTAAGTGTTGGGCTTTATGTTTTAGGATTGAATGAAGCTTTAATTAGAGTTAAGTATTTTATAGAAATTTGGGACTATATTCCCGAAATTTGGGGTCTTATAATCAAAGATCTGCCCCGGATCCTAAATCTATTTTGGACACTGGACCACAGTCATCCGATCCTAACTAATGCAGTGCAAGGTCTGGACTTACCCCGCCTGGATTGGGGAGCCAGTATCCACCTAATCGATTTAAAATACATGAATCCGGTCTTTTATGAAAGAGTGGTAGGGACGTTGTAATTAAAGTTTTGGAGAGGCGGAGCCGACATCTAGAGATTTTCCTAATTGGCCCCTGGACTTATGTTGGGTGCTAAAATGCAAGACTATGAAAAAATTTTGACTCTTTAATTTGTATCTAATGCAATGCATGCTGGTTAACAACCCAAATCAAATATGCTGAAATTTTAAAACAGGCTTATAAAATAATTTTTTTAGAAGACTGGACTTCCCCAGGTCCGGCACCTCGTCCTCATAGGTCAGACTACCGGACTTTACCCGCAGGCGGGGAGGTCTAAAGCAAGGAAAGAGTAATGCAAAATATGCATGCGACCCCGGGGTCGATCCCCGGCTAATTCCCTAGATTCGTTATCTTTCTATGTTGTTTAGACTCACTAAAATTTTAGACTTTTAAATTATGAGTAGAAAAGTTTCACACCCTCACGAGCCCACGATCGAGGCGAAAACAAAGAGCGGCATGCAATCGCCAAAAAAAACTAGTAAAAACAAGTAATCCTAGAGGCAATCAAATCATCACATCAAATATAATTAATTAATAAATGTCCATAGGCAAAGTTGCCTTGCTTATTACAAACCAGAATATTGCAGAAAGTAAAGTGGCCGGGCACCACTGACAACAACCCGGATTCTAAACCTAGTAACGACGCAAGTTATTTTGAGTGGGATACTCTCAATCTTCAAATCTTCAAATCTTCAATTTCATTCTTCTTTGGACTCCTTTCTTCAATCTTCTTGGAATCTTCGTAGCGGATTACCCAAATGGACAAGAGGGCACTTCCCTCTAAGGGGAAGGCCACTCTTTCCTCTTTGGGTAAGGAAGAGGTATGATCCAAATTTGGATTTCCAAATGGAAAAGGAGTGTTCCCTAAAGGGATATCCTTTCCTCTTTGAATCCAAGCTTTGGATCTATGTATCCCAACTCAAAATCAACTTTCACAACACTTAACAATTATACAAATTACATTGATCAAAATAAAAATCTAGACTCACCTGCAAGGTTTATCCTAAACAATTAATATAAATAAGCAGTTATTCCCAAGCAGTTATATATGAGCAAAAAAAGTAAACACACTGACCACGCTCTTTTAATGATTTGGGGGCTTTAGCAGCTGAAGCACCTGTGCAAAGAGTTTATAATATTTATGCATTTTTTTTGATTTGCCCCCTTTTATATTGCCCTGCATGAGCGCGGCCACCTGCAGAAAACTGTGTCAACATCCAGATCGTACCTAACCTAAGGGTAATCTAGTCCCAAACACATCAATCCATCCACAGAGTACAGAAAAAAAGCAGACACGCAAAGCAATTTCATCCACAACATGCAGTGAAAACTACGAAAAATCCGGCACACAGCAGTAAAGTAAACACCGGCCTAACCTAGATCTAGAGTTGGTTGTCCTAGCACATCATCTAAAGTGTGTGAGAAAGGTCGTGTGGCTGGGGTAGATCCTAAAGTGGTTATTAATTGAAGTTGTCTAAAGGTCTGGATTTGTTAAGGCTTAAAGGAATTTAAATTAAAATTTAAGTATTAATGAATTAAGAATTTTAATTAAACGTGTTTTAAAAGTTAATTGATTACTACCTTTGTTTCACACCGAGGCCGTGAAGTTTATTTCACCTTCCTTGGGGCTAAGCTAATAGCCTCGTAGGCCTAGGTTACCCAGTAGCAATCGGTTGATAAGTTATTAAATTGGTTGGAATTAAAAGAGTGGATTATATAAAATGAGTTAATTACTGATTTTAAAGTTGTTTAATTTAAGTTTGCCATTAATTGATTCGTGGCGTTGTGCCACCAGGCTCGGAAACCAACCTCCTTAGGACACTTAGCCCCGCAGCCCGGAGTAGTCCAGCCGATAAACCAAATTAATGTTAATTGAATTAGAGACTTTTAAAAAAAGTTAAATAATTAAAAAGTTAATCCATTTAAGGTTTGACACCCTTTAGAATCCATTCGTGGCGTTGTGCCACCAGGCTCGAGGAACCAGCCTCCTTAGGACACTTAGCCCCGCAGCCCGGAGTAGTCCAGCAATAAACTTCAACTTTAGGGTGGTTGTTGTGTTTTAAAGGATTTGTTAAGTGTTTTGGACATTAAACCATTTTTCTGAATTTTAGAATGATATGAGTTTTATGAATTTTTTGAATATTTTAATGATTTAATTAAAGGGTTAAAAGTTGAAATTTTGATTACGACCAACTCTGGAATGTTGTATTTTATTAAAAAACTAGACCTCACTACGATCAGTTAGAAGGTGAGTACGTTAAAATCGGATTTTTCTAGATTTATTACAAAGGTTTGAAGTTTTGAACTAGTTTTACTACGTGTTGACCAATTTGTTGACTTTTTAATTCTAAACTTTTCTGGAACTTTGATATTTTAATAAAATACTAGTCACATTATGAGTTGAATGCAAGTGAGTTTAATCAATTTGATTTTATTTGAATTAGTTATGAATTATTGAAGTTTGGACATTTTAACAAATTTTAGGGATTTCTTAATTAGAGGGTCTCTTTTGTGATTTTGCTTCAAACAAATTCCCAATCTCTGAAAACACCTCCAAAGGTCAGGAACAACCTAAGGAGGGGTCCCCAGTGTTGGGAGATTTTTGATTTTTATATTATTATTAATTAATTATCTTAATTAAATATGGTTTTCACTTAAATTAAATTAGGGTTTAAATTGCTGTCAAATCAAAGGGCTTTTAATTATCATAGATTAAGGACTGAATTCTGGCAGTTTAGGGTTATATGTAATTTTTGGATTTAAATTGGATTTATTACAATTTTTTAGAAGTTTAAAGGCTTAATTAAGGGTTTAATGCTTAGAAAATTAATTAGGGGATCTAATGACCTCAAAAATTTGAAAATTTCTCTAGGGGCTGAGGATGTCACTAAGTTCAAATGTTCAAGTTTCAACTCAGGGGATGAATCCAATTATTGAAATTTTTCTAAGTTTTCTATACATGAGTCCTTAATTATTGTCCTTAATTATGTCACTAAGTTAATGGGCTTGAATCAATGTTTGGACTAACCCTCATACTCAATACATAAGGCATGCATGAATCACATGAACACATTCAACACCTAAATCTAGGAGAGCCTTAGACTAAGTGGTGTGTGTTTCCTAAACATGTAAGGATTAATTAGCATAATTAGTTAAACTTAGATTAGGAATAGTCAAGAAATGATTCCACCAATCATCCCCATTATTTCCATTCATATACTTAACCCATGTTTAAAATTGGCAA